>JASVEL010013128.1:0-466849 GCA_032618575.1 Nicotiana noctiflora
CCCAAAGTTGTCAAAACCCGACTTTCGGTACACTTCTCGAAAAATAATGAAAGTTACATATTCGGAACCCTCATGTCAATACGAGTCTAGGCATATAAAATTTACCAAATTCGGACTCTATTTGCCCACTCAAATCTTTGTTTTTCTACAATTTAGGCCTAGGGTCAAAACCCACCTCTAACCCTCCATTTACAGAGAATTAACCAAGGATTTCATGTTAAAAATATGTAATTAAGCCATAAAACTTACCTATGACAAAACCCCAATGATTTCCCAGAAATCTCCCGTCAATACCTTCTCTTAGAACTCAAAAATGGAGGTTTTGGGTATAGGGTTCGCGAATGGACTGTTCTGTTATATTAATTCACTGACTGCCAGGCGACCCTATGCGATCGCAGCCACAGGCTCACGATCGCGATGAAGAACTTTACCAGGCTCCAAATTTACTCTACGCGATCGCAACAAAACTCACGCGATCGCATTGCTTCGGATAAATAAGCCTACGCGATCGCAGGCATCCTCACGCGATCGCACTGCTTCCAATTCCTGACTTATGCGATCGCAGACTTCACTTCGCGATCGCAGAGCTCAAGATTTTCCTCCTGTGCGATCACATACTTGGCATCACGATCGTGATGCGTTATGACAACACCTTACGCGATCGCATGGCTACCTCCGCGATCGCGGAGAGCAAAATAGCTCTGCACTTATTGCAGCAGAAAACAGCAGTGCCTTTGGCACAAATTGGTCCGTTTGGACCCCCGAATTCATCCTGAGGCCCCCAGGACCCCAACAAAAACTACCACCCTACTCCAAAACACGATACGAACTTATTCCAATCATAAAAACACCATCCTAAACATTAAAATCACCAATTACACACGGATTCAAACCTAAATTCCTTAAAACTTTCCGAATTACACATTCGATCAAAAACCCGGCCAAACGACGTCCGAATGACCTGAAATTTTGCGGACATATCCAAAATCACAAAACGAAGCTACAAGAATTGTCGGAATTCCATTCCAACCCCCGGATAAAAATCACACCTACCGTTCGGATTTCGCCAAAATTGAACCTTAGCCAATTCAAGCATATTTCTACACCGGACCTCCAAATTTAATACCGATTGCTCCCCTAAGTCACAAATCACCTCCCGGAACTTACCGAATAATCAGAATCTGATTTTGAGTCCTCTAACTAAATAGTCAACTCCGGGTTGACTTTCCATATTCAAGTTTCCTTCAAAAAGGCTATATGCCTCACTTTCAATCCAATTCACTCCTAACTCGCCCGATAGACTCTAACACAGATATAAAAGCATACAACACCTAAATTCAAGGTAACGGGATGGTAATTCCCATGACGACGGGCTGGGTCGTCACAAATTATGCCCTAAATAATCACACTTTATTGTTGTTTTGATATTGTTTATGATGAAAAAATGCTTTTATTAGTGTTTTTAGTGTGTTATAGGTACACATGAGCTATTGAAGACTAAAAGAGCAGTTTTGAAGTCATAAGATGGTGAAAAGGCCAAGTGTAGAACAAAATTGAAGTTTGTGCTGAAAAATAAAGTGAAGAAAGCGCAGCACTCTTCTACCGCGGTCTGACCGTGAACGCGGTAGAACCGCGGTAGAGAGGGCTCGCAAAATCTCTGAAGAATCAGTTTAGCGCGATCCAATCACGAACGCGGTTGGACCGCGGTGGAAGCTGAAAAACTGAGGGACAAAATTTTCAAGACGTGAGTTATGTAACCAAAACCCTATATTTAATATTAGGATTCGCTCAAGAGAGGCAAGTATTTTTATTATTCATTACTTTTGCAAGAAAACTAGTAAGTGAGAACTCTCTCAACATCTTTCTTTCTTTTACATTGAATCTTTGATTATGAATTCAATTATCTATCTTGTTTCTTTGATTATGAGTAACTAATTCTTTATCTAAGGTTTTGATGGAACCTAT
This sequence comes from Nicotiana noctiflora, assembly GCA_032618575.1. Lineage (NCBI taxonomy): Eukaryota > Viridiplantae > Streptophyta > Magnoliopsida > Solanales > Solanaceae > Nicotiana > Nicotiana noctiflora. The sequence goes on from JASVEL010013128.1 coordinate 1,966, forward strand.
TGAGTGATGAACTTCTGGGTTATGTGATTACAAATTGTTAGCTAGATTTCTATTTGTTCAACTTCGTTCTTGTTGTAGTTAATTGATAGAGCTCTCAATTAGCTGTGCCTATTTAGTGTGTATAACTTGGAAAAGAGTGCATATTTAGGTAAATTGTTGAACAACACCACACCTAGATTATTGGAGGAATCTATAATTATAGGCGTACGGGTGGGGTTAGGAATAACGAAACCTTGGGTGCAATCTAAAGTGAACCGCTCAAATTAAAGCTAGCTAGGGTAGCTCGGAAGAGTGCAATAGTAAGTTATTGTAGTTGCTCGGGAGAGAATTACGGTAAAAATAGTGTTCATGACTGATAGAATAATATTGACAATTTGTATGAGCATAAACAGAAGGTATTCCATCAATAGGGGAAATCAATACCTTAGTCTTTCTCTTCATTCTTTACGCAACATTCAATTCTTTCTTTCAAGTCTTTAGTTTCTTGCAAAAGTTAGTTAGTAGAAAACATTCCACAAAAATATATTCAAAAGTTTGGGAAGCTGCTTGAGGAGTATTCTTGGGTTGTGGAAGTTGCAGTTGATATGTTAATTCCATGTGGGATCGACTCTGGACTTAATTGACCAGATTATATTGACTACGATCGTTGTTTTGGCGTGAATCAATTTTGGCGCCGTTGCTGAGGAATTAACGGAATTATCAATTGTCATTGACAGAACTACAAGATTCTTGTGTAGTCAGGTTTTCTACACACTTTACATTGAAATTTTTTATGGTTGTTGAATTAGGTACTCAGGTGCATGCCTAGGAAATCTGCAAGGACTAGAGAACTAATTGAAGGAGTCTCAGACCCAGAACAAACTTTCCGGGCATGTAATAGCGCAATCAAACAACTTCAACAATCTCATCAACCAATTAAACTAGATTTCGACATGGGAGATGTGAATGACCCAAACCAGCAAGCTGGGTTGAACGTACAGGAGGTGCATGAAAGTGCATTATTTGACTGGGCACAACCAACAACGGATAATTTGGCAACTGCCATTATTGTGCGAGTGATTCAAGCTGAGTCTTTCTAGATTACTAACAACATGCTACACTTGTCGCAAAACAAGGGATTATTCTCTGGGACTCAGTTTGAAGATCCAAAACAGTACCTAAAGAACTTTCTCTCAATATGCATGACATAGAAGCAACCAAACGTGACTCCGGAAGCCATCAGATTATTACTATTTCTGTTCTCAATTACAGGGGCTGCGCAAGTATGGATAAACTCACTCCCCATAAACTCTATTTCAACATGGGATGAGTTAGTCAAGCAATTCCACAAGTAGTTTCATCCACCTAACAAGACAGCTCAACAAATTGATGAGATTGTGAGCTTCAAGCAGAAACCAATGGAGACATTACATGAAACCTGGGGCAGATTCAAAGGTATGCTTGTTATGTGTCCTCGCCATGGGGTTCCTGAGCAGATGATGGGTCAAAGGTTCTACATGGGGCTTTCAGATAGTATGAAGAATATAGTAGATGCCTCAGCAGGTGGGGCTTTTCTGAGCAAGACTTGGAGAGAAGGCCAAAAGTTTCTTGACAAGATGGCTCAAAACTCCGGGTGGACGACCAGGAATGCTCCTATCACTCCTGTGGTACACTCTGTACCTCTGAATCCATCCAACACAATGGAGGAGAACATGGCAACTTTATTGACACAAATGAGCATCCTGACGAAGAAGGTGGAAGAATCTGGGGTCAAGCAGCAGGTTCACATTGTAGATACTACCAATGATGGTTTATGCACCTCTTGCATTAGCCAACCCATAGGTAATCCATGGGCTGCAGACCAAGAACATCATCACCAGCATAATGACATGACCTATGTGGCTAATTATGCAGGGCAATGACAGGGTAACCAGAGTTGGGGTCAGCAGGCTCCACAGCAGTACAGGCCTCCCAAGCCACAGTATAATGCAGCAGGTATGAGGCCACCAAACAACATGGCTCCACATCCTAGACCTTAGAATTTTAAAAATATGCAGCAGGGGTATCATCCACCACCACCACAGCATGGAGGTAGACATGACGATGGGTTCGCAAGGTTGGAAGCTATGATGCAACAGGTAATTGGGTCACAGGCCAAAACCAATGACAGTATAGATGCACATGACACATCTATCAAGAATATTGAAGTACAGGTGGGCCAGATTGCTATGTCACTTAACAATCATCCTCAAGGGACATTGCTTGCAGATACACAAACAAACCCAAAGGATCACATCCCAAAGAAGCTGAGTCTGAGAAGTGGAAGAGATCTTGATGTTGAGCAAGAAAGAGATAAAGGCACTTTGCAGGCTGAGACACTCACCCCAGTACCCATTGAACTGGATGAGTCCACCGGGTTGACAGAAGTTACAGTCCAGCCAGTAGCTGAAAATAATGATGTGCAGCAGGGAACAGAGAAAGTAGTTGAACCGGTAGAGCAGCCGATTGTGGAGCAGGTGATAGGAAATAAAAGTCCCAAGTTATTGGGAAGAAGAGGCCTCCATCCCATTCCCCCCAAAGGTTGGCGAAGCACCAGAACGATGAGCAATACAAGAGGTTCTTCGAGATGCTCAAGCAAATCCAGGCAAACATTCCATTAATTGAAGCTTTGAAAGAAATGCCTAGGTATGCTAAGATGATGAAAGATTTGATGTAACGGAAATTTGATTTCCAAGACTTGGCCACCGTGACTCTTACACCGACATGTAGTGCAGTGGTCTCTAGACCCATTGCTGAGAAGCTATCTGACCCAGGTAGCTTAACCATTCCATGCACTATAGGAAACTTTGCCTTTGCGAAGGCATTGTATGATTTGGGGGCGAGCATAAATCTTATGCCCTTGGTGATTTATAAGAGGCTGGGCATCGGAAGAGCCAGGCCTACATCTATGTTATTACAGCTTGCTGACAGGATGGTTAAGCATCCATTCGGTATATTGGATGATGTGCTCATCCAGGTGGGAAAGTTTGTGTTTCCCGCCGATTTTGTTATTCTTGACTGCAAGGTGGACGACAAAATTCCTATAATCTTAGGAAGACCATTCCTTGCCACAGGGAGAGCATTGATTGATTGTGAGACTGGGGAACTCAAAATGAGTCTAAATGATGAGGAGATCATATTCAGTGTGCAAAAATCTATGAGGCACCCTGGAGAGTTCACAAACTGTTCTCTCATTGATGCAGTAGATGTGATAGTGGAGACAGATGATGTAGAATTGAGAGATGAAGATCGACTTCAGGCATGCCTGATGAACTTAGAAGAGGTAAATGGTGAAAGCCTGGCAGAGTGGGTGCTATCTCTGGAAGGCAAGGGGTTTTGGGATAGAGAGTTGGAGTTTGAACCTTTACACTTAGAAAAGAGAGATACCCCTCTAGCAAAACGATCCATTGAGGAGCCACCAAAGTTGGAACTTAAGCCATTACCAGCTCATCTCAGGTATGAATTTCTAGGCCCTAACTCTACTTTACCTGTTATTATCTCATCTGGTTTGCTAGATGTGTTGGCTCAAAAGCTTATACAGGTACTCAAGGAATGTAAAACCGCCATTGGTTGGACCATGGAAGACATAAAAGGGATCAGCCCTGCATACTTCATGCACAAGATTTTCCGGCAAGAGGGGCACAAACCTTCCAGGAAATGCAAAAGAAGGCTGAACCCGAATATGAAGTTTATAGTGAAAAAGAAAGTGATAAAGTTGCTAGACACTAGGTAGGTCACAGGGAGTTGAGTCGTGCCCTGCGATGTTAAATCAGGCGCTACGTGGGAGGTAACCCACAAAATTATTGTAAGTGTAAATCATTATAGTTAGTCTATATAAAAAATAAAAAGTAAAAATAAAAAAGAAACTGCTGCTGCTAGGCGAAAGATTCAGAGACACTATTCTACTGTGATCCAATCGCGACCGCGGTTGGACCGTGGTGGAATAGCCTCTCTGAATCTGCTTCTTCGCGTTCCAACCGCGACCGCGGACTGACCGCGGTTGACCGCGGTCAGATCTGGGCAGACGAAATTTTTAGAATTTTCTTTTTTTTCCCCTTTAATAAACCTAACCTAACTAAACACCCCCCCTTCATTCTCATAACATAGCCACCCCCTCTCCCCATTCTCTCTCTAATTTTCTATTTTCCTCCTTAATTTCTCTAAGTTTTCTTACTCAATCTCTCCCACCTTCCTCCACCACATCCCCAACTCCTTCAACTTCATCTTCCCCCTCTTCCCTCCTTCTACAAGTAAGTTTTTCTTCAATTTTTTCTTTTTAGTTTATCTCTTTAATTTTTTGTAGATTAATTACTTTAGTAAAAAAAATTTAGTTTAACACACTTTATTTGTAGTAATTGTGTAATACCATGCTAGGCTTAATTTGGAATATGTATATATGTTTCTTTTTATGTAGTATTAATGTTGTATAATTGAGTTTTGAGATTTTGGTGTAATTGAAATTGTTGGGTCTCCATAATGTTGAATTGTGATGTTTATGGTGGTTTGGAGACCCAATTTGGTGGTTGAATTAATTGGTGTTGTTTTTTGGGCCAAGTTTGGCAAAAATATGTTGTAGTATATGGTTGTTGTATTTTTAGAGGAGATAATGCCTAAGTTTTGGTTGATTGTTGTTGAATATAATTGGAGATGGTGTATGTATAATTGGGTAGTGTTGGAATGCCAAAAGAAGTAAGTGTGGGGTGCACTAGGTAACTTTGTGAAATTGTTGGAAATATGGTCAAAAGTAGGAGTTATGGTATGATAGCACTAAAGAAAGTATATTTGTAGTCCACGGATAGTGAAGTCTGAGTAACCAACCGATGTACTAACATAATGGAAATTTTTGGTTATTTCTTTTGTGCAGGATTATGGCTCCTAAAAGATCCAGGAATGTGGAAAGCTCGTCTAGGCGGCTGACCTCTGACGAGTCTCAGTTCGCCGACGAGGAAGCTGAAGCGGACTTTCATGCCAAGGCTACTAAAGCTTGGCTACAGGAGATCGCAATCTACAGGATGACTCTTCGTACTGAAAAGCCCAATATGTACGAGGAGATCAGACGCTGGGAGATGGAATTCCTGTTCGATGAACCGACCCTCGTAAACAAAATGCTAGTTAGGGAGTTCTACGCGAGTGCACCCTACGGAATGTCCAGAGAAGTCTTCGTCAGAGGTAAGTATGTTTGGGCCAATGAGCCTACTATAAGGCAGGCTCTGAGACTGCCCGTTTTTTCTAGTGACGTGGACTTTTACCACGATAGGCCCGGTATCACTTGGGACACCATGATTGAGCCATTGTGTGTCAATGGTCATCCCCTCTGGATAAGAGACCAAAGTACTCTGAATTCTAGCAGCTTCACTCATACTGCCAAGTGCTGGTTCTCGATTGTTTGTAACCGTTTTCTGACCTCCAGCAACACAGCAAATGTAAACTTTAATAGGGCATTGCTGACATGGTGCTTTGTCACCCAGCGAGACATTGACGTTGCCTGCTTGATAGCTGACGAGATGATGTTGAGGGGACCCCTCAAATCTAATGGATTTTACTTCCCGTCTCTTGTCACTTCTCTGTGCCACTTCCACCGGACTCCGGTACTACCTACGGATGGTGAGCTTCCTCAAAAAGATCCATTCAAGGCTTCTTACATCCGAGTGGGTAGAGGCACCAACCCTATTGATATAGATGATGAGGATGACCCTGTGACGGTTGTCCAGTCCTGGCGATCCACTGACTCCGCCGGCCTTTCTAGGCACGCTTATTATGGAGCGGGCCTATCTAGGTCCCTGTCGACTAGACCAATGCTTAGGTCTATGGAGGAGGAGGTTGCGGATCTACGCACCTCAGTGGACAGTCTACACAGGCGCATGGACGCGATGTCTCAAAGGCAAGCTAGGACTGAGAGCAGGTTCATGGCATGGTTCCAAGCTCTAGGTCGCGCTTGCGATGTCGACCCCGCCACCGTCTTCGACTATGAGTGAGTCTCAGGTAAGTTTTCTCACCCTTCTGTGCTATACATGTATTATTATGCCATGAGGACATGACATGATCTTAAGTGTGGGGTGGGACACTTATCATGTATATGTTGTACATAGTAGTTATAGTTGTAAATTACATTAGCTGTCTTGGACCGATGATGGACACTTGGCGACGAGTTTTTTAAGGGTCTAAGTCGGAATAAAAACACAGAAAAATAAATAATTTGAAAAATCCAAAAATATAAGTAGATGGATCTTCCTGATGACGGACTAGTTGGACAAGTACTCTTGAGGGCAGTAGTCCACATAGGAATTTTTCTTTCTTTTATTTTCTTTTTCTAGGTAGTGTATCACCTCCCCCTTGGTTTTTCTTTTGACCACGGTTCTTTTGCAATGGTTTTTATTGAACCAGGTTAGGTAGGTTTTTCGTTTTTTAGGATTAGAGGGCAAATGTTAACATGTAACCCCAAGTATTCACATTAGCAAAACTAAAATGAACTTGAGAGCGTATGATCTAAGCTTGACTGTAGATTCTAGGATATGCCTTATATTGCACAGTACAACTGGCTTGAACATTGATAGGACTCTGTAGATGAACCTGATTCTAAATGAGTTGCTTGCTAAGTATGTGTGAGTTTTTACCTACATTATATGTTTTACATGATACCTAGAACTTGCCCTGTGTGTTTACAAAGCGAAATAGAAGTTGTTTGGTTATAGAGATGATAGAGGCATTTCTTTGTGTAACCCCATAAATCGATAAACTGTGAATTGACCTGTAGATAGTATCCTAGTTAACCCCTTTGAGCTTAAAGCCTATAATTTGATAACCCTTGAACGTTCATAAAAATCGATATCGTATATTATTCTACTTTACCTCCTAGAAGCACTTGTGTTGTAATGAATATGCAAAAGTCAAAGTGTGGGGTGAAGGAAAGTAGAAAAAGGGAAAATAAAGAATGAATAATAGAAAAATGGTGAACTGGCAAAATACTGTAAATACTACAAAGCAATGAAAAAAAAATATCAATGTATATATGTAAAATAGAATGTCCAGTATTCTATCTCTATTTATTTTAGAATTTTCAGATCCTAATATGTCTGTCCCTTATATCTACTTTCCAGCCTTTAATACAGGCAACAAATTGGTGCTCTTTCTATTAATAACTTAGTTTTTTTTTTTAATATTAAATAGGCACTCAATTTCCACTCACTTAGTGCTTTATTATTTTAAAGTAGCTAATATACCTCCAACTAAAGTAGCAACCCAAATTGGAACCCCTAATTAACCCTTAAGCTATTAGCAGCCATCAATTATCCCCTTAATCCCCAAAACTTACTGTTTACCCACTCCCTTTTAGACTATGACAGCTATAACCAATTCCCTTGTCAATCAATCAGTTGTTTAAAGCAGAAAATTATATTAAAAATGAGAAATCCAATGATTCAGAACATGCTTATAATCAAACGGAGATTTATTTATCAGGCAACTAATAATTGTCACACCTCCCTTTTTACTACCTTTTCCAAAGAATAAAGTATACCCCGTTAATTACTAATACACCCCGGGATAGGATATAATAATAACAACCGGGAAGGAGTTTTTCCACTTTAAGGACAATCGGAATGGGATTTATTTAGATTTCAGAGTCGCCACTTGGGAAAGATAATGGTGTCCCAAGTCACCGGTCTAATCCCGAATCCGAGGAAATATGACTTTTTTTTACAGTCTGCGAAAATAGAAATCCGGATGAGAAATTCAGTTAACTCGGGAGAAGGTGTTAGGCATTCCCGAATTCCGTGGTTTCACGGTCGCTCAACTGTTATTCTTGTCTTATCTGATCTCTTTATATGCTTTTATAAATGTGAATGTTCCGTTTTGATATTTTAACGACTTTCGATGTTGCGAAAATGCATTTTGAGTCACACCGCAACCAGTACACCTGTGACTTTAATATGTCTCAGCTTCGCCGGGATTTGAGATTTGAGTCACATAAATGTGCACTCGTATTTAGGAATGTATATTTTTAATCGTGCCTATAACGTCTACGCCTTATTATCTTTAGGAAAGACCGAAAAATTCGCTAAACGGTCTTTTCGAGTCTAACATTCTTATTAAAGTTCAAATGGGGGCCCCACGTGTTTTCCATTTTTATACGAGGCTCATCCCGTTATTTTATAAGTCTAAACCTATCAAGTACTATATTTTCTATTTTTGTTTTTCTCCTAATTATGTTATAGTTTTTGGTATTTTCAGAATCCATTGTTATTATGTCCAGGCCAACTATCCATTTCCAAGCCTGGACTTGTAGACTGTTTTAACAGTCTATTACACAAAACTGGGCTTCTGAAACCCAGTATATACATGTATTATTATTTAAAAATTCAAAAGCTAATTTAATTGAATCTGGTCCTGTGTTCTCGTTCAGGCCCAGAATAAACAAACGAACTGTATAACAGGAATATAATTTCAATACAGAAACGTAATAAATCGATCTTCAAATAACAGAATAGATCAAAAAATTCATTTTTATTTCACAAAGTTCTGGAATACATGTTTATCAATACTAATTGTGGACACTCTAATATCTAATTAAACATTAATAGGACTTAAGTAATAATACTTCTATTTCAATTACTTAAACAGTGATGAAAATACTAACAGAACAAGTTTGAACTATTATTAATTAAAAGATTCTAACTTACATTATTGTAAGTTATTATTAAACGAGTTTGAGTGACAGAACAGTTTTAACTCATCTACTCATTTCCTTCTAGGGACTAATTATTAGATTCTTATTAGCGAGATTAGTTGATTACCATTTCATATGTTATACTAGCTTCACTAGGCAAATTAGATTCATATGTTAACCTGTTTTAGCCTAAGACTAAATGATAGCTGCATTTTACGCATATACTACTACTACACTATCTACTTGCTTTGTCTCGACTACATATAAGTATTAATTATTACAAACATCCTAATGAATTACAAGAACTCTAAGACATGGTAATTATAAAGCTAAAAGAAAACAGTAGCAGAATCGTCCAAACATCTCATGAGATTCTCATTTCTTCAATCAATTTGTAATTACATCTCCAGGAAAAATGAGTGTACTTGATTTACCAAACTAATATTATGAGTCTAGGTTGGGGACGAAGAATTGTCAGCAGAGATAGCAGCAATAAAGTAGCAGACAAAGTAGCAAATAGAGCAGCAAATCCAATAGTCCAGCAAATCAACGAGTATAATCGAAGAGCTCAAGTAGAATCTAGCAAAGTTGAAGAACAATAAACTCTAATAGAACTCCAGATTAGTACCCAAAGAACCTCTTTCCAGATATTCGAATTCTAATCCTTGAGTTGTAACACTTTTAGTTGCAGAATTTAGAACTCTTTTTCTTAATTTCAAAATCTGGACCAACCCATTTTTCAGGCTTAATAGAAGCCTATTTTTAGACTGATTTGGGGTGAAATTTGAGGGGAAAATTCAAATAACTTATTTCTAATCCCCTCCCCTTTATTTTTTCTATTATTTACAGTTTAATCCCCTGAATTTGGTGTCGAGATGCCTTCCAGCCCTTGCTGGAAGGTTTAGGTAGTTCATCTATGTTCTATTGAGGGTATTTTACTTAGTTGCCCTCACTTGCTAAGTTTGATTTCAATACTGCCTTTTTATTATGCCTATTCTATCCTTTATTTTGTGATTAATTACAAGAATACTAGGTAGTAAAGTCTTTTCTATCCCTATAGGCTCTATTAAATGTTCAATTATGCCATTTATTGTTCCTATTATACCCTTATTATTGTTCTTTATTTACCCGACCTACTAAGGTCTGGCAGACTAGGTTTAATGCCTATTTAACTAATAGCCACTATTTTATAACCATTTAAGACTTAGCCAGACTTAAACCCAAATCCCTTTCAATTTTAGCCCGTTTTAACAGACCCAAGCTTATTTAAAATGTAGCCCCGTATTAATACTAAGTAATTAACCCGAAATAGATTGCAGAACTAACCACTTAATAATATAACCAATTCATATCATTTCGGGAATAGCCACTTCAACAAACAGTTTTAATCATTTCATAAATATCCATATCTACTTTAACTTTCAAAAACTAACCCTAGATCTTTACAACTATAACTAAATCATAAAACATATCAGGATTCAGAATAGTCTAACAGAAGAATCAGATTACAAATATAGCCAATTCATGTTGTATTGCACACATAGCCTTAATCGTAAATCAATTTCCAATCAACTAGAACTCATAGAGAAGTTTTGATAATAGTTGAATTCCAATTAATCAAAGGATAATTTCAGACAAGGCATGCTGAACAAATCACATAAAGAAACCTATTTAATCATGATTCATGTGTAATAATCATAAAACCCCCAAAAATGCTAAAATAGACTAGGCATGTGTAAAGAAATAGAATAGATCTTAAGCATGCAACGAACACAGGCTAACAAGAACATCAAGAACATTTATAGAAGGCAAACAGGCAAATAAAAAGAAGGGTAAGAAAAACATAGCTTTCAAGATTCCTTTTCCTTTCTTTTTCTTTCTTTATTTTCTTTCTGTCCTTCTTGTTTTTTTCCTCTTTCTCTTTCTTTTATTATTTCCCAACTTCAGAAGTTTTTGAAGACTTGAAGTCTTCTAATTATCAGATCTTTTCGATGCTGCTTATTTTGGAGTTTTGGTGGGTAAGGGGTGGTCTGGGTGTTGTTTGAGAGGTTTTGGTGGGTAGGGTTTTGTTTTGGGTGCTCGCCGGAGTAGGGTTCCGGTGAGCTTCTTTGCTATATTCGAACAATTCTGGCTTGATTCGAGACCAGTCACCAAGATGAGGTGAAAAGCCTCTTTGAGGTTGTCTTATGGTGTAAAACTGGGAGATTGGTTCATAAGTTAGTGGTCGCCAGCTAGGGTTTCGGCGACCCGACTTTCAAGAAAGAAGGGGCTTTTTGGCTTTCTGGTTTTTCATGGTGGTTGTGGTGTGTGGGGGTTAGGGGTAAGATGTTTGACGGTGGTTTGAGCCGGAGACGGCAATGGTTTCAGGCCAGTCCGGCCAGTCTCCATGAGAGACGAAAGGTTGAAGATGAAGAACGCGTCTAGGGTTTCAGGTCTGTGTATATGAGTGTATATGCATATGAAATGAGCAGGAGATTAGGACTTATATATCCTCTTAGTCTCATGTGATCCTGGCCCTTGGATCAACTGAGATCAATGGCCAGGATCTCTTCCCTTAAAACGTTGTCGTTCAGTTAAATGAGAGGTGGCCTTATATCCGTTAGATGTTTAAACATGGACGACCAGGATTATTTTGCAATGCTACGTCATTTAATTCTTTAATGAGACTTGAAACCATACGTCTAATAATTTCCTTGGACGGCCAAGATTAATTCATTATGCGGCGTCGTTTGGTTTTTAGTTAAGCCACCTTATGCGATCCGTTGGATTATTTTCATCAATGGTGAGGATTAAAATGCCCTACACGTCATCGTTTGGTTAGAGCTCAGGCAGACAACCAGTCTCTTGGGCCTTAGTACACGTTTGGGCCTGTGTATTTCGTATTTCAACCCAAATTTATTGTATTTTTATATTTTTCTTATATTTTAATTATTTTCTTTGTATTTTTCTATGACGACCCAAAGGGTCATCACTTATTTAATTAATCATTTCGAGCTTCCGAGGCCTTGAAAACCTCATTCTATGTTGCCTCGATTTACGTGCACAATCCGAGCATGTAGCCGGAAAGATTTTGTGATAGAAAATATGAATTCTATGAGAAATTTGGATAAAAATGATATTAATATTGATATGGTTGACTTCGGTCAACATTTTTGGTAAACGGATCCGGACCCGAGATCGGATGGTCCCGAGAGGTCCGTAGGAAAATATGGGACTTGGACATGCGTCCGGAGTCGAATTCTGAGGCCGAGAGCCCAAGTTATGAATTTTTCTATGAAATTGTTTTTGATGTAATTATTAAAGGAAATGAATTAATTGACCTTGGTATCGGGCTCGTATTTTGGTTCCGACGCCCGGTACAAGTCTTAAATATTATATATGTGATTTCTGTAAAGTTTGGTGACATTCGGATGTCGTTTGAGATGTTTTGGACCTCGAGTTCCAAGTTTGAAAGTTTTGAAAACCAAAAGTATGAAAATCATGAATTTGAGGCTTGATTTGATGAAAACGATGTGATATTGGCGATGTGATCGCACGAACAAGTTCATAATGTGTTTTTGAGGTTGTGTACATGTTTGGTTTGGAGCCCGGGGGCTCGGGTAAAGATTTGATAGGCCGTTGGATTAAATTCTGAATTTTATGCACTGCTGGTTTCTCACCCAGCTGTTGGCTTCGCAATTGCGAAGAGGGCACATCAAGGCAGGGCTCGCAAATGCGAACCCCGATCGCAAATGCGAAGCCCCTCATGCCCAGCCTTGTTCGCAAATGCGAACAATTGTTCGCAAATGCGAACATCCCCTTGTCCTGCCTATGTTCGCAAATGCGAACCATAGTTCGCAAATGCGAACATACCCAAATCCAGCCTTGTTCGCAAATGCTAACAATTGTTCGCAAATGCGAACACTAGTTCGCAAATGCGAACAATGCCATTTACTGCCTGTGTTCGCAAATGCGAACATTAGTTCGCAAACGCGAACACCCCCCTTTCCTGCCAGTGTTCGCAAATGTGAACAAAAGTTCGCAAATGCGAACTTCCCAGCCTTAGCTTATTTTTCAAACTCCAGAAATTGGTCGGGGTTCGCAATTGCGAACCCTTGTTCGCAAATGCGAACACAGAGACCTGTAAAACACGATTTTCGGTTCATTTCTTCACTTTTTACAAAACAAAAACACCCATTTGCGATTCTTCACGGATTCCTTCTTCATCAAAACAATTGTAAGTCACTTTTTACTTAATTCTTTCAATTCCTAACATCATTAAACATGTTTTTCAATAGAAATCAAAGGCTTTCATGGTAGAATTTCTTGTTTTTGATAGAATATAGGGTTTTTCATAAATTGGGAAATTGGACCTCGAATTGAGGTCCGATTTTGAAACAAATCATATACATGAACTCGTGGGGGATGGGTAACCGGATTTTGGTCCGAATCCCGAGTTCCGACCATGTGGGCCCGGGGTTGAAATTCACTATTCCGGGCAGAATGTTGTAAAAGTTGTATTTGGTCTTAAGAATTAGTTTGTTGAGTAGTATTGATGATATTAAATCAATTGTGTATAGATACGAATGGATTGGAGCAAAATTTGAAAGAAAAAGACATTTCCACGGATTGAATCGTTCATAAACATTCGAGGTAAGTGTTTGTTCTATCCTAGCTTGAGGGAATAGGATTATGTGTTACGTGTTATGTGATCGAGTGCGGTGTATGGGCTGTGGTGACGAGCATCCATACATCGGCGTCTAGTATGACCGTGAGTCATTAAAAATGCTTATTTTGAGATATATTTACAGATGAATTGTTATTATTCTCCCTTGTCGGGACTTGTTGTGAAGATAATTATTGATTGCCCTTGTTGGGACAGTTTATGAATTTCTGCTTCTTTCTTTGCCCTTAACTGTGATTGTTATTTGGGTGAGGAAGAGTGATAATGCACGAAGGGTGATGCCGTGCCTTGATTTATTATTTATGCACGAAGGTTAATGTCGTGCCATGTTTTATTGATTACGCACGAAGGATCATGCCGTGCCCTGTTATTGAACCATGTACGAAGGATCATGCCGTACTATGGATGTGAGGATGAGAGTAAAAGCACGAAGGGTGATGCCGTGTACTTTATTTGCTTATTTGGTGTGGATGAGAGTAAAAGCACGAAGGGTGATGCCGTGCAATTGTTTGCTATTCCTTGACTTGATATTACATGTGTTTCCATTATACTTTGTTTTCCTTGTGAATTTATTAACTGTTGTTAATTGTTAAATTCTTTGAGATATTTCTTATTGTGTTATTACCTGGTTATTTCTTGTTATTCCGTGGTATACATATATATTGAATTGCACAGGTTTATGTGGGTGTCTGGTCCTAGTCTTGTCACTACTTCGCCGGGATAGGCCAGGCACTTACCGACACATGGGGTCGGTTGTGCTGATACTACACTTCTGTGCGTTTTTGCACAGGTCCAGGTTACGATCAGGAGCAGCAGTAGCAGCAAATCGATTGCGTGGGAGTTGATCATATTTGAGACCGAGGTAGCTTGCAGACGTCCGCAGGCCCGGCGTCTCTCTCTTTATTATGTTATTAACTGTAGTCTCTTTGTTCCGAGACAAACAGAATTATGTTATATTTCCTTCCAACTTTTATGTGTAGTATTCCATACTAGTTCGTGAGTTGGTGACTCCACGTCTTGGGTAGAGGATTTCAGTATGATTTTCATCTTGTAATTAGTTATTTCTATTTCGATAAAGTATTCGCATTTATTTAATTAATTAAAATTGTGTTAAAAATAGTATAGTATGAATACAGTGGCTTGCCTAGCTACCTCGAGTAGGCGCCATCACGATCCCGATGTTGGGGGAAAATCCGGGTCGTGACAAGTTGGTATCAGAGCTCTAGGTTACATAGGTCTCACCACTCACGAACAAGCTTAGTAGAGTTTGAGAGGTAGGTACGGAGACGTCCGTACTTGTCCTCCAGAGTCTATTGAGTTAGGAAAGAGTCTCTCATTTGTTCTTTCTTGTCGTGCGACTTGTTCCTCAATTACCGATTGAATTTCTATTCTGTCCTTTCGCAGATGGTGAGGACACGCGCTTCTTCGTCCGCCGACTAGCAGCCCGAGCCCCAGGCAGCTCCCGTGAGGGGCAGGGGCCGAGGCCGTATCAGAGGCCGTGGTAGGGGTAGAGCTCAGCCCCAGGCAGCTACCCCAGAGGTGGAGCCTCATATTGAGATCGACGAGGAGGTTCCGGTTCCAGCAGCTCCAGGTGGGCCCAGCTCAGGTCCCACGAGAGGCTTTATTTACCCCGGATCTCCGGGATGCTTTGGTCCGAATAGCGGGATTTATGGACGGCGTTGCCGGAGCGGGTTTATTATCGATTGCACCAGCCGCTTCTCGGCTGGAGGAGGGCCCGGACTCCTGTCGCTCGTACTCGGAGCCGGTAGCTCCTCGACCTCGAGCACCGGTGGTTCGACCAGTCGTGGCCACTCGGTCGAGTACCACAACTCATGCGAGTGATAGAGCGGCCATGACTTCCGATTCGTTATGGAGGCTTGATCGGTTCTCCAAGCTATTTACCACTACATTCGGTGGAGCCACATCAGAGGATCCTCAGGGACTTCTTATTCAGTTGCCATGAGATCCTCAAGACTATGGGGATTGTGGAGACAAATGGAGTTGACTTCTGTACATTCAGAGGCTTGCAGGATCCGCCAAGACTTGGTGGAGAGATTATTGCTTGACTCGACCAGCGGGGTCCCCAGCTTTATCATGGGATCAGTTTGCGGAACTATTTATGGAGAAGTTTCTCCCTGCTACTCGGCGGGATGTACTTCGGAGGCAGTTTGAGCGCCTCCATCAGGGCACTATGACGATTACACAGTATGAGACGAGATTTGTCGATTTGGCTCGTCATGCAGTGGTGATACTTACCCACGGAGCGGGAGAGGGTCCGCAGGTTTATAGATGGGCTTAATCAGCCGATTAGACTCCAGATGGCTATGGGCGTGGGGAGTGACATATCATTTCAGGAGGCAGCCAATGCAGCACGCAGAGTTGAGATGGCTCTTGCTAGGGGAGGCGGTTATTCTTCGGATAAGAGGCCTCGTCATTCAGGTAGATTTGGTGGTTCTTCCTCTGGTAGCAGAGAATCCTTTGATAGAGGCCAGTCCTCCAGGCCTTTTCATTCCGCCCTTCAGGCTTCACAGGGTGGATCAGGTGATCGTGGTTCTCGGGGGTATTATTCAGACCAGTCTCCTATTAGTGCTCAGCCTCTTCAGAGTGTTCGTGGAGGCCATTCAGGGCGTCACGGCCAGCAGCTCTATCAGTCTAAGAGTTGCTACGGCTGTGGTGACCCAGGTCATTTTGTCAGGTTCTGCCCTCGAGCGACGGGCAACACTCAGCAGCGGGGCCCTCGTCCCATGATTCAGGCCCCAGCTGACCCTCAGCCTGCCCAGCCAGCCAGAAGTGGGGGTAGAGATTATAGAGGTGGAGGTCGAGACCGTAGAGGTGGAGACCGTCCGGCCAGAGGTAGAGGTCAGCCAGTTGATGACCGTCCTAGAGATGTAGCTCAGAGGGGAGGTGCTGATCCCCGATTCTATGCTTTACCAGTCAGGCCAGAGGCGGAGGCATCGGATGCCGTGATTACAGGTACCATTCTCGTTGTGGCAGAGGTGCTTCAGTATTATTTGACCTAAGGTCTACATATTCATATGTGTCTTCCTACTTCGCACCGTATTTGGCCGTGCCCAGCTATGCTCTGGATATTCCAGTTTATGTGGCTACACCAATGGGTGACTCCATTGTAGTCGATCGGGTGCATCGTTCGTGCGTAGTTATATTTGGGGGTCTTGAGACCCGTGTTGATCTGTTGCTTTTGGATATGGTAGATTTTGATGTCATATTGGGGATGGATTGGTTGTCCCCATACCATGCTATTCTTGATTGCCATGCTAAGACTGTGACCTTAGCCTTGCCAGAATCACCCCAGCTAGATTGGAAAGGTACCTCAAGCCACTCCGTTCGTACTGTTATTTCCTATGTTAAGGCTCGACGCATGGTCGAGAGGGGTGTCTAGCTTATCTGGCTTATGTTCGCGATTCCAGCGTAGAGGTTCCTTCCATTGAGTCAGTCCCTATTGCACAGGAGTTTCCTGAGGTTTTTCCTTCAGACCTGCCGGGCATGCCACCCGACACTGAGCCCATCTCTATTCCACCCTATCGTATGGGCCCGCCGGAGTTAAAAGAGTTGAAAGATCAGTTGCAAGACCTTCTTGAGAAGGGCTTTATCAGGCCCAGTGTTTCCCCCTAGGGAGCACCCTGTATTATTTGTAAAGAAGAAAGATGGCTCGATGCGGATGTGTATTGATTACCGGTAGTTAAACAAGGTGACTATCAAGAATAAATATCCACTTCCGCGAATTGATGATTTATTTGACCAGCTTCAGGGTGCCAAGGTATTTTCAAAGATAGACTTGAGGTCAGGGCTACCATCAGCTGAAGATCAGGGCGGCTGACATTCCTAAGACAGCCTTTCGTACTAGATATGGGCATTATGAGTTCTTGGTCATGTCCTTTGGGTTGACCAATGCCCCGGCAGCATTCATGGAGTTGATGAATCGGGTATTCAGGCCTTACTTAGATCTGTTCGTGATAGTCTTTATAGATGACATCCTAGTGTACTCCCGCAGCCAGGAAGAGCACGAGCAGCACCTCAGAGTGGTTCTTCAGACTCTGAAAGATAACCAGCTATATGCCAAATTTTCTAAATGTGAGTTCTAGCTGAGTTCGGTAGCATTTCTGGGTCACATTGTATCGGTGGAAGGTATTCGGGTAGACCCAAAGAAGATTGAGGCAGTCCAGAATTGGCCTCGACCAGCTTCAGTGACTGAGATCCGGAGTTTCTTGGGATTAGCAGGTTACTACCGTCGATTTGTAGAGGGGTTTTCTTCTATTACAGCCCCGATGACCAGGTTGACCCAGAAGGGTGTCCAGTTCTAGTGGTCAGAGGAGTGTGAGGCGAGCTTTCAGAAGCTCAAGACAGCCTTGACCACCGCGCCCGTGTTGATACTACCTACAGGTGCAGGGCCTTATACAGTTTATTGTGACGCATCTCGTACAAGGCTTGGAGCGGTATTGATGCAGGATGGTAAGGTTATCGCTTATGCTTCGAGGCGGTTAAAAATACATGAGAAGAATTATCCAGTTCATGATCTTGAGTTAGCAGCAGTGGTTCATGCCTTAAAGATCTGGAGGCATTATCTATATGGTGTGACATGTGAGGTGTACACCGATCACAAAAGCCTACGGTACTTGTTCAAACAGAAGGAGTTGAATCTACGACAGCGGAGATGGTTAGAGTTGCTAAAAGACTATGATGTTACTATCTTATATCACCCAGGTAAGGCCAATGTGGTGGCCGATGCATTGAGTAGAAAGTATGCCGGCATGGGTAGTCTTGCATACATTCCGGTCAGTCAGAGACCATTAGCTCAAGATGTCCAGGCCTTAGCCAACCGGTTCGTGAGATTAGACATTTCTGAGCCTAGCAGGGTGTTAGCCTGCACAGTCGCTCGTTCTTCTTTATTTGAGCGTATCCGTGAGAGGCAATTTGATGATCCTCATTTGCGTGAGTTGAGAGATACAGTACAGTGGGGAGGTGCCACACAGGTAAGTCTAGATGATGATGGGGTATTGAAATTGCAGGGTCGAGTTTGTGTGCCCAATGTCGAAGGGATTCGATAGTTGATCTTAGCGGAGGCCCACAGTTTGCGGTATTCTATTCATCCAGGCGCCGCGAAGATGTACCAGGACTTACGGCAGCACTATTGGTGGCGCAGAATGAAGAAAGATATCGTTGCGTATGTCGCTCGGTATCTAAATTGTCAATAGGTGAAATATGAGCACCAGAGACCTGGTGGTGTATTCCAGAGGATTGAAATTCCCGAATGGAAATGGGAGCGGATCACTATGGACTTCGTTACTGGACTTCCTTTGACTCGGAGGAAATTTGATGCTATTTGGGTCATTGTTGATAGGCCGACTAAGTCAGCACACTTTATTCCAGTATCTGTCTCCTACTCGTCGGAGAGGTTAGCGGAGGTTTACATTAGGGTGATTGTTCGTCTCCATGGAGTACCAGTATCTATTATCTCTGATCGGGGTACGCAGTTTACCTCGCGGTTCTGGAGAGCGGTCTAGCAAGAGTTAGGCACCCAGGTTCATCTGAGTACAACATTTCATCCTCAGACGGATGGCCAATCCGAGAGGACTATTCGGATTCTAGAGGACATGCTTCGAGCCTGTGTTATTGATTTCGGAGGCTCGTGGGACCAGTTTCTGCCATTAGCAGAGTTCGCCTACAATAACAGTTACCAGTCTAGCATCCAGATGGCTCCGTATGAGGCGTTGTATGGTAGGCGATGTCGATCACCGGTTGGATGGTTTGAACCGGGAGAGGCTCGGTTGTTGGGTACAGACTTAGTTCAGGAGGCCTTGGATAAGGTCAAGACTATTCAGGAGAGATTGCGTTCAGCTCAGTCTAGGCAAAAGACTTATGCGGATCGCAAGGTTCGAGATGTAGATTTCATGGTTGGTGAACAAGTATTGCTCCGGGTGTCGCCTATGAATGGTGTGATGAGGTTCGGGAAGAAGGGCAAGCTTAGCCCTAGGTATATTGGTCCATTTGAGATTCTAGACAGAGTGGGAGGGGCGGCTTACAGATTAGCTTTGCTGCCTAGCTTATCAGCCGTGCATCCAGTTTTGCACGTATCTATGCTTCGGAGATACCACGGCGATCCCACACTTGTGTTAGACTTCAGTACTGTCCAATTGGATAATGATCTATCTTACGAGGAGGAGCCGGTGGCCATTCTAGACCGGCAGGTTCGACAGTTGAGGTCGAAGAGTTATCCTTCTATGCGTGTTCAGTGGAGAGGTCAGCCTCCTGAGGCATCGACCTGGGAGTCTGAGTCTGATATGCGGAGCCGCTACCCACACTTGTTTCCTGACTCGGGTACTTCTTTCTTTTGTCCGTTCGAGGACGAACGGTTGTTTTAGAGGTGGAGATTGTGACGACCCAAAGGGTCATCACTTATTTAATTAATCATTTCGAGCTTCTGAGGCCTTGAAAACCTCATTCTATGTTGCCTCGATTTATGTGCACAATCCGAGCATGTAGCCGGAAAGATTTTGTGATAGAAAATATGAATTCTATGAGAAATTTGGATAAAAATGATATTAATATTGATATGGTTGACTTCGGTCAACATTTTTGATAAACGGATCCGGACCCGAGATTGGATGGTCCCGAGAGGTCCGTAGGAAAATATGGGACTTGGACATGCGTCCGGAGTCGAATTCTGAGGCCGAAAGCCCAAGTTATGAATTTTTCTATGAAATTGTTTTTGATGTAATTATTAAAGGAAATGAATTAATTGACCTTGGTATCGGGCTCGTATTTTGGTTCCGACGCCCGGTACAAGTCTTAAATATTATATATGTGATTTTTGTAAAGTTTGGTGACATTCGGATGTCATTTGAGATGTTTTGGACCTTGAGTTCCAAGTTTGAAAGTTTTGAAAACCAAAAGTATGAAAATCATGAATTTGAGGCTTGATTTGATGAAAACGATGTGATATTGGCGATGTGATCGCACGAACAAGTTCATAATGTGTTTTTGAGGTTGTGTACATGTTTGGTTTGGAGCCCGGCGGCTCGGGTAAAGATTTGATTGGCCGTTGGATTAAATTCTGAATTTTTGCACTGCTGGTTTTTCACCCACGCTGTTGGCTTCGCAATTGCGAAGGGGGCAGAACAAGGCAGGGCTCGCAAATGCGAACCCTGATCGCAAATGCGAAGCCCCTCATGACCCAGCCTTGTTCGCAAATGCGAACATCCCCTTGTCCTGCCTATGTTCGCAAATGCGAACCATAGTTCGCAAATGCGACCATACCCAAATCCAGCCTTGTTCGCAAATGCTAACAATTGTTCGCAAATGCGAACACTAGTTCGCAAATGCGAACAATGCCATTTACTGCCTGTGTTCGCAAATGCGAACATTAGTTCGCAAACGCGAACACCCCCCTTTCCTGCCAGTGTTCGCAAATGCGAACATATGTTCGCAAATGCGAACTTCCCAGCTTTAGCTTATTTTTCAAACTCCGGAAATTGGTCGGGGTTCGCAATTGCGAACCCATGTTCGCAAATGCGAACACAGAGACCCGTAAAACACGATTTTCAGTTCATTTCTTCACTTTTTACAAAACAAAAACACCCATTTGCGATTCTTCACGGATTCCTTCTTCATCAAAACAATTGTAAGTCACTTTTTACTTAATTCTTTCAATTCCTAACATCATTAAACATGTTTTTCAATAGAAATCAAAGGTTTTCATGGTAGAATTTCTTGTTTTTGATAGAATATAGGGTTTTTCATAAATTGGGAAATTGGACCTCGAATTGAGGTCCGATTTTGAAAAAAATCATATACATGAACTCGTGGGGGGATGGGTAACCGGATTTTGGTCCGAATCCCGAGTTCCGACCATGTGGGCCCGGGGTTGAAATTCACTATTCCGGGCAGAATGTTGTAAAAGTTGTATTTGGTCTTAAGAATTAGTTTGTTGAGTAGTATTGATGATATTAAATCAATTGTGTATAGATACGAATGGATTGGAGCAAAATTTGAAAGAAAAAGACATTTCCACGGATTGAATCGTTCATAAACATTCGAGGTAAGTGTTTGTTCTATCCTAGCTTGAGGGAATAGGATTATGTGTTACGTGTTATGTGATCGAGTGCGGTGTATGGGCTGTGGTGACGAGCATCCATACATCGGCGTCTAGTATGACCGTGAGTCATTGAAAATGCTTATTTTGAGATATATTTACAGATGAATTGTTATTATTCTCCCTTGTCGGGACTTGTTGTGAAGATAATTATTGATTGCCCTTGTTGGGACAGTTTATGAATTTCTGCTTCTGTCTTTGCCCTTAACTGTGATTGTTATTTGGGCGAGGAAGAGTGATAATGCACGAAGGGTGATGCCGTGCCTTGATTTATTATTTATGCACGAAGGTTAATGTCGTGCCATGTTTTATTGATTATGCACGAAGGATCATGCCGTGCCCTGTTATTGAACCATGTACGAAGGATCATGCCGTACTATGGATGTGAGGATGAGAGTAAAAGCACGAAGGGTGATGCCGTGTACTTTATTTGCTTATTTGGTGTAGATGAGAGTAAAAGCACGAAGGGTGATGCCGTGCAATTGTTTGCTATTCCTTGACTTGATATTACATGTGTTTCCATTATACTTTGTTTTCCTTGTGAATTTATTAACTGTTGTTAATTGTTGAATTCTTTGAGATATTTCTTATTGTGTTATTACCTGGTTATTTCTTGTTATTCTGTGGTATACATATATATTGAATTGCACAGGTTTATGTGGGTGTCCGGTCCTAGGCTTGTCACTACTTCGCCGGGATAGGCCAGGCACTTACCAGCACATGGGGTCGGTTGTGCTGATACTACACTTCTGTGCGTTTTTGCACAGGTCCAGGTTACGATCAGGAGCAGCAGCAGTAAATCGATTGTGTGGGAGTTAATCACATTTGAGACCGAGGTAGCTTGCAGACGTCCGCAGGCCCGGCGTCTCTCTCTTTATTTATGTTACTAGCTGTAGTCTCTTTGTTCCGAGACAAACAGAATTATGTTATATTTCTTTCAAACTCTTATGTGTAGTATTCAGTAGTAGTTCGTGAGTTGGTGACTCCACGTCTTGGGTAGAGGATTTCAATATGATTTTCATCTTGTAATTAGTTATTTCTATTTCGATAAAGTATTCCGCATTTATTTAATTGAAATTGTGTTAAAAACAGGATAGTATGAGTACAGTGGCTTGCCTAGCTACCACGAGTAGGCGCCATCACAATCCCGATGTTGGGGGAAAATCCGGGTCGTGACATATTCTTTTGTATTTCATTTTCTCTTTTTATATTTATTTTCAATTATTAGAATTCGTTTGTTTCCTTATTTTCCTGATTTTTCTGGTATTTTATGATATTTTGCCATGTTCTTTTGTTTTTTCCGGTATTTTTGTATTTTTGTTGATTTTTTCTAATTTTCATATTTTTGTGACATTTTCTGATTGATTTTTTTTGTAGTATTAATTTCAAATTTATTTTAACAACAAACACACAAGTATTTCAAATAAAACACACAATTGTACATTAAAAATCTTTTTTTTTATATTGGAATTTGTTTGCTTAGGGCGAAAACCACGTGCTCACAGCTGCCCTTCTTTGCCAGAAACACGAAAAGTTTCAGTGCAAAGATAAGTGAGCAGTAATGAGAGATTTTTGCCCACTGGCATATTCCGTAGGAAGCATTTTGAAAACCTTTTGACCGCACCCTACCTCAGAGGTTGCCTACATATCCTGGGCTAAACAGGAATCAGGTCAGTGTAGTTCGGGAAGGTCTGGTAGTTTGAAACTACCAAGACTTGATGTTGCTGCTATTATTGCTGTAATCACTGACTAACTCCTTGTTACACCGGGATAAAAATGACAAATAAAGAAGCTATTCTGAGCTATGATCTTATGAATTACAATAAACCCTATCTATGACTTGTCTTCTTGCATTGCCTTGCTTTTCCATATCACATTTTGCTCTTTATTAGCATCCTTCTTTTTATGGATTTTTGATTATTTTCTTGTTTCTGATATACTGCTTCCATCCCTTCGTATGACTTCCAAATGTATTTCTTACTTCCAGGTTGATACCTGTTAAAAACAAAAACAAAAACAAAGAAAACTTTTCTTCCCAGTGTGGGATTTTCCATGTGTTATGGTGTTACTCATGTTAGAAAAACAATTAAAAATGCTGAAAAATATTCCCTTGTTATACACGTGGGCGCCTGGACAGAAATTAAAATGCTGAAAAGTATTCCCTTGTTATACAGGAGGGCGCCTGAACAGAAATAAAAATGCCGAAAAGTATTCCCTTGTTATACAGGTGGGCGCCTGAACATAAATTATATGCTGAAAAGTATTCCCTTGTTATAGGCGCCTGAAGAAAAATTAAAATGCTGCAAAGTATTCCGTTGTTATACAGGTGGGTGCCTGAACATAAATTCAAATGCAGAAAAGTATTCCCTCATTATCCAGGTGGGCGCCTGATGCATGAAATGAAAATGCAGAAAAATATTCCCTCATTATCCAGGTGGGTGCTTGATGCATGAAATAAAAATGTAGAAAAATATTCCCTCATTATCCAGGTGGACGCCTGATGCATGAAATGAAAATGCAGAAAAATATTCCCTTGTTATCCAGGTGGGCGCCTGATGCATGAAATGAAAATGCAGAAAAATATTTCCTCGTTATCCAGGTGGGCGCCTGATGCATGAAATGAAAAATGAAGAAAAATATTCCCTCGTTATCCAGGTGGGCGCCTGATGCATGAAATGAAAATGCAGAAAAATATTCCCTCCTTATCTAGGTGGGCGCCTCATGCATGAAATAAAAATGCAGAAAAATATTCCCTGATTATCCAGGTGGGCACCTGATGCATGAAATGAAAATGAGAAAATGTCACGACCCGGATTTTCCCCCAATATCGGGATCGTGATGGCGCCTACTCGTGGTAGCTAGGCAAGCCATTGTATTCATACTATCCTGTTTTTAACACAATTTTAATTAAATAAATGCGGAATACTTTATCGAAATGGAAATAACAAATCACAAGGTAAAAATCATACTGAAATCCTCTACCCAAGACTTGGAGTCACCAACTCACAAACTACTATGGAATACTACACATAAAAGTCTGAAGGAAATATAACATAATTCTGTTTGTCTCGGAACAATGAGACTACAGCTATTAACATAAATAAAGAAAGAGACGCCGGGCCTGCGGACGTCCTGCAAGCTACCTCGGTCTCAAATGTGATCAACTCCCACGCAATCTATTTACTGCTGCTGCTGCTCCTGATCGTAACATGGACCTGTGCAAAAACGCACAGAAGTGTAGCATCAGCACAACCGACCCCATGTGCTGGTAAGTGCCTGGCCTATCCCGGCGAAGTAGTGACAAGCCTAGGACCAGACACCCACATAAACCTGTGCAATTCAATATATATATATGTACCACAAAATAACAAGAAATAATCAAGTAATAACACAATAAGGAATATCTTAAAGAATTCAACAATTAACCAGAGTTAATAATTTCACAAAGAAAACAAAGTATAATGTAAACACGAATAATATCACTTCAAGAAATAGCAAGCAATTGCACGGCATCACCCTTCGTGCTTTTACTCTCATCCTCACCAAATAAACAAATAAAGTACACGGCATCACCCTTCGTGCTTTTACTCTCATCCTCACCAAACAAACAAATAAAGTACACGGCATCACCCTTCGTGCTTTTACTCTCATCCTCACCAAACAAACAAATAAAGTACACGGCATCACCCTTCGTGCTTTTACTCTCATCCTCACATCCATAGTACGGCATGATCCTTCGTACATGGTTCAATAACGGGGCACGGCATGATCCTTCGTGCATAATCAATAAATAAACATGGCACGGCATTAACCTTCGTGCATAAATAAATAAACATGGCACGGCATCACCCTTCGTGCATTATCACTCTTCCTCACCCAAATAACAATCACAGTTAAGGGCAGAGAAAGAAACAACAATTCATAAATCGTCCCATCAAGGGCAATCAATAATTATCTTCACAACAAGTCCCAACAAGGGAGAACAATAACAATTCACCTGTAATATATCTCAAAATATCATTTTCCAACGACTCACGGTCATACTAGACGCCGGTGTATGGATGCTCGTCACCACAGCCCATACACCGCACTCGATCACATAACACATTACACATAATCCTATTCCCTCGAGCTAGGATAGAACAAACACTTACCTCGAATGCTTATGAACAATTCACTCCGTGGAAATGTCTTTTCTTTCAATTTGGCTCCAATCCAACCGTATCAATACACAATTGATTTAATATCATCAATTCTACTCAACAAACTAATTCTTAATACCAAATACAACTTTTACAACATTCTGCCATGAATAGTGAATTTCAACCCCGAGCCCACATGGTCGGAATTCGGGGTTAGGACCAAAATCCGGTTACCCATTCCCCCACGAGTTCATATATATAATTTGTTTCAAAATCGGACCTCAATTCGAGGTCCAATTCCCTAATTTATGAAAAACCCTATTTTCTAACAAAAACAAGAATTTTACCATGAAAATCTTTGATTTCTTATGAAAAACATGTTTAATGATGTTAGGAATTGAAAGAATTAAGTAAAAAGTGACTTACAATCGTTTTGATGAAGAAGAAATCCTTGAAGAATCGCAAATGGGTGTTTTGGTTTTGTAAAATGTGAAGAAATAACTGAAATTCGTGTTTTTCAGGTCTCTGTGTTCGCATTTGCGAACATGGGTTCGCAATTGCGAACCCCGACCAATTTCTGGAGTTTGAAAAATAAGCTAAGGGTGGGAAGTTCGCATTTGCGAACTTTTCT
Source organism: Nicotiana noctiflora (assembly GCA_032618575.1). Lineage (NCBI taxonomy): Eukaryota > Viridiplantae > Streptophyta > Magnoliopsida > Solanales > Solanaceae > Nicotiana > Nicotiana noctiflora. The sequence goes on from JASVEL010013128.1 coordinate 28,195, forward strand.
TCGCATTTGCGAAGCCAAGGCAAAACTGGGAAGTTCGCATTTGCGAACTATTGTTCGCAATTGCGAACAGAGGCTAAATATGGGGAGGTTCGCATTTGCGAACTATTGTTCGCATTTGCGAACCCAGGCAGAATAGTGGCCAGTTCGCATTTGCGAACTGTAGCTCGCATTTGCGAACACAAGCACAGTAGGGTCAAGTTCGCATTTGCGAACTATTGTTCGCATTTGCGAACTCAGGCACAATAGGGAGGAGTTCGCATTTGCGAACTATTGTTCGCATTTGCGAACTCTGCAGAATAGTGGGGAGTTCGCATTTGCGAACTATTGTTCGCATTTGCGAACTCTGCAGACCAGTTGCAGACAACAACTTCTAACATGAAAAATTGATCTCGTGGTCTATCCAAAGTTCACCCGAGCCCTCGGGGCTCCAAACCAAATATGCACATAACCTCAAAAACACATTATGAACTTGTTCGTGCGATCACATCGCCAATATCACCTCGTTTTCATCAAATCAAGCCTCAAATGCATGATTTTCATACCTTTAGTTTTCAAAACTTTCAAACTTGGGACTCGAGGTCCAAAACATCTCAAACGACATCCAAATGTCACCAAACTTTACAGAAATCACATATATAATATTTAAGACTTGTACCGGGCGTCGGAACCAAAATACGAGCCCGATACCAAGGTCAATTAATTTATTTCCTTTAATAATTGCATCAAAAATAATTTCACATAAAAATTCATAACTTGGGCTCTAGGCCTCAGAATTCGACTCCGGACGCATGTCCAAGTCCCATATTTTCCTACGGACCTCTCGGGACCATCAAATCTCGGGTCCGGATCCGTTTACCAAAAATGTTGACCGAAGTCAACCATATCAATATTAATATCATTTTTATCCAAATTTCTCATAGAATTCATATTTTCTATCACAAAATCTTTCCGGCTACATGCTCGGATCGTGCACGTAAATCGAGGCAACATAGAATGAGGTTTTCAAGGCCTCGGAAGCTCGAAATGATTAATTAAATAAGTGATGACCCTTTGGGTCGTCACAATCTCCACCTCTAAAACAACCGTTCGTCCTCGAACGGACAAAAAAAGAAGTACCTGAGTCAGGAAACAAGTGTGGGTAGCGGCTCCGCATATCAGACTCGGACTCCCAGGTCGATGCCTCAGGAGGCTGACCTCTCCACTGAACACGCACAGAAGAATAACTCTTCGACCTCAACCATCGAACCTGCCGGTCTAGAATAGCCACCGGCTCCTCCTCGTAAGATAGATCATTGTCCAATTGGACAGTACTGAAGTCTAACACATGTGTGGGATCGCCGTGGTATCTCAGAAGCATAGATACATGAAAAACTGGATGCACGGCTGATAAGCTAGGCGGCAAAGCTAATCTGTAAGCCACCCCTCCCACTCCGTCTAGAATCTCAAATGGACCAATATACCTAGGGCTGAGCTTGCCCTTCTTTCCGAACCTCATCACGCCCTTCATAGGCGACACCCCGAAGCAATACTCGCTCACCAACCATGAAATCTACATCTCGCACCTTGCGATCCGCATAAGTCTTTTGCCTGGACTGAGCTGAACGCAATCTCTCCCGAATAGTCTTGACCTTATCTAAGGCCTCCTGAACTAAGTCTGTACCCAACAACCGAGCCTCTCCCGGTTCAAACCATCCAACCGGTGATCGACATCGCCTACCATACAACGCCTCGTACGGAGCCATCTGGATGCTAGACTGGTAACTGTTATTGTAGGCGAACTCTTCTAATGGCAGAAACTGGTCCCACGAGCCTCCGAAATCAATAACACAGGCTCGAAGCATGTCCTCAAGAATCTGAATAGTCCTCTCGGACTGGCCATCCGTCTGAGGATGAAATGCTGTACTCAACTGAACCTGGGTGCCTAACTCCTGCTGGACCGCTCTCCAGAACCGCGAGGTAAACTGCGTACCCCGATCAGAGATAATAGATACCGGCACTCCATGGAGACGAACAATCTCCCTAATGTAAACCTCCGCTAACCTCTCCGACGAGTAGGAGACGGATACTGGAATAAAGTGTGCTGATTTGGTCAGCCTATCAACAATGACCCAAATAGCATCAAATTTCCTCCGAGTCAAAGGAAGTCCAGTAACGAAGTCCATAGTGATCCGCTCCCATTTCCACTCGGGAATTTCAATCCTGTGGAATACACCACCAGGTCTCTGGTGCTCATATTTCACCTGCTGACAATTTAGACACCGAGCGACATACGCAACGATATCTTTCTTCATTCTGCGCCACCAATAGTGTTGCCGTAAGTCCTGGTACATCTTCGCGGCGCCTGGGTGAATAGAATACCGCGAGCTGTGGGCCTCTGCTAAGATCAACTCTCGGATCCCTTCGACATTGGGCACACAAACTCGACCCTGCAATTTCAATACCCCATCATCATCTAGGTTTACCTGTGTGGCACCTCCCCGCTGTATTGTATCTCTCGACTCACGCAAATGAGGATCATCAAATTGCCTCTCACGGATACGCTCTAATAAGGAAGAACGAGCGACCGTGCAGGCTAACACTCTGCTAGGCTCAGAAATGTCTAATCTCACGAACCGGTTGGCTAAGGCCCTGGACATCTAGAGCTAATGGTCTCTGATTGACCGGAATATATGCAAGACTACCCATGCTGGCATACTTTCTACTCAATGCATCGGCCACCACATTGGCCTTACCCGGGTGATATAATATAGTAACATCATAGTCTTTTAGCAACTCTAACCATCTCCGCTGTCGTAGATTCAACTCCTTCTGTTTGAACAAGTATTGTAGGCTTTTGTGATCAGTGTACACCTCACATGTCACACCATATAGATAATGCCTCCGGATCTTTAAGGCATGAACCACTGCTGCTAATTCAAGATCATGAGCTGGATAATTCTTCTCATGTATCTTTAACCGCCTCGAAGCATAAGCGATAACCTTACCATCCTGCATCAATACCGCTCCAAGCCACGTACGAGATGCGTCACGATAAGCTGTATAAGGCCACGTACCTGTAGGTAGTATCAACAACGGTGCGGTGGTCAAGGCTGTCTTGAGCTTCGAAAGCTCGCCTCGCACTCCTCGAACCATATGAAGGGACACCCTTCTGGGTCACTCTGGTCATCGGGGCTGCAATAGAAGAAAACCCTCTACAAATCGACGGTAGTAACCCTGCTAATCCCAAGAAACTCCGGATCTCGATCACTGAAGCTGGTCGAGGCCAATTCTGGACTGCCTCGATCTTCTTTGGGTCTACCTGAATACCTTCCACCGATACAATGTGACCCGGAAATGCTACCGAACTCAGCCAGAACTCACATTTAGAAAATTTGGCATATAGGTGATTATCTTTCAGAGTATGAAGAACCACTCTGAGGTGCTGCTCGTGCTCTTCCTGGCTGCGGGAGTACACCAGGATGTCATCTATGAAGACTATCACGAACAGATCTAAGTAAGGCCTGAATACTCGATTCATCAACTCCATGAATGCTGTTGGGGCATTGGTCAACCCGAAGGACATGACCAAGAACTCATAATGCCCATATCTAGAGCGAAAGGCTGTCTTAGGAATGTCGGCCGCCCTGATCTTCAGCTGATGGTAGCCTGATCTCAAGTCTATCTTAGAGAATACCCTCGCTCCCTGGAGCTGGTCAAACAAATCATCAATTCGCGGAAGTGGATATTTATTTTTGATAGTCACCTTGTTTAACTGCCGGTAATCAATACACATCTGCATCGAGCCATCCTTCTTCTTTACAAATAATACGGGTGCTCCCCGGGGGGAAACACTGGGCCTGATAAAGCCCTTCTCAAGAAGGTCCTGCAACTGATCTTTCAACTCTTTTAGCTTCGGCGGGGCCATACGATAGGGTGGAATACAGATGGGCTGAGTGCCCGGTGCCAGATCAATACAGAAATCAATATCCCTGTCGGGTGGCATGCCCGGCAGGTCTGAAGGAAAAACCTCAGGAAACTCCCGTGCAATAGGGACTGACTCAATGGAAGGAACTTCTGCGCTGGAATCACGAACATAAGCCAAATAAGCTAGACACCCCTTCTCGACCATACGTCGAGCCTTAACATAGGAAATAACAGTGCGAACGGAGTGGCTTGAGGTACCCTTCCACTCTAATCGGGGTGATTCTGGCAAGGCTAAGGTGACTGTCTTAGCATGACAATCCAGAATAGCATGGTATGGGGACAACCAGTCCATCCCCAATATGACATCAAAATCTACCATATCCAAAAGCAACAGATCGACACGGGTCTCAAGACCCCCAAATATAACTACACACGAACGGTGTACCCGATCGACTACAATGGAGTCACCCACTGGTGTAGCCACATAAACTGGAATATCCAGAGCATAGGCGGGCACGACCAAATACGGTGCGAAGTAGGAAGACACATAGGAATATGTAGATCCCGGGTCAAATAATACTGAAGCACCTCTGCCACACACAAGAATAGTACCTGTAATCACGGCATCTGATGCCTCTGCCTCTGGCCGGGCTGGTAAAGCATAGAATCGGGGATCTGCACCTCCCCTCTGAGCTGCGTCTCTAGGACGACCATCAACTGGCTGACCTCTACCTCTGGCTGGACGGTCTCCACCTCTACGGTCTCGACCTCCGCCTCTATAATCTCTACCCCCGCCTCTGGCTGGCTGGGCAGGCTGAGGGTCAGTTGGGGCCCGAATCATAGGACGAGGACCTCGCTGCTGAGAGTTGCCCGCTGCTATAGGGCAATTCATGATAAAATGACCCGGGTCGCCACAACCGTAGCAACTCTTGGGCTGATGGGGCTGCTGGCCCTGACGACTCGAATGGCCTCCACGAACACTGCGAAGAGGCCGAGCACTAATAGGAGGCTGGTCCGAATAATACCCCGAGAACCACGATCACACGATCCACCCTGTAGCTCGAAGGGCGGAATGAAAAGGCTCGGAGGGACCGGCCTCTATCAAAGGATTCTCTGCTACCGGAGGAAGAACCACCAAACTACCCGAATGACGAGGCCTCTTATCCGAAGAATAACCGCCTCCCCTAGCAAGAGCCATCTCAACTCTGCGTGTTGCATTGGCTGCCTCCTGAAATGATATGTCACTCCCCACACCCATAGCCATCCGGAGTCTAATCGGCTGATTGAGCCCATCTATAAATCTGCGGACCCTCTCCCGCTCAGTGGGAAGTATCACCACTGCATGACGAGCCAAGTCGATAAATCTCGTCTCATACTGTGTAACTGTCATAGTGCCCTGATGGAGGCGCTCAAACTGCCTCCGAAGTACATCCCTCCGAGTAGCAGGGAGAAACTTCTCCATAAATAGTTCCGCAAACTGGTCCCATGATAAAGCTGGGGACCCTGCTGGTCGAGTCAAGCAATAATCTCTCCACCAAGTCTTGGCGGATCCTGCAAGTCTGAAGGTACAGAAGTCAACTCCGTTTGTCTCCACGATCCCCGTAGTCTTGAGAATCTCATGGCAACTGAATAAAAAGTCCCTGAGGATCCTCTGATGTGGCTCCGCCGAATGTAGTGGTAAATAGCTTGGAGAACCGAATCAAGCCTCCATAACGAATCGGAAGTCATGGCCGTTCCATCACCGGCGTGAGTCGTGGTACCCGGCGAGTGGCCACGGTGGGCCGGATGCGGTGCACGAGGCCGAGGAGCTGCGGCTCCGGAGTATGAGCAATAGGAGTGCGGGCCCCTCCTCCGGCCGAGAAGTGGGCGGGGCAACCGATAATAAACCCGCTCCGGCAATGCTGTCCATAAATCCCGCTATTCGACCAAAGCATCCCGGAGATCCGGGGTGATTAAAGCCTCTCCTGGGACCTGAGCTGGGCCCACTGGGGCTGTTGGAACCGGAACCTCCTCGTCGATCCCAATATGAGGCTCCACCTGCGGAGTAGCTGCCTGGGGCCGAGCTCTGCCCCTACCACGGCCTGCGATACGGCCTTGGCCCCGCCCTCGCGGGAGCCGCACGGGGCTCGGGCTGCCGGTCGGCGGACGAAGAAGCGCGTGTCCTTACCATCCGCGAAAGGACAGAATAGAAATTCAATCAGTAATTGAGGAACAAGTTGCACGACAAGAAAGAACAAATGAGAGACTTTTTCCTAACTCAATAGACTCTGGAGGACAAGTACGGACGTCTCCGTACCTACCTCTCAAACTCTACTAAGCTTGTTCGTGAGTGGTGAGACCTATGTAACCTAGAGCTCCTGATACCAACTTGTCACGACCCGGATTTTCCCCCAATATCGGGATCGTGATGGCGCCTACTCGTGGTAGCTAGGCAAGCCATTGTATTCATACTATCCTGTTTTTAACACAATTTTAATTAAATAAATGCGGAATACTTTATCGAAATGGAAATAACAAATCACAAGGTAAAAATCATACTGAAATCCTCTACCCAAGACTTGGAGTCACCAACTCACAAACTACTATGGAATACTACACATAAAAGTCTGAAGGAAATATAACATAATTCTGTTTGTCTCGGAACAATGAGACTACAGCTATTAACATGAATAAAGAAAGAGACGTCGGGCCTGCGGACGTCTGCAAGCTTCCTCGGTCTCAAATGTGATCAACTCCCACGCAATCTATTTACTGCTGCTGCTGCTCCGATCGTAACCTGGACCTGTGCAAAAATGCACAGAAGTGTAGCATCAGCACAACCGACCCCATGTGCTGGTAAGTGCCTGGCCTATCCGGCGAAGTAGTGACAAGCCTAGGACCAGACACTCACATAAACCTGTGCAATTCAGTATATATATATATGTGTACCACAAAATAACAAGAAATAATCAAGTAATAACACAATAAGGAATATCTTAAAGAATTCAACAATTAACCACAGTTAATAATTTCACAAAGAAAACAAAGTATAATGTAAACACGAATAATATCACTTCAAGAAATAGCAAGCAATTGCACGGCATCACCCTTCGTGCTTTTACTCTCATCCTCACCAAATAAACAAATAAAGTACACGGCATCACCCTTCGTGCTTTTACTCTCATCCTCACCAAACAAACAAATAAAGTACACGGCATCACCCTTCGTGCTTTTACTCTCATCCTCACCAAACAAACAAATAAAGTACACGGCATCACCCTTCGTGCTTTTACTCTCATCCTCACATCCATAGTGCGGCATGATCCTTCGTACATGGTTCAATAACAGGGCACGGCATGATCCTTCGTGCATAATCAATAAATAAACATGGCACGGCATTAACCTTCGTGCATAAATAAATAAACATGGCACGGCATCACCCTTCGTGCATTATCACTCTTCCTCGCCCAAATAACAATCACAGTTAAGGGGCAGAGAAAGAAACAACAATTCATAAATCGTCCCATCAAGGGCAATCAATAATTATCTTCACAACAAGTCCCAACAAGGGAGAACAATAACAATTCACCTGTAATATATCTCAAAATATCATTTTCCAATGACTCACGGTCATACTAGACGCCGGTGTATGGATGCTCGTCACCACAGCCCATACACCGCACTCGATCACATAACACATAACACATAATCCTATTCCCTCAAGCTAGGATAGAACAAACACTTACCTCGAATGCTTATGAACAATTCACTCCGTGGAAATGTCTTTTCTTTCAATTTGGCTCCAATCCAACCGTATCTATACACAATTGATTTAATATCATCAATTCTACTCAACAAACTAACTCTTAATACCAAATACAACTTTTACAACATTCCTGCCATGAATAGTGAATTTCAACCCGGGCCCACATGGTCGGAATTCGGGGTTAGGACCAAAATCCGGTTACCCATTCCCCACGAGTTCATATATATAATTTGTTTCAAAATCGGACCTCAATTCGAGGTCCAATTCCCCAATTTATGAAAAACCCTATTTTCTAACAAAAACAAGAATTTACCATGAAAATCTTTGATTTCTTATGAAAAACATGTTTAATGATGTTAGGAATTGAAAGAATTAAGTAAAAAGTGACTTACAATCGTTTTGATAAAGAAGAAATCCTTGAAGAATCGCAAATGGGTGTTTTGGTTTTGTAAAATGTGAAGAAATGGCTGAAATTCGTGTTTTTCAGGTCTCTGTGTTCGCATTTGCGAACATGGGTTCGCAATTGCGAACCCCGACCAATTTCTGGAGTTTGAAAAATAAGCTAAGGGTGGGAAGTTCGCATTTGCGAACTTTTCTTCACATTTGCGAAGCCAAGGCAAAACTGGGAAGTTCGCATTTGCGAACTATTGTTCGCAATTGCGAACACAGGCTAAATATGGGGAGGTTCGCATTTGCGAACTATTGTTCGCATTTGCGAACCCGGGCGGAATAGTGGCCAGTTCGCATTTGCGAACCATAGCTCGCATTTGCGAACACAGGCACAGAAGGGTCAAGTTCGCATTTGCGAACTATTGTTCGCATTTGCGAACACAGGCACAATAGGGGGAGTTCGCATTTGCGAACTATTGTTCGCATTTGCGAACTCTGCAGAATAGTGGGGAGTTCGCATTTGCGAACTATTGTTCGCATTTGCGAACTCTGCAACCAGTTGCAGACAGCAACTTCTAACATGAAAAATTGATCTCGTGGTCTATCCAAAGTTCACCCGAGCCCTCGGGGCTCCAAACCAAATATGCACATAACCTCAAAAACACATTATGAACTTGTTCGTGCGATCACATCGCCAATATCACCTCGTTTTCATCAAATCAAGCCTCAAATGCATGATTTTCATATCTTTAGTTTTCAAAACTTTCAAACTTGGGACTCGAGGTCCAAAACATCTCAAACGACATCCAAATGTCACCAAACTTTACAGAAATCACATATATAATATTTAAGACTTGTACCGGGCGTCGAAACCAAAATACGAGCCCGATACCAAGGTCAATTAATTTATTTCCTTTAATAATTGCATCAAAAACAATTTCACATAAAAATTCATAACTTGGGCTCTAGGCCTCGGAATTCGACTCCGGACGCATGTCCAAGTCCCATATTTTTCTACGGACCTCTCGGGACCATCCAATCTCGGGTCCGGATCCGTTTACCAAAAATGTTGACCGAAGTCAACCATATCAATATTAATATCATTTTTATCCAAATTTCTCATCGAATTCATATTTTCTATCACAAAATCTTTCCGGCTACATGCTCGGATTGTGCACGTAAATCGAGGCAACATAGAATGAGGTTTTCAAGGCCTCGGAAGCTCGAAATGATTAATTAAATAAGTGATGACCCTTTGGGTCACAGAAAAATATTCCCTCGTTATCCAGGTGGGCGCCTGATGCATGAAATGAAAATGCAGAAAAATATTCCCTCATTATCCAGGTGGGCGCCTGATGCATGAAATGAATATAAAGAATAATATTCCCTCACTATCCAGGTGGCCGCCTGATGCATGAAATGAAAATGCTGAAAAATACTCCATCACTATCCAGGTGGGCGCCTGATGCATGAAATGAAAATGCAGAAAAATATTCCCTCGTTATCCAAGTGGGCGCCTGATGCATGAAATGAAAATGCTAAAAAATATTTTCTCGTTATCCAGGTGGGCTCCTGATGCATGAAATGAAAATGCAGAAAAATATTCCCTCGTTAACCAGGTGGGCGCCTGATGTATGAAATGAGCTATACAGAAAAATATTCCCTCGTTATCCAGGTGGGCGCCTTATGCATGAAATTTAGAAAAAAATATTCCCTCAGTTTGATAAATGGTGTATGAGTTTTGAAAAGACAATACCTTCCTTGCTGTTTGGGTAGGCTTCCTGCTAACTTGAGTGAGTCCTCCTTTACGAATTTCCCCTTTTATTGATGTTTTTCTTTTTGATGTTTTCCTTCCACATTGGTCATGTGATGACCCGTCCCGTCATCATGTGAGTTATCACCCCGGTATCCCCCTTATATGCTTGTCAATGTTTCAATATGCATGTTTGGTGAGTTTGAGTCAATTTGTATTGAATTTGGTTTGAAATGAGGCAAATAGTCTATTAGAAGAAGGAATACTTGGGAAAAGTCAACTGGACATTGACTTGTGAGTTAGAGAGATCGGAATCGAATTTTGATGATTCCGTCAGCTCCGGGAGGTCATTTGTGGCTTAGGAGAGCGATTAGACTTGAATTTGGAGGTACGGTGTAGTTTTAGGCTTGAATTGGCTAATGTTGAATTTTGGCGAAATCCAAACGGTAGGTGAGATTTTGATCCGGGAGTCGGAAAGGAATTCTAACAGTTGCAGTAGCTCCGCTAGGTGATTTTGGATATGCCTGCAAATTTTCAGGTCATTCGGACATTGTTTTGTCGGGTTTTTGATCGAATGCGAATTTTTGAAGTTAAAGTTAAACTTAAGCTTGAATTTGTTGAAAACGGACGATTTGGATGTTAACGATAGAGTTTTGATGATTGGAACAAGTTCAAATAAGGTTATAGGATGTGTTGGTGCTTTTGGTTGAGGTCCCGGGGGCCTCGGGTGAGTTTCGGTGTGGTTCGGACCATTTATAGGCCATTTTAACTGCTGGTTTATGTCTATTGCAGTGTTCTATGCGATCGCGGATAATCGGTCGCGATCGCGGTGAGTAAAATGTGCGAAAAATATTAAATAATCGCGATCGCGTGAAATGCTCCGCGATCGCGAAGAACGAAATTTCTGTTGCATTGATCCTACTTCGGAAGCTCATATCTTTTTATCTACAAGGTATTTTGAGGTAATTCAAAAATAAAATTCTAGCCCATCGTGTGTAGTTTTCATGAAGGTAAAGAAATATTGATTTGGACATCTTTGTAAAAAGATATGGACGTTATACTATATTGTGTCCGAGAAGGATCTCTAATACACATGTATAAATTGGGAAGCTTATATCTCGAAATGTATAAGAATTTAGGAAATGAGCAACAAATGAAAGTTATAGCCCTATGTGTCTAGTTTCCAGAACATCAATCCATTCATCATTCAGAGTTGTGTGCAAAGAGATTAGACCATTATACTGAAGCCTATCCGGAGGAACCATAATTTGTTCAACGCGATCGCGAAGGTTTTTCTGCGATCGCGCAGGGTAAATTTTGGGCCAAAATTTTTGTTCTCCATGATCGCGGAGCGATTCCCGCGACCGCGATGAGTAATATTCCTGGGCAGAATGTTTTTAAAACATTTTAGTCGCGAAATCAACCCACTTTTTCACCATTTTTGGTCATTATTTAGAGCTTTTGGACGGGAATTGAAGGGATTTCGACGGGGAATCGTTGGAGGTAAATTTTATGAGTTAAATACATGATTTTATCAAAGTATATTCCATTAATTCTCTAAATTTGGGTAAGAAATCAAGAAAATTAGGGCTTTAAGCAAAAATCTTAAAATGGGGATTTGAAAGACCATTTGTAGTCCGAATTGGGCGTTCTTGGTATGTACAGACTCGTGGAGAGACGAGGATTCCGAAAATATAAGTTTCATAATTTTTCGAGAAGTGTACCAAAATTCGGATTTTGACAACTTCGTGGGTTTTGGTTTAAATCGAGTTATTTTGATTAGGTTACGTTTAATTAGCCTATATTGGTGCATTCTCATTGATTTTGAGCAGATTTGGCATCCGAGGAGATTGATTTGCGAGGCAAGAGCAAAGAGGGCTAGGACTTCTACCGGATCAAGGTGAGTGGTAGTAGTAAATAATGTACTTAGGGTTTGAAAACCCGTAGTTGCACTTTACAGTACTATGTTGAGATGAGACACGAGTCATGTGACGGGCGCGGTGACATTGTTATTGGGGGATTGGACTTGGTCCTTCCCGACTGATAGTGTATTGTGTATTATGACTGTGAATGAGATTATAACTCTGTAATTGGGCTAGTAGCCTTGTTTGGGGACTTGTGCCGATCTGTAGAGTATTAGGGGAGCCAGTAGAGCTAAGCGACCCTTATATCATGCTGGATACAAACACTCAGCCGTAGTATATCATGCTGGATACATACACTCAGCCGTAGTATATCATGCTGGATACATACACTCAGCCATAGTTATAGCTGTATAGCATATCATGATCCAGTACTAGATGTGTACTTTGACAGAGACTACCTAGGGTGAAGTTGAGTGGACCTGAGAGGCCAAGTCTATACTGACTGAGATAGGGTCGAGGACCGACTATGAGATATTATATTGGGTCTGAGAGGCCAAGTCTATACTGACTAAGATAGGGTCGAGGACCCACTATGAGATATTATATTGGGCCCGAGAAGCCAAATCTATATTGACTGAGATAGGGTCAAGAACCCACTATGTGATATTATATTGGGCGTGAGAGTCCAAGTCTATATTGACTAGGAAATGGTCGAGGACGCGCTATGAGATATTATATATATATATATATATATATATGTCTATACTGACTGAGATAGGGTTGATGACCCACTATGAGATATTATATATATATATCTATATTGGATCGGGCTGCACGCCACAGCACTATATGTATTGGATCGGACTGCACACCGCAATGATGTATATGTGGATCGGACTGCACGCCGCAGTAATATACAAGTGGGACGGACTGCACGCCACAATATTATTGCGCTTGGGCTGTAGGAGCCCCTTCGGAGTCTACACACATTCCCAGTGGGCGCTGGTATATATTGTTGGATCGGGCTGTATGCCGCAGCAGTATATCTCTCTCTCTCTCTCTCTCTCTACATATATATATATATATATTGGATCGGACTGTACGCCGCAACATCATAGCACTTGGGCCGAGGGAGCCCCTCCGAAGTCTGTATACACCCCCAGTGAGCGTCGTCGACGTTAAATGGAGCGGGCTGCACACCGCAACGTTATATATTGGAGCGGCTGCACGCCGCAGCATTATATATATATTGAAGCGGGCTGCACGTCGCAATATTATAGAAATATATATATATATATATATATATATATATATATATATATATATATATATATATATATATATATATATATATATATATATATATATATATATATATATATATACATATATATATATATATATATATATATATATATATATACATATATATATATATATATATACATATATATACACACATATGTATATGATACACCATGTAATGTAGTATGGAAATCGGAATTGGGCCATAGCAAAATATATATATTGGAGCGGGCTGCACGCTGCAGCATTATACGTAAACATACAGATATATATTGGAGCGGGCTACGCGCCGCCGCATTATAGACATATGTATACATATATATACATTGGATCGGTGGTACACCGCAACAGTATGAATGGAGACTAGGTCAGTGTGGGACCGTTGTGAGATAGATGTGGACTAGGGATGAGATTAGTCACTGTAGAGATGACTTACTAGCGAGGTTACCCCCTTAGAACTGTTTAGTGACAGTACATATGTTCTCACTTTTAGTTGTTATTTATTATTATTACTCACTGAGTAGAAATATACTCACCCCACTCCCCTACACTTGTTGTGCAGATACACAAGTTCAGGAGGGCAGTTGAGCTATTGCAACTGCTTTATTATCCCTATTCCGTGGAGACTTCGAGGTAGCTGCCGACGTCCGCAGTACCTGACCTCTTCCTCTTTAACATTTTGTTGTTTCCATTCTTTCTAGACTTGATTGTGTAGTAGATCTCATTTGTAGAGGCTCAGACTTGTGACACCACGATTGGTTGGGACTGTATTTGTGTATTTCGTTTCCACACTTCTTGATTTGTTATGAAAAAAAGCTAATTATGCCGATTAATCAATATTAATTTATAATTGGCTGGTTTAAATGGATAAGATGGTCGGGCTTGCCTAGCAATGTGTTGGGCGCCATCATGACCGGGGTTTGGGTCATGACAAGTTGGTATCAGAGCCTAGGTTAACAAGTCTCGCGAGTCATGAGCCGGTTTAGTATAGTCTCGTGGATCGGTACGGGGATGCCTGTACTTATCCTCGGGAGGCTGCAAACCTTTTAGGAAAGCGTCAAATTCTTGAAATTCTTATCGTGCTTACTTGATTCAGCTTGAGGTGTGATTCTTGAAATTCCTTCTGCACATTGATGTGCGCACTCGAGTGCTTAGTGATAAATTTGCCTTGATGGCTTATGATTTCTCGATCGAAGGGCGAGATATAATCTCTATGAGTTCATGTTGGGCCAGTCTGGAGGACTTGAGGCCGGATCTTTGTCTATGGCTTGGGCACCAAGGTTCTAATTTCGCGAGCCGGTATTATGAAATTTCATACGATCAGTATTGTTACTAATTGTGGAAATGTTAGATCAATAATGTTAGACGTATGGCTCCGAGCCAAGTTGGGGAGGTTGTTATTGATTAACTGATTTCATTGTTGTGTGCTGTGTTGGTTCTGTTTCCAAGTATGTTTGGGAAAATTCTGATAAAGGTTATGGTGCTGCGTAGATTTGGCGAAATACTAGGATGTTTTGAACTGCTGTTGGTAAAGAACGTTCGGTGCATAGAAAAGAAAGATAACTAATTGTACATGTATGTAATCATGTTCTACAATGTCATAGTTCTGACAAGGCACGAGTGCTTCTGTTCAATAAGACAGTTGAATTATAACTGAATAAGGGTGAATGATGCCCGAGAATAGTCTTGCGGTGTTAAAGATTTTCGCTTGTAACAGTCAGGTGCCTTAAGACTGTGTATGTGGCTAAAGATTGTGGTTTCGTTAGAATAAATCGATACTTGTGGTGTGTTATGTTAATTATGGGATTCTATGTAATTGCATTGGAGAGTAATGATAGCGAATTCAAAAGATAATCGCGGGAAGTTCATCAAAAATAAAGTATTGTAGAAGGTAGTACTCTGGGAAACATTTGAGAGAGTATTCAGCGGCTTGTGAGCCTTAGACTGTGTGGTCTTGTGTATAAGTCTCGTGTGGTAACCTAAGTGAAGGTATTGTGATCCTTCAGTAAAAGAGAATATTAAATTAAAGATGATAATAAACTGGAACAGTATGAAAAGGACACGAGTAACTCCTGGTATGTGTTCGAAGTAATGAGTCTTGCAGATATGGTGCAACAAAGCTCTTGAGTGCTGGCAGTTGCGTAGCTCGGTGTGGGTAAAAGGACTCAGTCCTGGCAGTTAAACTTATGCAATGAATGGGAAGAAAGAGCTGTGATGTGTTTTACCGTGGTTGGAAAATAAGTATATTTCCTATCGGTATGCGAAGCATGGAATGTGTAATGATTTTCCTTCTATATGGGATCATGAAGGTCCTTGACTAGTTGAGTACGTCGATGTTTGCGGCGTAGGAGAGGAATAGATATTTTCCATGTATCTTGGTGTAGTATGGTATATGCGATGTGTTATGGAAAGTTGATAACGACGTGTTCAAGGTTTTGAGATCAGTTCATATTATATGGGAAGTCATTAAAATTCCCAAGCAGCGTGGGCAGCTGCAGATAATCTGGGAATCAATCTTTCTAGTGATTTGGCAGAGTATATGGTCAAAAGGGCAAGGTAATGTAAACTGATAATATCTAGTGGTATTGTGGCATTCTCTTGTTGGATTGACAGAGATGATTGAGTTGTTGATAGCATAGGGAAATTTCTAAATGGCTTACGTGGTATGAATGGATGCTTGATGTGTGTTATGTATCCGTACGGTGGAGTGTGGAATCGGGCATAGTGATTCATGTGTTACATTTGTGTTGGAGACTAGAAGTTCTAGTAATCCGCCTACGCAGTGGTGTTATATCATGTGTATCGGCACCGTTTAGCGGTTATTGGAAATTGGAAGCCCTAATGGCTCTCTCGTTACTTGATACGATGAATTTGAATAATGATATATGATTGCAGACTGGTTTTCATAAGCCAGGTTGTCTAGACAAATGCGATATGGACTATGTCAGAACAATGTCACAAACGGCGTGGCAGAGTGCATCAGATCATGCTCCCGCAGGGTAGATGTACCTTAGGACCAGCGGACGGCTGGTAGGTATTGCTTTGTCAGTTGGGCCTTCGTGGCGGATGTTAGTGTAGAGGTATCTACCCTTGATTTAGCTCCAGTATTGAGGAACTTTGTCGGATGCGTTTCCTGTGGCCGAGCTTGAGGATATATATATATAAGTTTGTTGTAATGAGCAACTTGACTCGATGTGCATTCCTTTTTACTAGATCTATACATGGATCGGGTGGCACGCTGCCACATGTATGGTATCAGGATCGGGTGGCACGCCGCCACAGGTATGGTATCTAGATCCGGTGGCACGCCGCCACGGGTATACTATTGGAACGGGTTGCACACCGCAACAATGTGATGTGGAGTATAGTTTCCTATATATTACCTTGCATACAATACTTCTTAGCTTCCGGGGAATAGTTCGTATTGGGTATCGCTAGGGGAATAGCACATCGGTTGTGTCATTTAGGATTTGATAGAGTATATCAATTGTATCACCGCATGTGTGATTGATTGCTTGAGTTCAGAACTAGATATGTGCGTGGCTGACCATTTTGAGCATGGTGACTTGAGGTGCTCCATAAGTAATAGTGTTTGGATAGAATCACGAGTCGTGGCAAGGACACGTGATGTTATGACATTTCGAGGAGGATTCAGGTACTCTATTACTTGAGACGGGATCTCAGTTTTATGTTATGATGGTACGAATGAATTGAATTACAGCTCTTTCATTTGAATCAGCTGTTGTGATTTGAGTATGTTCAGGCGTGTCTTATTGGAGCCTGTGTTGTGCTCATCGCGGCTTAGGCCGGTGTTGAGGTATCATATCACCAGTGAGGTGTGTTATAATTGAAATGATCGTTGGAGTCATTAATGGGTGCGAGTATATGTGATTTCAGCTGGTTAGAAAGGTAATATCGGTGTTTTGCTCCGGAATCTGTTGTTGTATCAGTTAAAAAGGGAAATGGATTCACGAATGGCTGACCTGAGAGATGGATTCGATATATCGTGTGTTTCAGTTGCCGTGGGCAGGATATGAAGGTAATGGATTAAGACTTTAGCTAATGAAAAAGGGGTTTTTCAGTTAGTATTTGGTTGCCGTGGGCAATTGTTGAGATCCGAGGACATCATCTCGAGCGATTGGGCTGTTTGATACATCATGTGATCTCACCCGGAATGGCAAGTATGGGCTATTACAGTTGGATCGTGTGTATCCTGAGTATAAACATGAGACTAGGATTTGGTGTGTGATTTCGGAAAGTGCAATGTGGTTTATGGTTCGGGTGGGCTGTGAGATTTCCAGCTATAGTGTGTACCGGACTTATATGAGATAGGGTGACGTGGGATCGCCCCGAATATATGCTTGGTAAGGTCATTCAGCTGCTGGGTTACTTCTAGTAAACCTCTTGGTCCGCTCGAGGACAGGCGTTTGCTTAAGTTGGAGAGAATGTGATGATCCGGCCCGTCATCATGTGAGTTATCACCCCGTTATCCCCCTTATATGCTCGTCAATGTTTCAATATGCATGTTTGGTGAATTTGAGTCAATTCGGATTGAATTTGGTTGGAAATGAGGCAAATAGTCTCTTAGAAGAAGGAATACTTGGGAAAAGTCAACTGGACATTGACTTGTGAGTTAGAGAGCTCAGAATCAAATTCTGATGATTCGGTCAGCTCCGGGAGGTCATTTGTGGCTTGAGAGAGCGATCGGAATTGAATTTGGAGGTACGGTGTAGTTTTAGGCTTGAATTGGCTAAGGTTGAATTTTGGCAAAATCCAAACGGTAGGTGAAATTTTGATCTTGGAGTCGAAATGGAATTCCGACAGTTGCAGTAGCTCCACTAGGTGATTTTGTATATGCCTACAAATTTTTAGGTCATTCGGACATCGTTTTGTCGGGTTTTTGATCGAATGCGAATTTTTGAAGTTAAAGTTAAACTTAATCTTGAATTTGTTGAAAACGGACGATTTTGATATTAACGATAGAGTTTTGATGATTGGAACAAGTTCGAATAAGGTTATAGGACGTGTTGGTGCTTTTGGTTGAGGTCCCGGGGCCCTCGAGTGAGTTTCGGGGTGGTTTCGGACCATTTCTAGGCCATTTTTAACTGCTGGTTTATGTCTGTAGCAGTGTTCTACGTGATCGCGGACAATGGGTCGCGATCGCGGTGAGTAAAATGTGCAAAAAATAATAATGAATCGCGATCGCGTGAAATGCTCCGCGATCGCGAAGAAGGAAATTTCTGTTGCATTGATCCTACTTCGGAAGCTCATATCCTTTTATCTAAATGGAATTTTAAGGTGATTCAAAAATAAAAGTTGTAGCTCATCGTGTCGAATTTTCAGAAAGATAAAGTAATCTTGATTTGGACATCTGTGTAAAAAGGTATGGACGTTATACTATAGGGTGTCCGAGAAGGATCTCTAATACACATGTATACATTGGGAAGCTTATATATCGAAATGTATACGTATTCAGGAAGTGAGCATCAAATGAACGTTATAGACCTATGTATCTAAATTCCAGAACATCAAACCATTTATCATTCAGAGTTGTGTGCAAATAGTTACAACCATTATACTTAAGCCTGTCCGGAGGAACCGGAATTTGTTCAACACGATCGTGAAGATTTTCCCGCGATCGCGCAGGGTGACTTTTGAGCCAAAAACTTTGTTCTCCATGATAGCGGAGCGATTCCCGTGATTGTGATGAGTAATACACCTGGGAAGAATGTTTTTAAAATATTTTAGCCGCGAAATCAACCCACTTTTTCCACCATTTTTGGTCATTCTTGAGAGCTTTTGGACGGGAATTGAAGGGATTTCGATGGGGAATCGTTGGAGGTAAGTTTTATGAGTTAAATACATGATTTTATCAAAGAATCTTCCATTAATTCTCTGAATTTGGGTAAGAAATCAAGAAAATTAGGGCTTTGAGCAAAAATCTTAAAATGGGGATTTAAAGGACCATTTGTGGTCCGAATTGGGAGTTCTTGGTATGTACGGACTCGTGGAGAGACGAGGATTCCGAAAATGTGAGTTTCATAATTTTTCGAGATGTGGGCCCGGGGCTCGGGTTTTGCCAATTTCGTGATTTCTGATATCGAGTTATTTCGATTATGTTACATCTAATTAGCCTATATTGATGCATTCTCATTGATTTTGAGCAGATTTGGCATCCGATGAGATTGATTTGCGAGGCAAGCGCAAAGCAGGCTAGGACTTCTACTAGATCGAGGTGAGCGGTGGTAGTAAATAATGTACTGAGGGTTTGAAACCCCGTACTTGCACTTTACAGTGCTATGTTGAGATGAGACACGCGTCATGTGACGGGCGCGGTGACATTGTGAATGTGGGATTAGACTTGGTCCTTCCCGACTGATAGTGTATTGTGTATTATGACTGTGAATGAGATTATAACTATGTAATTAGGCTAGCAGGAATGTTTGGGGCCTTGTGACGATCTGTAGAAGTATTAGGGAAACATGTAGAGCTAGTTGAACCTTATATCATGCTGGATACATACACTCAACCGTAGTATATCATGCTGGATACATACACTCAGCCGTAGTTATAGCTGTATAGCATATCATGAGCCAGTAGTATATCATGCTGGATACTTACACTCAGCCGTAGTTATAGTTGTATAGCATATCATGAGCTAGTACTAGATGTGTACTTTGAGAGAGACTACCTAGGGTGAAATTCCCTGTTCTAGCTGAGTGGGCCAGAGAGGCCAAGTCTATACTGATTGAGATAGTGTCGGGGACCGACTATGAGATATTATATTGGGCCTGAGAGGCCAAGTCTATACCGACTGAGATAGGGTCGAGGACCCACTTTGAGATATTATATTGGGCCTGAGAGGCCAAGTCTATATTGACTGAGATAGGGTCGAGGACCCACTATGAGATATTATATTGGGCCTGAGAGGCCGAGTCTATATTGACTGAGATAGGGCCTGAGAGGCCGAGTCTATATTGACTAAGATAGGGTCGAGGACCCACTATGAGATATTATATTGGGCGTGAGAGGCCAAGTCTATACTGACTGGGATAGGGTCGAGGACCCACTATGAGATATTATATATATATCTATATTGGGCACGCCGCAGCACTATATATATTGGATTGGACTGCACGCCGCAATGATATATATATGGATCGGACTGCACGCTGCAGTAATATACAAGTGGGACGGCCTGCACGCCGCAGCAGTATATCTATATATATATATATATATTTATATATATTGGATCGGACGACACGCCGCAGTAATACATGTGTGGATCGGGCTGCACGCCGCAAATCATAGTGCTTGGGCCGAGGGAGCCCCTCCAAAGTCTGTATACACCCCCAGTGAGCGTCGTCGACGTTAAATGGAGCGGGCTGCACGCCGCAACGTTATATATTGGAGCAGGCTGCACGCCGCAACGTTATATATACATATTGGAGCGGGCTGCACGCCGTAGCATTTTATGAATATATATACCTATATATATATATATTGGAGCGGGCTGCAACATTATACATAAATATACATATATACATTGGAGCGGGCGGGCTGCACGCCGCAACATTATACATAAATATACATATATATATTGGAGCGGGCTACGCGCCGCCGCATTATAGACATATGTATACATATATATACATTGGATCGGCGGTACGCCGCATCAGTATGAATCAGGACTAGGTTAGTGTGGGACCGTTGTGGGATAGATGTGGACTGGGGATGGGATTAGTCATTGTAGAGATGACTTACCAGCAAGGTTACCCCCTTAGAACTGTTTAGTGACAGTACAAGTGTTCTCACTTTCAGTTGTTATTTATTATTATTACTCACTGAGTTGAAATATACTCACCCCACTCCCCTGCACTTTTTGTGCAGATACACAGGTTCAGGAGGGCAGTTGAGCTATCGCAACTGCTTTATTATCACCATTCCGTGGAGACTTCGAGGTAGCTGCCGACGTCCGCAGTACCTGACCTCTTCCTCTTTATCATTTTGTTGTTTCCATTCTGCTTAGACTTGATTGTGTAGTAGATCTCATTTGTAGAGGCTCATACTTGTGACACCACGATTGGTTGGGACTGTATTTGTGTATTTCGTTTCCACACTTCTTGATTTGTTTGGAAAACAAGCTAATTATGCCGATTAATCAATATTAATTTATAATTGGCTGGTTTAAATGGATAAGATGGTCGGGCTTGCGTAGCAATGTGTTGGGCGCCATCACGATCGGGGTTTGGGTCGTGACAGGTCACATTCACTTTAAAGTGATTAGTGAGAATTTGAATCTTTTGTCCATATCTAAATCAGTGAACAATCTTATTAGTTATAAAATGATGGTTAGCAACTGGCATTCTTGTTGGTCTTTCTTCCATTGTCTGCATTTTCTTGTTCCATCCTTCTTTGCAGTCCATTGCCAAATTTTCTTCAACTTTCTCTTGTAATCCTCTTTTTCTTTCCTTTTTTTGTTTCTTTTCTTTTCATTTTCCTTTGGCCTTGATTGCCATACTCTTTTTTTTTATTTTCTCTTTCCTTTGACCCAGTGTTATTAGGCCTCTTAACATGAGAAGCTGGTAGTTAGCTTTTGGCGGGCAACTGGTTTTGATCAATGAAATGCAGAAATATGAATTTGAAAGGGTAAGGGTATTTTGAAGTAAAGACAAAACTTATCTGGGTATGACGGCAGATTCCTCTAATCATGTCATGTATTTAAATTCCGGCCCAGTCTGTCTAATTGAATCGTTGCTATCTTGATTTCATATTTTTTTTCGACCCAAAGCCTTCTTATTTTTTGCTGTTTTTCTTCTTTCATCAAAATATTCCTCACTTTCGCCTTATGGTGCCCGTTAGGGTTTTCACCAATAAGACTCTCTCATTTATTCTTCTCTCACCTCACATTCGCCTTATGGTGCCTGTTAGGGTTTTCGCCAATAAGACTCTCTCATTTTTATTTTCTCTCATCTCACAATCGCCTTATGGTGCCCGTTAGGGTTTTCACTAATAAGACTCTCTCATTTGTATTTTTCTTTATTTTTGTTTTCAAACCTCCGGATATTGTCCATGCCATGTTTCACGTTATTCTTATTGTATCATCATTTTCTTGAAATTAATCAGAAGGTCTTTCTTTGGACTGTAAGTTGGCTTTTGGATGGGTTTAGAAAGAAGGGTATAAAGGCTCAAAATTTAATGAGGGTTCAAAAATATTTACAAATCTCGGAATCATAAACATAACTTCCGCCCCAGTTTCGATATTTGGGGAATCTTAGATTTTATTTACATCATGATTGAACCTCAGTGAGGCTGCCTCCGTACCCTTTCGGGATCAAGTTAGAACGTAGTTCGAATCATACGATCACTTCATTGTTGCGATTTGACTTTTTCCCGATGTTCTTCTTTTGTATGCATTTTTTCTTTTTTTTTTTCTTTTTCGTTTTCTCTCTTTTTTTAATCATTTTTATTCCAATTTTTCATTTTTCTTTTTCTTTCATTTTTTTTCTTTTCTTGTCCATAATTGATTCCGAGAGAGGGATATGAAAAATAATGCAATAAGGCTTAACGGATCAATGGATAAAGTGTTTGGATAGAGAATAAAAAGCCTTCATCATTTCAATTTCATAATTATGACAAATACAATTGTACATATGAAAAAGGAATCATACATAATATCTTTTGACTGCATCTGAGTTGATAGCAGTCTCTACGCATTTCCCTTCAACATCTGTCAAACATAAAGCTCTGTTGGACAATACCCGTGACACCATGAATGGCCCTTGGCAATTTGGTGCAAACTATCCTTTTGCTTCGGCCCCATGTAACGACCCGACCGGTCGCCATGAACAGCTTCATTTCGGGTATTATGACTTGTTTGCATGGTCGGAATCTAAATTCAGGGAGATAGAGTTAAATTTAAATGAAAATTTCCATTTCAGAAGCTTTAAGTTAAAAGAATGAACTTGGATTGGATTTTTGAGTAAACGACCTCAGAATCAGGATCTGAAAGGTCCAGCAGGTTCGTATAATAATATCGGACTTGGGCGTATGCCCGATTCAGGTTTTGGATAACCCGGAAGCATTTTGGCACCTATTGTGGAAGTTAGCATTTTGGAAGAAATTTCATAAGTTTGACTTGAAGTGCATTTCAGCGTTATCGGTGTCCGTTTGGAATTTCGAGATTGGACGTAGCTCCGTATAGTGATTCTGGATTTGGGAGCGTGATCGGAAATGAATTCGGAGGTCCGTAGGTCATTTTGGAGTCGTTTGGGTAAAGGTAGGAATTTGAAGGTTTTTAAGAAGCTTGAACGGAAGTGGAAATTTTGATATCGGGCTCGAAATGCGAATTTTATGGTCCGGATAGCTTCGTTAGGTGATTTGGGACTTAGGAGTGTGTCCGGAATATTTTTGTGATGACCGGTGTAGAATTATGCTTGAATTGGCGAAGTTAGTATTTTGGCGAATTTTGGTTGATAGGTGAGATTTTGATCCGAGGGTCGGAATGGAATTCCGAAAGTTTCTATAGCTTCGATATATCATTTTGGACTTGTCCGCAAAATTTCAGGTCATTCGGACGTCATTTGGTTGGGTTTCGGATCGAATGTGAGTTTTGGAAGAATTTGATAAATTTAGGCTCGAATCCGTTGTAAATTGATAATTTTTGTGTTTATGGACGTGTTTGGATGATTGGAACAAGTTTGAATAAGGTTATAGGAAGTGTTGGTGTTTTTGGTTGAGGTCCCGGGGGCCTCGGGTGAGTTTCGGGGTGGTTTCGGACCATTTCTAGGCCATTTTTCACTGCTGGTTTTTGGCTACAGCAGTGCTCTACGCGATCGCGGGGTATTGGTCGCGATCGCGGTGAGTAAAATCTGAGAAAAAAACTAATGAATCGCGATCGCGTAGATTGCTTCGCGATCGCGAAGAAGAAATTTCTGTCGCGCAATCCCTACTTCGGAAGATAATATCTTTTTATCTAAAAGGTATTTTGAGGTGATTCAAATACGAAAGTTGTAGATCATCGTGTCTAGTTTTCAGAAACCTAAAGAAAGCCTCATTTGGAAATTTGTAGCAAACGTTATGTACGTTATACTCTATGCTTTCCGAGAAGGATATCTAAAACACATAAATGGATTGGGAAGCTTGTATCTCGAAATGTATAAGGACTCAGGAAATGATCAACAAATGAAAGTTATAGCCCTATGTGTCTAGTTTCTTTAACATCAAACCATTTGTCATTTGGAGTTGTGAGTAAAGAGTTATGACCATTTTACCGAAGCCTGTCCGGAGGAACTGGAAGTTGTTCACCGCGATCGCGAGGCATTTCCCGCGATCGCGAAGAGTAATTTTTGGGCCAGAAATTTGTTCTCTGCGATCGCGAAGCATTTCCCGCGATCGCAGTGAACAAAATACCTGGACAGAATGTTTTAAAACATTTCATCCGCGAACCAAACCCATTTTTCCACCATTTTTGGTCATTCTTGAGAGCTTTTGGACGAGAATTGAAGGGGTTTTGACAAGAAGTGATTAGAGGTAAGTCCTATGAACTAAATACATGATTTTATTGAAGAATCATCCTTGAAATTTATGAAAACATAGCAAAATTGTAAGAAATTAGGGCTTGGAGCAAAAACTTTAAATTTGGGATTTGAAGCGCCATTTGTGGTCCGATTTGGGAGATTTTTATATGGTTAGACTCGTGAGAGTACGAGGGTTCTGAAAACGTAAAAATATTTCAATTCCGAGCCGATGGATTCAGGGGTATTTTGGTCATTTCACCCACTTTCGCGCCGTAGCTGTAATTTTATCATTGTAGTTAGTTACTTGCGATGTTATTTATACTGTGTAATTGGTTTGACTAGATTCGGGCCACTCGGAGTCGGATATTCGCGGCAAGAGGGTTGTCTCTTAGCGGTTTTGTACCGGAGTCGAGGTAAGTGGCTTGTCTAACCTCGTGTGGGGGAACTTCCACCCCTAGGATTTTTATGTGATAGTTTAAATGCCTTGTACGCGAGGTGACGAGCGTGTACATGCGCTGGTTGTTGAACACATACTTTATTTAAAATGCCTAATTAGTGATATCCCTGTTTTTAGCCGATTAATTCGATATTCTTACCCGGTAGTAGTTAGAAAAGCATGATTAGGTAGTATTTTACTGACTAGTTGCCTAATTGCCTTACTTGAGCGTCTTGATAGTTGTTGGCACTATTTTCGGTGAAGTTGTAGTTAAGCATATTTTATTCTTTCTGCGTATTCCTTTATTTGTTGTGTTTGTGGACTGCGGGTTCAATTCCCGGAGATCCTGAGTTATTGGTAGGGACTGCGGGTTCGATTCCCGGAGATCCTGAGTTATTGTTTGAGTCTGTTACTTGTTGTTATTTAATTGTAGACGGTTGCAGTAATTACTTTATTGTTGTTATTTAAAAATTATTATCATTTAAACTACTTAATATTGTTATTATCATTTTGTAATTGTTTTCTCTCAGTAGGGCCCTGACCTTCCTCGTCACTACTCCATCGAGGTTAGGCTTGGCACTTACTGAGTACCGTCGTAGTGTACTCATGCTACTCTTCTGCACACTTTTGTTGTGCAGATCCAGGTACATCAGGGCAGGCTCACACCAGGTGATTCAACGGCGTTTTTGGGAGACCTCGAGGTATGATCCTGCTACGTCCGCGGATCCGGAGGCCTTCCTTCTATTCTATTAGTACTAGTAGACATTTTTCCTTCACTTCGTTGTTAGATTCTCTTTATACATAGAGCCACAGTTGTATATTCCCTTTTAGTCTGTGTTACCCATGGGATTCCAGATCTTGGTGGTGTTTTATACAGTATGTTTTGACGGATGTATGTGCCAAGCGGCACGGATTACATTTCTTTTTATGCTATCTTCCGCTAAATCTTATTTAAATGTTCATAACTTGTATCTTCCGCAACGTGTTAGGCTTACCTAGTCATGGAGACTGGGTGCCATCACGACATGTTCACGATTGGTGAACTAGGGTCGTGACTCCCCATGAGGCAAAATACGTCTTAGCACCAACTGTCCCACTTCGAATTTCCACGGACGTACTTTCTTATTGTATGCTCTGGCCATCCTCCGCTGATATAATTGTCTGTGGCAGACTGCCACTAACCTTTTCTCATCAATCAAGCTTAATTATTCTAGCCGAGCTTTTACCCATTCATCATCATCAATTTCAGCCTCAGCTATGATCCGAAGAGATGGTATTTCAATTTCTACAGGTATGACTGCCTCTGTTCCCTACACCAATGAGTAAGGTGTTGCACCAGTTGAAGTACGTACAGTTGTACGATAACCCATGAGAGCAAATGGTAGTTTTTCATGCCACTGTCTTGTCTCTTCCACCATTTTCCTGATAATCTTCTTAATATTCTTATTCGCAGCCTCCACCGCTCCATTCGCTTTAGGCCTATAAGGTGTAGAGTTACGGTGCAGGATTTTGAACTTTTGACATGCTTCTTCCATGAGATGACTATTCAGATTAGCTCCATTCTCTGTGATAATCACCTTAGGAATTCCAAAGCGACAAATAATATTTGTGTGAACGAAATCCACTACTGCCTTCTTTGTCACTGGTTTAAATGTCTTCGCCTCCACCCATTTAGTGAAATAATCAATTGCTACCAAGATAAATTTGTGCCTATTAGATGCTGCGAGCTCTATTGGTCCGATAACATCCATGCCCCAAGCAACAAATAGCCATTGTGCTGACATTGTACGCAACGCATAGGGTAGGGAATGAATCAAATCTCCGTGTATCTGACATTGGTGGCATTTCCGCACATATCTAATGCAATCACGCTCCATGGTGAGCCAATAATATCCTGCTCTCGGTATTTTCTTGGCTAAAATATATCCGCTCAAATAAGGCCCGCAAGCTCCTGCATGTACTTCAGCCATAATTATGTCAGCTTGATGTGCATCTACGCATCTCAATAGACCCAAATCCGGTGTTCTTTTGTATACAACTCCTCCACTGAGGAAAAATCCATTTGCTAATCGCCTTATATCCCTTTTCTAGTCCCCAGTGGCCCGCTCTGGGTACACTCCTATCCTCAAATATTCTTTGATATCATGATACCATGGCTCACTATCAAGTTCTTCTTCCACAGCGAAACAATACGCATTTTGATCACGAACTTGTATCTGTAATAGATCTATGTAAGCTTTATCTGGATGGTGCAACAAGGAGGATAATGTGGCTAGAGCATCTGCTACTTCGTTGTGCATTCTTGGGATGTGCTTAAACTCTATACATTGAAATCTCTGAGACAATTCATGCAGACACTGTCGATAAGGTATCAGCTTGAAATCCCTTGTCTCCCATTCTCCTTGAATCTGATGTATCAAGAGATCCGAGTCATCCATGACCAAAATATCTTGAACACCCATATCTATTGACATTCTCAATCCCAATATGCATGCTTCATACTCGGCCATGTTATTAGTACAGAAAAATTGAAGCTGAGCAATAACGGGATAATGCTGACCCGTTTCTGAAATGAGCACTGCTCCGATTCCGAATCCCTTGCTATTGACGGCCCCATCAAAGTACATTCTCCAGCCTGGCTTATCATCTTGCTCTACTTCTTCAATGTTCATTGTCTCCTCATCAGGAAAATATGTCTTTAATGGTTCATACTCATCATCAACTGGATTTTCTGCTAAATGGTCAACAATTGCTTGTGTCTTCATTGCCGTACGAGTTACATAAATGATGTCAAGCACTGTAAGTATAATTTTCCATTTAGCAAGTCTTCTTGTGGGCATAGGCTTCTGGAATATATACTTCAATGGGTCCAACCGAGATATTGAATAAGTAGTATAAGCACAACATGTTCTCTCCAACCGAGTGTATTTTACCTCGTAAGATGTATACTTCTTACTGAGATAATATATTGCTTGCCCTTTTTTCCCTGTTTCGTCATGCTACCCCAGTACGCGGCCAAAAGAATTATCCAATACAGCCAAATACATGATCAAAGGTCTTCCCGGTTCTGGAGGAACCAATACAGGACGATTAGCCAGATATTCCTTAATTTTGTCAAATGCTTCTTGACATTCATCAGTCCAATTCACCGCAACTTCTTTCTTCAACAATTTGAAAATGGGCTCACAAGTCGATGTTAATTGAGCAATAAATCTGCTGATATAATTCAACCTGCCCAATAAACTCATCACTTCTTTCTTGTTCTTCGGCGGAGGCAAATTCTGGATTTCTTTTATCTTTGATGGATCCAATTCAATACCATGCCGGCTTACTATGAACCCCAATAACTTTCCTGACGGCACCCCGAAAGCACACGTTGCTGGATTGAGCTTGAGATTATATCTTCGGAGCCTCTGGAAAAACTTTCTTAAATCCTTGACATGGTCACATTGCTCTTTGGATTTGATAATGACATCGTCCACATATGCTTCAATATCTCAGTGTATCATATCATGAAACATAGTGGTCATTGCCCTCATATATGTAGCCCCGACATTCTTTAACCCGAACGGCATCACCCTGTAGCAATATGTTCCCCAAGGCGTGATAAAGGCCATCTTTTCTGCATCTTCTTCGTCCATCAGGATCTGATGATAACCCGCATAACAATCCACAAAAGAACCAATTTCATGTTTGGTGCAATTGTCGATCAATATATGGATATTTGGCAATGGAAAATCATCCTTTGGAGTAGCTTTATTGAGGTCTCGATAATCGACGCACACCCTGGTTTTTCCATCCTTTGTTGGAACATGCACAATATTAGCTAACCAGGTGGGATATTTAGTGACCCGTATGACCTTCGCCTCGAATTGCGTGTTAACTTCTTCTTTTATTTTTACACTGATGTCCATTTTAAATTTCCTTAACTTCTGTTTTACCAGCCGACATTCTGGATAAATGGGCAATTTATGTACCACCAAATCAGTACTGAGCCCGGACATGTCATCATAGGACCAACCACATATGTCCTTCTACTCATGTAACAACTTGATTAAATCTTCTATAAGGGAAGCCTCAAAATGCATACTAATCTTTGTTTCCCGGACATTCTCCTGACTCCCCAGATTAATAGATTTTGTCTCATTTAAGTTCGGTTTGGGTTTTTCCTCATAATGACTCAAATCTTTACTAATTTCCTCCAGTGCTTCTTATCCTCATATTCCACTTCATGTTCACTTTCAATTTCCTGTATAACTATTCGATTATCAAGACTGGACCGGGAATCCTTCATGCATGACATATCATTGGAATCAGCAAATATTGAAATGTACAAAAGAAAAAAATAAAATAAAGCAAAAATGGAGGAAGAAATGAAATTGCATTTCATTGTATTTTCAAAAGGTAACAAGAGTTGGATACGTCTGATTTGACGGGATGTGGGATTACAATTTTAAAACAAGACAATTTTGGGGGAATGAAATATTAAAAGCTAACTACCAAAACTCCCTCCTGATCGGAAGAGGAGTAGTTTCCCAGTTATTAAGCATAGTGTAAGGTCCCATGAATTGAACATCCATTTTGCTTGTTCCTTCACCCATCTCCAACACATTCACATCTTCAAATAGCCTCTCAAATCTTGCTAGAAGTTCTTCATCTGGTTTTATCTCAGCACGGTTTAGCATAACAGTCGCCAGACGTTTCTGTGTACCAGGCCTGACAAAGGAGTTGGATAGTTTTGGGATAGGTTTTGGGAGGGACCACCCTTTCTTTTTCATTTTCTTAGCTCTATGGATATCGACAATGGTTGGCTCGAAACCCAAACCAAAAGTGTCAGTACTGCCTGGAAGGTGGATCAGCTGTGTTATACCTTGCAAAGTCACTCCTAAGCCCTTTCCCGGAGAAAACCCATTCTTAATCATTTCCTTGGGGACCATAACTACTGCAGGATCCACTGTGGGTACTGGCATGTTCTCTCCCTCAGATATCTTGTTCACCACCACGGTGTCCATGACTTGGTACACCCATGGACCTTTATCTCCTTCCGCTTCCTCAAATGGCGTAATAGCATTGCAAACATCATCTTCTCCGTGCACTATTATTTCTTACTGTTCCCACTTGAATGCAAAGAGGATGGTACTGCTTTCGCAACGTGGATCCATGGACGTCCCAACAAAAGGTTGTATGATAGAGTGACATCCAACACCTGAAACTCCATAGTGAAATCCACCGGTCCGATAGTAAGGTCTAATATAATATCCCCTACAGTGTTCTTTCCACCTCCATCAAAACCCCTTACACATACAATGTTCCGATGAATTCTTTCATGATTGACCTTCAACTTCACCAAGGTTGACAGTGGGAAGATATTGGCACTTGACCCGTTGTCCACCAGAACACGGGTTACTATAGATTCTTCACACTTGACTGTGAGGTATAGTGCTTTATTATGCTCTGTTCCTTCCAATGGCAACTCACTATCTAAAAATGTTATCTTATTTGTCTCAAAGACCTTATTTGTGATTTTCTCTAGATGTCATACTGAAATCTTCTCGGGCACATGGGCTTCATTTAAAATTTTCATCAACACCTTTCTACGTTCATCAAAATGGATTAGCAATGATAACAACGAAATCTGTGCGGGCGTCTTTCTCAATTGCTCCACTATAGAATAGTCCCTGAGCCTTCATCTTCTTCAAGAATTCCTCTGCTTCCTCTTCAGTAACTGCCTTATTCACATGAGCCGGGTTTTCTTTCACTACCTTTGTCTTTCTCAAATCTTCCTGGGCAAAGCATCGCCCGGAGCGAGTTAAACCATGAGTTTCATTAATTTCTCCTTTAACTTCCTTCCCTTTACACATCGCTGTAACCTTATTATAGTTTTATGGTATGGCCCTGGTATTTACAACTGGCATCTGCACCACTGGTTTGATAACCACCGTCTCTACATAAGCTCCATTCATGGTCAGCAAAGGCTTCACTCCCGGTACTACTACTTTCACTGGCTCAATCACCGATGGCTTCTTTGTTGGTAACTCAATTGACACTTTCTCTTTTCCATTTCCCCTTCTACCTTGTTTTTCGCTTTAATCATCATGACTGACTGAGAAGGTTTTCTATAGCTCTCTCCCTGCTCTAACTCTATCATATGTGTCTCGTGATGTGTTGGCAAAGGATTCTGCATGATATTGGGAGCTTCTAGAGCTTGCACCTCAATTATCCTGATATCAATAAGTTCATGTATTACGGACTTTAAATGCCAACACTTTTCTGTATCATGTCCCGGTGCCCCGAAAACAGTACTCACAACGGACTGATTGGTCTAGATTTCTGGGTGGTGGGTTGGGAATTTTTTGTTCAATAGGGCTCAACATCACTAGTTCTCTCAAACGGTGAAAAAGACTGGTATATGATTCCCCTAAAGGAGTGAATGTTCTCTTCCTTTGGGCTCTATTACCTTTTACTTCTAAATCTGGATGGAAATTGGGTCGATTTGGATTTCTGTATGTTTTGGAAGGCGGATAGGCATTTTGTGCGTGGTAGACATTTTGTGGAGCTGGGGTACGCCATGGATGTGGAGGCGGTGGGTAATGTTGAGCATGTTGGACAAAAAACTGTGGACTCGTTGGAGGATAATATGGTGGAGGTTGATTATATGGTGCTGGTGGATATGGTTGGTATGGGCGAGGTTGATGATGATATGGGTTGGGGCATCGGGACCATGATCTACCTTCGATGACCGCAACTTCTTCCTTCTTCTTCTTGCCAATCGACCCTCCGGTTCCAGTCTGTATTGCTTGGTTTGTTGCCTTCATGGCCGAGTAGCTCATGATTTTATTTGTCTTTAGCCCTTCTTCTACAAAGCTTCCCATCTTTACTACCTCGTTAAAGGTTTTTCCAATTGCAGACACTAAGTGGCCATAGTATGTTGGCTCCAAAGCCTGTAAGAAGCAATCCACCATTTCTCCTTCTTTCATTGGCGGGTCTACACGTGCAACCGGCTCCCACCACCTAAATCTATTTTCCCAAAAGCTTTCTCCGGGTTTCTTCTCCATCTTAGTCAACGACAACCTGTCGGGGATAATTTCTAGATTGTATTGGAAATGATTTGCAAACGATTGAGCTAAGTCATCCCAGATGAACCATCTGGTATGATCTTGTCAAGTATACCATTCCAACGCTGAACCACTTAAGCTTTGGCTGAAATAAGCCATGAGTAACTCATCCCTTTCTCCTGCTCCGCACATTTTACTGTAGTAACCCTTCAAATAGGCTACTGGGTCTCCGTGATCGTCATACATATCAAACTTGGGCAACTTAAACCCGGTTGGTAGCTGTACCTCCGAAAACAAGCACAGGTCTTTGTACGCAACACTCACTTGGCCTCCCAGCCCTTGCATGTTACGAAATGACTGCTCAAGACTTTTCATCTTACGGGCCATCTCTTCCTGTTCCAGATTTTTGACAGGTTTCTCTTCTTCTGTCGTGTTGCCTGAAAGAGGGTTCTGGCAGGTAATAATGGGTATCCTGGACATGGAACACATGTTCTCTGGAATATTTGTGTAAAGCAGCTGGTGGCGGTGCCATTTATACTGGAGCGACCTGAGGTGGTGGTGGTGGAGCTTGTTTAGACAAATGTGGAGGTGTTTGTGAGGTTGTAGCATAGTAATGCGGGTAAGTTGGATATGTGGAGGACGAGTTCATAGTGGGTGGTTCAGGATTTGGGTTCGGAGGAGGAATGTATGTTGGGTTGGCTAGGTAGGAATGCAAGGGTTGACCCCTAGACCAGGCCTGGTACATATCTGACATCTGCTATTTTAATTTGTACATCTCTTCTTTCATACTAGCTACGTCCATAACTTCTTCCTCTTGTACCAGATCCATAATAGTAGGCTCGATTTCCTGAGTTACTGCTTTGGTCATGACTTTAGAACGTGTATTGTAGCTATGATGTGCCAGAATGCCAGTTATCAACTGAAAATCTGATTCTCATCAACGACAAAACTTGTTAATAGTTAGCTCATAAGGGATAAACATCACAAGTTCTAAAATCACAACTTTTGCCTAGTCATTATGCATCATTCCGGCATTATTTGTCTTTGAACCACCATCTTTCTTTTTCACTTTTGTTTTTCTTCATTTCATTGCTTTTCTGTTTATTTCTTTTTCTTCTTTTCCATTTCTTTTTTTTTTCATTTTTGTCTTTCGTTCCTACATGTTTGCCTATCGCCCAAGCAATTTGCATATAAAAGAAAGAAAATTGTCACGACCCAAACTGGAGGACCATGACTAGCACCCGACCATACTTGCCGTGCACCAACATACATTTTATCTAACCTTCTTTATTATCTTTTAGGGCTGACAAGAGCAATATAAATGGTAGACATGGATCATGGACAACCAACAATAACATATATGATGGCATGAACCTACATAACATGGGATAACCAGACAATCAAGAAACTATATACATATGGTACAAGCTACCATGCTAAAATGAAAGACTATACAACAAAAAGCAGCCGACAAGGCATACCAAACTATATATGAGTCGACATTTGTCTATGAGCCTCTAAAGGAACATAAATGCTGCAACATAGCCAGAACAGGGCCCCGACATACCCATAATGCCTATAACAAAAATGCATACCAAGACCAAGGCAAGTCCGCAGAAGGGATCTCGCCAATCACCGCTGAACTGGACAACCTACTGTGATGGGGGAGCTGCACCTGCCTGTCTATCAGGACCTGCAGCACGACATGTAGCGTCCACAAATAAAAGGACGTCAGTACGAATAAAGTACTGAGTATGTAAGGCAGAGAACCGTAAATACGAACAGTAATGTAAGTAGGGATAGAGAATATACAACATGTAACATCTGAGTACCTCTGAGGGCTACTGACATGAAATGCATGATACATATGTATAAATACATAATCTTTTAAAACATACGCCTCTGTGGGCATCATCATCATCATATCGTACCCGGCCGTAATAGGCTCGGTAAAAACGTACCCGGCCATTATAAGGCTCGGTAGAATCGTACCCGGCCACGTGGAGCTCGGTAAAACCCAACTGATCAGTGGTTGCACAATAGGTGCCGTACCCGGCCGACTATAGAGCGGCTCGGTAGAGTAAAATAGATACATATATATAATGCATGCTCGACTCATGGAAACACCTTGTAGACTTTTCGTAGTGACGTAAGGTCGGTATCCTATGTACACCTTATTAGGACTAACTCTTCACTATGAACCTTATAGGAATCAGGAAGTACCAACAAGATTGATAACATAAGAATAAGAGAAGAATCATCAACATCAATCGTTCCATAAGAGGGGGAACAATGTAAGTACTGCTAGCTTCTAAGAGTAGAGTATCTTCGGAAGCTCGTTCATTACATTATGTATAATCGGAGTCGTGCAAAAGAAGGAAAGGGATAGCCTCACATACATTGTATATACTGCCCCAACCTCAAGCTATGCAAACGTCACGACTCCTTAGTCTACAATAGGAGAAATGACACTATCGTTAACGTTTAAGCGTCGCAACTATTACGTACCAACCACAACCTATTTTGTGATGAAACGGACAGCACCTCCCCTATTTATATGAATTCCCACTTGTGAAAACAATCACCAAACAGCCCAAACAACATCATTGTTAATCATATTGAACATCCCAAAACAGTCCACCAACCGATAACATTACTACCAAGCCTTTCGATATATATTTCACAAGTTCTAGCTTCAATGACTTAGCCGCAACTTGGATTATCTTAAATACATATAGATTAAGAGGTTCATTACCTTAATACAGAAAGAACAACTCCAATTTGACCTTAATTCTCCACGAAATATCCTTCCAATTCTGCCACAACAACAAGAAAGCAAAGCTAGCAATCAATTAGTATTTTTTCGGCACTAGAATCACTTTAGAAGGCAAATCACCTAGGGTTGATATTAAGAACTCGAGGGAGTATTTAAAGATCATAAACCCTTTAAAACAACCCCCCACACGAGCTGTAACAACACAAAAAATGAGCAACAACAAGAAGAACAAGAGACTTACTAGCGCCACGTGATTCCCGACACTTGATTTGTGTTGTTTGCCCTTTGTTTGGGTCTTGAACCTTGAGAGAACCTTGAGAAGGTGTTGTTAGGGTTCTAAGGTCTGAATATAGTGAAAATAAGTGACTTAAAACAGGTTTGAGGCGTCCTATATAGATCCAAATGTCTTAAACCGCCTAAGTGGGCCCCATAGAGAGGTGCTTGGCGCAGTCTCGCGAAAATGTGAATATCTCTCTACTCCGAGATTGTATCGAAGAACGGTTTAATGTGTTAGAAACTATACTCATAGATCTTCAATTTTGTGTTTAGATCACTCCACAATTCTAAGTAAATTTGGAGAAAAGCTTAGTAACATTTGACCTAAAGTTTAAGTAAAACTATGAACCTAAGTTGCGACTACTTTTGTCGACTTTTGTTTCATAACTCGTTTGACTTCAATACTTATGATACGGATATTATTTGATTCAAATACCTTAAAACATGACCCCTTGAGTATATTAAGCATCTATAGGTTTACCCAAAATTACGAGTTACAACATCCTTGATTCGTTTAACTTCTAATACTTGTTAATCACCCTTATGCACCCTTGTATCACTTAAGATCAATCGGATTAACTTCTTATCATCTCAAGGATAATTCCTTCTTGGATTTGTGTTAACTAACATATGGCATTAACTAACATGTGTGGATATGGGTTGTAACACCCTCCCCCCTTAGGAACATTCGTCCTCGAATGTAAGGGTTTATGGGGAGTCCAAATCATCGTGGATTCCATCGGAAATTTATTGGTCAATTTTCCCCTATACAATGGTCACTAGCAAAATTTACAAGCAGTGAAGCTCAAAGTATGGCCTCACAAGGCTACACAAAGAATTATGGACATGGACATTATTTACATATCACCATTTTGTATTAAGGAAGAGTGTTGTCAAGTTATTGCTTACCTCATAAAATCGTTTCACCTTTACAATGTATCTTGCATTCCACCAACATCCTTGTTATCATCATTTTGGAATAGGTAAGGGTATTTAGACTTCATCTCTTCTTCCGCTTCCCATGTCATTTCTTTCATATTCTTGTTCCTCCATAATACTTTGACGGAAGCTACATCTTTTGTTCTCAGCTTGCGGACTTGTCGATCTATTATAGCCACTGGAACTTCTTCATATGATAGATCCTCTGTAACTTGAACATCTTTGATAGGGACAACTCGAGAAGGGTCTCCAATACATTTTCTCAACATATATACATGGAATACCGGGTGGACAAATTCTAATTCGTATGGCAATTCTAACTCATAAGCAACTTGTCCAATTCGTTGAAGAATTTTATGCGAACCGATATACCTTGGACTCAGCTTACCTTTCTTCCCAAAACGCATAACACCCTTCATTGGTGAGATCCTCAGGAAAACCCAATCACCAACCTCAAACTCTAGATCATGACGTCGGACATCGGAATAAGACTTTTGCCTGCTTTGTGCCGTCCTCAATCATTCCTGTATCAATTTCACCTTCTCAATGGCTTGGTGAATCAAATCTAGCCCATATAATTCTGTTTCATCGACTTTGAACCATCCAATTGGTGATCTACATCTCCTTCCATATAGTGCCTCATATGGGGCCATTTTAATACTGGAATGGTAGTTATTATTGTAGGCAAATTCTATGAGTGGAAGATGGTCGTCCCAATTTCCTTTAAAATCTAGAACACATGCTCGTAGCATATCTTCCAATGTCTGAATGGTACGTTCAGCCCGTCCGTCAGTCTGCGGATGAAATGCAGTGCTGAGATTCACATGTGTGCCTAAACCTTTCTGAAAAGACCTCCAAAAGTTAGCCGTAAATTGAGCTCCTCGATCTGATATAATAGATACCGGCACAACATGAAGCCTAACAATCTCTTTAATATACAACTTCGCATAATCTTCATCCGAGTAAGTTGTCTTAACTAGCAAAAAATGAGCACATTTTGTAAGTCGATCAACTATCACCTAGATATAGTCAAACTTATGATAAGATCGAGGTAATCCAATAACGAAGTCCATATTAATCACCTCCCATTTCCAGGTCGGAATCTCTATATTCTGAAGCAATCCACCGGGTTTCGGATGTTCTATCTTTACTTGTTGACAATTGGGACACTGGGCTACAAATTCCGCAATAGACTTTTTCATGTTATCCCACCAATACTGCTCCTTGACATCATGATACATCTTTGTTGAGCCAGGATGGATGGAATATCGGGATTGATGAATTTCATTCATAATCTTTTCTCGCAACCCTTCTACATTCGGCACACATAATCGGCCCTGGTATCTCAGTGCCCCATCTCCTCCGATCTCAAAAGCCGTAATTTTACACTGCTGAATGTTCCCTCTCAATCGTAGTAAGATAGGATCTTCATATTGCCGTGCTTTTACCTCGGCTACCAAAGATGATTCTGATGTATTCTATACAGTAACACTTCTGTCATTAGAGTCTAACAATCTGATTCTCATATTGGCTAGCTGAAGAAGCTCTTTAGTCAACCCCCATCTACCTGCATCAATATGTACTAAGCTTCCCATTGACTTACGGCCGAGAGCATCTGCCACAACATTGGCTTTACCGGGATGATACAATATCTCGACGTCGTAGTCTTTCAGTAATTCAAGCCACCTACGCTACCTCAAATTCAACTCTTTCTGCTTGAAGATGTATTGTAGACTCTTGTGATCGGTGTAGATGTCAACATGGATGCTGTATAAGTAGTGCCGCCATATCTTCAAAGCATATATTACTGCAGACAATTCCAAATCAGGGGTTGGATAATTCTTTTCATGCTTCTTCAATTGTCGTGATGCATATGAAATCACCTTCCCATGCTGCATCAACACGCACCCCAAACCTATACCTGAGGCATCACAATATACCACATATCCTTCTGTTCCTTCAGGGAGAGTGAGCACCGGTGCGGATGTCAATCGATCCTTCAGCTCCTGAAAACTACGTTCACAAGTGTTAGACCACTAGAACTTGGTAGCTTTCTGTGTTAACTTAGTCAATGGTGCTGATATACAGGAAAACCCTTCTACAAACCGCCTATAATATCCTACTAGCCCCAGGAAGCTACAAACATCTGATGGTGTTGTAGGTCTCGGCCAATTCTTTACTGCATCAATTTTCTGAGTGTCGACACTAATACCCTCGTCAGATATCACATGGCCAAGGAATGCTACTGAGTTCAGCCATAATTCACATTTGGCGAGCTTAGCATATAACTTACGATCCTGAAGCATCTGTAATACTATCCGCAAGTGGCCCGCATGTTCCTCCTCCAAACGAGAATACACCAGAATGTCATCAATGAATACAATCACGAACACATCAAGATATGGCCTGAATACAGTATTCATGAGACCCATAAAAGTTGCTGGGGCATTTGTTGGCCCGAACGACATCACCAAGAACTCAAAGTGCCCATATCTTGTCCGAAAGGTCGTCTTTGGAATATCCTTCTCCTTAACCCTCACATGATGATACCCTGAATGTAAGTCAATCTTGGAGAAATACTTGGCACCCTAGAGTTGGTCAACCAGATCGTCAATTCTTGGAAGTGGATACTTGTTCTTTATAGTAAACTTATTCAACTACCGATAGTCGATACACATCCGTAATGACCCATCTTTCTTCCGCACGGATAGGACTGGCGCACCCCAAGGTGAAGTGCTAGGCCTAATGAAGCCCTTATCCAGCAAGTCCTTTAACTGCGCCTTCCACTCTCACAACTCTACCGGGGCCATTCTATATGGATGGATAGAGATCGGCTGAGTGTCAGGCAACACATCAATGCTAAACTCTCCCTTTCTGGAGGAAGGCCTGAGAGTTCATTTGGGAAAACATCTGGAAATTCGTTGACCACGAGAATAGATTGTAGAGTAGGCAGTTTCGCCTCCGCAT
Organism: Nicotiana noctiflora; assembly: GCA_032618575.1. Lineage (NCBI taxonomy): Eukaryota > Viridiplantae > Streptophyta > Magnoliopsida > Solanales > Solanaceae > Nicotiana > Nicotiana noctiflora. The sequence goes on from JASVEL010013128.1 coordinate 67,124, forward strand.
CCCTATCGCGAACAAGATGATAAATGTAACCTTTTCAGATCATTTTCCTTACCTTAAGATAGGAAATAAACCTACATTTCGATATAGCAATGTTCCCCTTCCATTCAATGACGGGTTCACCGGGAAATTGAAACCTAACCATCTTCATACGACAGTCAACATTTGCATAGCATGAGGCCAACCAGTCCATTCCCAGTATCACATCAAAATCAACCATTACTAACTCAAATAAATTTGCCGAGGTTTGAAGACTACAAATCATCACAGTGCAACCTCTATATACTCTTCTAGCAATTACAGAATCTCCTATTGGAGTAGATACCGCAAGGGGTTTACTTATCAATTCAGGTTCAATGCCAAACTTATTAGCCACAAAGGGTGTAACATATGATAATGTAGATCCCGCATCAATCAACGCATATACATCATAAGAAAACACAGACAATATACCTGTAACAACATCTGGAGACGACTCGAGATCCTGTCGACCTACTAGAGCATATGTTCGATTTTGAGCACCACTCGAACTCGACCCTGCACCTCTACCTCTACCACGACCTGTCGACTGCTGAAAACCCCGTGCTGGAGGTCGAACTGATGATGAAAAAACAGACACAGATCTAGTCGGCTGAGCCATACCATCAACTCCCATGTTAGGACAATCCCGCATCATATGGCCAGGTTGTCCGCAAGAATAACACGCATCAGAACCTCGACGGCACAGTCCAAAGTGGGCCTTGCCGCACTGATCACAATGTGGTGTTAGGGGTTTCGTCTGACTAGTATCCATGTGATGTTGTGATCCAGATGCCTGCGAACTCTGACCTGGACCAGAATATGATCGATCATATCGAGGCCTCTGAAACTGTGGAGGAGCACTAGCTACAGATGGCGCCGAACTCCTCGAAGACCTGGGGCCTGGCGCTGCCTCTTAAGTCATCAGAATACCTTGCAAATCTCGCCCTCTTATGCTGGCCCCTATCCTGCTCCCTATCTGCCCTCTGCTGGCGCTTACGATCCTCTAGGGTCTGGGCATAAGCTTGAATACGGGAAATATCCATGCCTTCTACCAAGGAGGTTGTCATACACTCATTTATCAGATGGGGTCCCAACCCGTTTACGAACAAATGCACCCTATCACTCATCTCGGCCACCATATGGGGAGCATACCTTGCTAAAGAATCAAACTGCATACTATACTCTCGCACACTCATATTACCTTGTCTAAGGTTCAAGAACTTATCAGCTCTAGCTCGTCGTATCTCAACCGGCAAATAGTGACGAAGAAAGGCCTCAGAAAAATCCTTCCACACAGCTGGAGGAGCGTTCGGACCCCTGGATCTCTCCCAATTATCATACCAAAGAACCGCTAAATCCCGTAGCCGATAAGAAGCCAACCCTACTGCCTCTGTATCACTAACATGCATAACCCGTAGTGTACGATGAACCTGGCCAATAAACGTCTGCGGATACTCCTTGGGGTCTGATCCAATAAACACTGGAGGGTCTAAATTAATAAAATCACGAACTCACGTACTAACTGGTTTATCAGCAGCACCTGTATTCTGCCTCTGAGCCTGAGCAGCTACCAAGCTAGTCAATAACTGCAAAACACTCCGCATATCCTGGTCTGTAGTGCCAGACGGAGGAGCTGGAGGTGCTGGGTGCCACCTAATATCCTCTGGAGGAGACGGAGTAGATGAGGTATGAGACGGCATCTCACTCTAAGCCTCACTTTGGCCTGCTCTGTCTTGGGGCACCTGACCGGTACCCTCTCCCGCAGCTGTATCAAGTCGTCTACTAATTGTTTGTTTCCTAGTCGAAGGCATCACTGAAAGAAAACAAGGTGAATATTAGAGACGAACACTTACGACTCAACTCTATGCACGATCTAGATTCAGGAAGAAGGTAACAACCCTAGATGTCATGTAGCCTCCTGATTATAAATGTTGCACGCTACACATCCATAATCAAGACACTACTAGACATGGCTCATAGACAATCCCTAGGACAGACTTGCTCTGATACCAAGTTTGTCACGACCCAAACTGGAGGACCATGACTAGCACCCGACCATACTTGCCGAGCACCAACGTACATTTTATCTAACCTTCTTTATTATCTTTTAGGGCTGACGAGAGCAATATAAATGGTAGACATGGATCATGGACAACCAACAATAAAATATGATGGCATGAACCTACATAACATGGGATGACCAGACAATCAAGAAACTATATACATATGGTACAAGCTACCATGCTAAAATGAAAGACTATACAACAAAAACCAGCCGACAAGGCATACCAAACTATACATGAGTCAACACTTGTCTATGAGCCTCTAAAGGAACATAAGTGCTGCAACATAGCCGGAACAGGGCCCCGACATACCCATAATGTCTATAACAAAAATGCATACCAAGACCAAGGCAAGTCCGGAGAAGGGATCACGCCAATCACCGCTGAACTGGACAACCTACTGTGATGGGGGAGCTACACCTGCCTGTCTATCAGGACCTGCAGCACGACATGCAGCGTCCACAAACAAAAGGACGTCAGTACGAATAAAGTACCGAGTATGTAAGGCAGAGAACCATAAATATGAACTATAATGTAAGCACGGATAGAGAATATACAACCTGTAACATCTGAGTACCTCTGAGGGCTACTAACATGAAATGCATGATATATATGTATAAATACATAATCTTTTAAAACATACGCCTCTGTGGGCATCATCATCATCATATCATACCCGGCCGTAATAGGCTCGGTAAAAACGTACCCGGCCATTATAAGGCTCGGTAGAATCGTACCCGGCCACGTGGAGCTCGGTAAAACCCAACTGATCAGTGGTTGCACAATAGGTGCCATACCTGGCCGACTATAGCGCGGCTCGGTAGAGTAAAATAGATACATATATATAATGCATGATCGACTCATGGAAACACCTTGTAGACCTTTCGGAGTGACGTAAGGTCGGTATCCTATGTACACCTTATTAGGACTAACTCTTCACTATGAACCTTATAGGAATCAGGAAGTACCAACAAGATTGATAACATAAGAATAAGAGAAGCAACATCAACATCAATCGTTCCATAAGAGGGGAAACAATGTAAGTATTGCTAACTTCTAAGAGTAGAGTATCTTTGGAAGCTCATTCATTACATTATGTACAATCGGAGTCGTGCAAAACAAGGAAAGGGATAGCTTCACATACCTTGTATATACTGCCCCAACCTCAAGCTATGCGAATGTCACGACTCCTTAGTATACAATAGGAGAAATGACACTATCATTAACATTTAAGCGTCGCAGCTATTATGTACCAACCACAACCTATTTTGTGATGAAACGAACATCACCTGCGTCGCAACTATTATGTACCAACCACAACCTATTTTGCGATGAAAAGGACAGCACCTCCCCTATTTATATGAATTCCCACATGTGAAAATAATCACCAAACAGCCCAAACAACATCAATGTAATCATATTGAACATCCCAAAACAGTCCACCAACCGATAACATTACTACCTAACCTTTCGATATATATTTCACAAGTTCTAGCTTCAATGACTTAGCTGCAACTTGGATAATCTTAAATACATAAATATTAAGAGGTTAATTACCTTAATACATAAATAACAACTCCAATTTGACCTTAATTCTCCACGAAATATCCCTCCAATTCTGCCACAACAACAAGAAAGCGAAGCTAGCAATGAATTAGTATTGTTTCGCTACTAGAATCACTTTAGAAGGCTTGAAATCACCTAGGATTGATATTAAGAACTCGAGGGAGTATTTACAGGACATAAACCCTTTATAACAACCCCCCACACGAGTTGTAACAACACAAAAATGAGCAACAACAAGAAGAACAAGAGACTTACTAGCGCCACGTGATTCCCGACACTTGATTTGTGTTGTTTGCCCTTTGTTTGGGTCTTGAACCTTGAGAGAACCTTGAGAGGGTGTTCTTAGGGTTCTAAGGTCTGAATATAGTGAAAATAAATGACTTAAAACGGGTTGGAGGCGTCCTATATAGATCCAAATGTCTTAAACCGCCTAAGTGGGCCCCATAGAGAGGTGTTTGGCGCAGTCTCGCGAAAATGCGAATATCTCTCTACTCTGAGATTGAATCGATGAACAGTTTAATGCGTTAGAAACTAGACTCATAGATATTCAATTTGGTGGATAGATCACTCCACAATTCTAAGTAAATTCGTAGAAAATCCTAGTAACATTTGACCTAAGGTTTAAGTAAAACTATGAACCTAAGTTGCGACAACTTTTGTCGACTTTTGTTTCATAACTCGTTTGACTTCAAGACTTATGATACGGATATTATATGATTCAAATACCTTAAAACATGACCTCCTGAGTATATTAAGCATCTATAGGTTTACCCAAAAGTACGAGTTACAGCATCCTTGATTCGTTTAACTTCTAATACTTGTTAATCACCCTTATGCTCCCTTGTATCACTTAAGATCAATCGGATTAACTTCTTATCATCTCAAGGATGATTCCTTCTTGGATTTGTGTTAAATAACATATGGCATGAACTAACGTGTGCGGATATGGGTTGTAACAAAAATAATGGCAACTTTTTTTTTTTAATTTTCATTGATACTCAAGCATCGGTTACAAATGATGTTGTACTACAAATGCAAAAAGAAAATACATACAAAATGCATGACCTATGAATACATTAAAGCTCCTAGTGCCCGAGAGACATTGTTCGGTCTTACCGCGGGCCTATATGCTAATCCACTTTGGAGTTTGTCCAGGTCGGTCATTACATGCTTTACAAAGAACATTACTGCTGATGTGAATATTGACTGAGACATATCTTCGCAAAATTGGAATTTTCCTTGTGATGTACTGAGCAATGTTGACCATTCTTTCCCTGATGACCCCTTTTTCCTGAAGCAACCTACCAATCTGTTCAGCACGAGCATCTAAGGTTTGCTGATTCTTCTTTTGTAGTTGTTGTAGCTCCAATTATAACCGAGCCATAGCCATGTAGCAATGTTCTCTCTCTACTTCAAACTCTTTGGTTTGTTTGCTACTTTTGACTTCAGCTGTAATGATCTTCTTCCTCAACCGGGCTACCTCAACATTATGTTCATCTTATAACCATTGAACCATTCGAACTCTTTCTTCAGCATTCCTGGCCAGTTGTTTCTGAACCCCGACTAATTCCGTTTCTGCTTTATCTAGATCAAAGCTATAGTCTTTCACTTTGCACCGAAGGTTTTCAATTAACTTCTCATCTCGGGCAAGCCGAACTGGGGTTTCGGCTATTATTTTCATTTTTGCAATTTGAGCCTTCAGGATTTCATTCTCTTTCCTCAGTTGTTTCTTTTCTCCCTCATCGATGCCGCTTGTGAGCTGCTTTCGAATTTGAGGTCTTGGAATTGTTTCTCCAACAAGCTGATTTTGGCTCGGTACTCATTTTCTTTGGCCATCCAATCTTTTGTTCCTTAGAGTGCTCGGCCAACTCTTGAATGTGAGGCCTCTTCATCGGTCTCTCATGCTCAATATCCTAGCAATACCATGCGGAATACCCTGGTGATACTTCTCCTCGAGCTCGGTTTCCCACACAAGTGTCTTTTCTCAGGCATTAGCATTCATTCAAGATCTGCCAAACCTTTGCTTCCGGGAATTGTCCGTCAGGACTGATTTCTATGGCTTGTAGGCTGAGGTCCCCATCTTTTTGTATGACATTATATCTCCCGAGTTGCCTTAATACCCTGTATGGCGCATAAGGCTGGATGTTTTTAAGACCTATTATAGGAAAATACGACCCTTTTGTTGGCATGTATATCACCTCGTTGAGGGGCAACCATCCGTATGCCCAATCAATCTGACTAGCAGTCAACGATCGCAAGTATGTGATCCAACCTTTTAATACTTATGGCAACTTAACTTCTTTTGTTCTCATATAAAACTTTTTAATGCACGTCTTTTCAGACGATCCGTAAATCGAGAACTGAGGGTTATGACACAAATGTTCTATTAACCACATCTGGAGAAGTAAATTGCATCCCTCGAAGAAGTCATGCCCTACTTTACAGGATGTGAGGGCACGGAAGATATCAGCTACTATCATTGGTGCCAGTGTGCTATTGTCTTGCACTAGGACAGTACTGGCAATCCCGTCGACTCTTATATCAATATTTCCATCGTTCCTCGAGAATATAATCAATCCCGAAAAGACCGCCATAAAGGCAAATCGCCTATGTTCCTCCCACTTAACTCGGTTAGATTTACTGTAGAGTTTGTTCGTTGGGTCATAAAATCCCCCAATATGATCATATCTGCGGTAGATGAAACTTATAGTACAAAACCCGTGAGCCAAGTCTTCATTGTGAACGTTTTTGGCGATCTTTAAGGAATCGAGGAATCTGTGCACTGTAATTGCCCTTGGAGCCACCAGATATTTGTCCTTTAGAGGAACCTCGCCTTTCCCTATGTAATAAGCAATTTCTTCTAATATTGGAGTGAGCTCAAAATCAGAGAAGTGGAGCACATTATGCGCAGGATCCCAACAAGCAACGAGAGCCCGAATAATATCACCCCGAGGTATTATGTCCATCAACCCAGACCCAAACCTGTCCCTCTTGGCCCAAACCTGTCCCTCTTGGCCTAGATCGTTCCACCATAACCACAACTCCAAAGGGATTTTGTTCATTAGTGCAAAGGGTTCATTTTGTATTGTGCTCATCCTGCACATTTATTAAAGGCGATTTTATTCAAAAGGGAAAATATTTTTCAAAGACAATTTTTTCATTATTTTAAAAGATTTAACCTTTCCGGGTTATTATTTTAAAAGGAAAAGACATGACTTCAAAGTGGCCATTTTTGCAAAAACAGACTTCCGGCGTCCTTTCGGAACATTCGGCTATTTTCAAAAACAGCATCACTTTGATTTATTGAAAACTAAAATTCGACATTTTTTGGTCATTTTCTAAAAGGGGTGGTTGGACCCGTCAAGGGTTGCCTACGTATCTCACCTAGTATTGAGAATCAAACCTGCGTAGTTCAGTCAGATTATTTTGTGACCAATTATTTCAACAAAATTGTTCTGCCTATTTTTCAAACTTTCTTTTCAAATTTTCAACAGCGTTTCGTCAATACTTTGATATTTTCTATTCTAGAATTCTCTTTCTTTTTGTTTTTCAGGAATTTAGTCGGTCCGCATAATAATCTATGACAAATAAATGCAACATATAATATGCTCGGTCTTTTGATTCCCGGGTCACCTGTCCTAGACGGACCCAACCCCTGTGTTGAGTCCCCTAGGTCAGAAATGATGCAAATAATCATCCTAAATCTAGGCTCAATATCCTGATGTTTTCATGGTGCTAGACTATGTACGCGAGTGGAAAACTCGGATCGAGGAGGAGGCTACGTACCGGGGACCCGCAGGGTCGTCCGGCTTTGTAACTTATCTGGCCTCTATTTCTTATTTAGGGTATGACACTAACAAAAAGGGGAGTCTCAACCAGTAAGCACATCCTCGGAGGTGAGAAAAGAAGGGTTTTCGGCACAATTTTATATATACAGTTCATGTAATATCAAAGCGGTAAACATATAGCACATTGATCAAAGCATATAAAGAAATCAAATAATATCAAGAATGACAATTTAATCGAGGTCAAATTCTTAAACCCTCAACCAAAGTTCTGGGTTGCTTTTCCCCAAGAGAGTCGCCAGAGCTGTCTCACCTCCCTTTTTACACTTTAAGGACAATCGGAACGGGATTTATTTATATTTCAGAGTCGCCACTTGGGAAAGATAGTGGTGTCCCAAGTCACCGGTTTAATCCCGAATCCGTGGAAATATGACTCTGTTTTTATAGTCTGCGAAACTAGAAATCCAGATAAAGAATTATGTTAACTCGCGAGAACTGTTATTCTTATCTTATATGATTTCTTTATATGCTTTTGCTTTTATAAACATAAATGTTCTGTTTTGATATTTTAATGACTTGCGACATTGCGAAAACGCATTTCGAGTCACACCGCAACCAGTACGCCTGTGACTTTAATACGTTTCAGCTTCGTCGGGATTTGAGATTTGAATCACATAAATGTGCACTCGTATTTAGGAATGTATATTTTTAATCGTGCCTATAATGTCTACGCCTTATTATCTTTAGGAAAGACCGTGAAATTCTCTAAACGGTCTTCCCGAGTCTAACATTCTTATTAAAGTTCAAATGGGGGCCCCGCGTGTTTTTCATTTTTAAACGAGGCTTATCCCGTTATTTTATAAGTCCAAACCAATCAAGTACTATATTTGCTATTTTTGTTTTTCTCCTAATTATGTTATAGTTATTGGTATTTTCAGAATCCATTGTTATTATGTCCAGGCCAACTATCCATTTCCAGGCCTGGACTTGTAGACTGTATTAACAATCTATTACACGTAACTGGGCTTCTGAAACCCAGTATATTATGTATTATTATTTAGAAATTCAGAAGCTAATTTAATTGAATCTGGGCCTGTGTTCTCGTCCAGGCCCAGAATAAACAAACAAATTGTATAACAGGAACATAATTTCAATACAGAAACGTAATAAATCGATCTTCAAATAACGGAATAGATCAACAAAATTCATTTTTATTTCACAAAGTTCTGGAATACATGTTTATCAATACTAATTGTGGACTCTAATCTCTAATTAAATATTAATAGGACTTAAGTAATAATAGTTCTATTTCAATTACTTAAACAGTGATGACAATACTAACAGAACATGTTTGAACTATTATTAATTACAGGATTCTAACTTACATTATTGTAAGTTTTTGTTAAGCGAGTTTGAGTGACAGAGCAATTTTAACTCATATACTCATTTCCTTCTATGGACTAATTATTAGATTCTAATTAGCGAGATTAGTTGATTACCATTTTATATGTTATACTAGTTTCACTAGGCGAATTAGATTCATATGTTAACCTGTTTCAGCCTAATACTAAATGATAGTTGTATTTAATGTATATACTACTACTACACTATCTACTTGCTTTGTCTCGACTACATACAAGTATTAGTTATTACAAACATCCTAATGAATTACAGGAACTCTAAGACATTGTAATTATAAAGCTAAAAGAATACAACAGCAGAATCGTCCAAACATCTCATGAGATTCTCATTTCTTTAATCAATTTGTTATTACATCTCCAGGAAAAGAGAGTGTACCCGATTCACCAAAATAATCTGATAAGTCTAGGTTGGGGACGAAGAATTGTCAGCAGAGATAGCAGCAATAAAGTAGCAGACAAAGCAGCAAATCCAATAGTCCAGCAAATCAACGAGTATAATCGAAGAGCTCAAGTAGAATCCAGCAAAGTTGAAGAACAATAAACTCTAATAGAACTCCAGATTAATACCCAAAGAACCTCTTTCCAGATATTAGAATTCTAATCCTTGAGTTGTAACCCTTTTAGTTGCAGAATTTAGAACTCCTTTTCTTAATTTCAAAATCTGAACCAACCCCTTTTTCAAACTTAATAGAAGCCTATTTATAGACTGATTTGGGGTGAAATTTGAGGGGGAAATTCAAATAACTTATTTCTAATCCCCTCCCCTTTATTTTTCTATTATTTACAGTTTAATCCCCTGAACTGGGTGTCGAGATGCCTTCCAGCCCTTGCTGGAAGGTTCTAGGTAGTTCTTCTATGTTCTATTGGGGGTATTTTACTAAGCTGCCCTCACTTGCTAAGCTTAATTTCAATACTGGCTTTTTATTATGCCTATTCTATCCTTTATTTTGTGATTAATTACAAGAATACTAGGTAGTAAAGTCTTTTCTATCCCTATAGGCTCTATTAAATCTTCAATTATGCCATTTATTGTTCCTATTATACTCTATTGTTGTTCTTTATTTACCCGACCTACTAAGGTCTGGGCAGACAAGGTTTAATGCCTTATTTGACTAATAGCCACTATTTTATAACCATTTAAGACTTAGCCAAATTTAAACCCAAATCCCTTTAAATTTTAGCCCCTTTTAATAGACCCGAGCTTATTTAAAAAGTAGCCCCTTATTAATACTAAGTAACTAACCAGAAATAGATTGCAAAACTAACCACTTAACAATATAACCAATTCATATCATTTCAGAAATAGCCACTTCAACAAATAGTTTTAATCATTTCAAAAATAGCCATATCTACTTTAACTTTCAGAAACTAACCCTAGATCTTTACAGCTATAACTAAATCATAAAACACATCAGGATTCAGAATGGTCTAACAGATGAATCAGATTACAAATATAGCCAATTCATGTTGTATTGCACACATAGCCTTAATCGTAAATCAATTTCCAATCAACTAGAACTCAGAGAGAAGTTTTGATAATGGTTGAATCCCAATTAATCAAAGCATAATTTCAGACAAGGCATGATGAACAAATCACATAAAGAAACCTATTTCATCATGATTCATGTGTAATAATCATAAAAACCCTAAAAATGCTAAAACAGACTAGGCATGTGTAAACAAATAGAATAGATCTTAAGCATGAAATGAACACAGGCTAAAAAGAACATCAAAAACATTTATAGAAGGAAAACAGGCAAAGAAGAAGAAGGGTAAGAAAAACTTAGCTTTCAGGATTCCTTTTCCTTTCTTTTTCTTTCTTTCTTTTCTTTCTTTCCTTCTTCTTTATTTCCTCTTTCTCTTTCTTTTATTATTTCCAGACTTCTTGAAGACTTGAAGTGTTCTGATTATCAGATCTTTCTGATGGTGCTTATTTTGGAATTTTGGTGGGTAAGGGGTGGTCTGGGTGTCATTTGAGAGTTTTAGGGGGTGGGGTTTTGTTTTGGGTGCTCGCCGGAGTATGGTTCCGGCGAGCTTCTTCGCTATATTCAAACAGTTCTGGCTTGATTCGAGACCAGCCACCTAGATGAGGTGAAAGGCCTATTTGAGATGGTCTTATGGTGTAAAACTGGGAGATTGGTTCATAAGTTAGAGGCCGCCGGCTAGGGTTCCGACGATCGGACTTTCAAGAAAGAAGGGGCTTTTTGGCTTTCTGGGTTTTCATGGTGGTTGTGCTGTGTGGGGGTTAGGGGTAAGATGTTTGGCGGTGGTTTGAGCCGGAGACGGCCATGGTTTCAGGCTAGTCCAGCCAGTCTCCATGAGAGACGAAAGGTTGAAGATGAAGAAGGTGGCTAGGGTTTCAGGTTTGTGTATATGAGTGTATATGCTTATGAAATGAACGGGAGATTGGGACTTATATATCCCCTTAGTCTTGTGTGATCCTGGCCCTTGGATCAGCTGAGATCAATGGCCATTATCTCTTCCCTTAAAACATTGTGGTTCAGGTAAATAAGAGGTGGCCTTATATCCGTTAGATGTTCAAACATGGACGGCCAGGATTATTTTGCAATGCTACGTCGTTTAATTCTTTAATGAGACTTGAAACCATCCGTATGATCATTTCCTTGGACGGCCAAGATTATTTCCTTATGCGGCGTCGTTCGGTTTTCAGTTAAGCCGCCTTATGCGATCCGTTGGATTATTTTCATCAACGGTGAGAATTAAAATGCCCTACACGTCGTTTAGTTAGATCTTAGGCAGATGGCCAGTCTCTTGGGCCTTATTACACGTTTGGGCCTGTGTATTTCATATTTCAGCCAAAATTTATTGTATTTTTGTATTTTTCTTGTATTTTAGTTATTTTCTTGGTATTTTTCTTTTGTATTTCATTTTCTCTTTTTATATTTATTTTCAATTGTTATAATTCATTTATTTCCTTATTTTTCCTCATTTTTCTGGTATTTTATGACATTTTGCCATTTTCTTTTGTTTTTTCCAGTATTTTTGTATTTTTGTTGATTTTTTCTAATTTTCAGATTTTTTGTGACATTTTCTGATTGATCTTTTTGTAGTTTTATTTTCAAATTTATTTTAACAACAAACACACAAGTATTTCAATTAAAACACACAATTGCACATCAAAACTCTTGTTTTTATTTTTATATTGGAATTTGTTTGCTTAGGGAAAAAATCACGTGCTCACAATAATCAGAAAACTACAAACAACAGAATGCCAAATATTTCATAGTTAATTAAACACCATAAACCAACTAATAATCAAATAGCTTGAAGAGCACAACCAAAACTATAAATACAAATGACCTCATCGATGAGATTCATTTAGTCGATTACAATACGTATAACTGATAGCAAGTAATCGACCTACGAATTCGCGATTCACAGTTTTACGGGCAGACTTAGGGGATCAAAAACATGAACTAATTCTTGACGATTTTGAACAAATTAAACACATGTTCCAATACAATAAACACAATTAACGAACCAACAGAAGAAATTTGACCAAATAAAAGTCGACTGGAGATGGATAGAAAAAGTTGCAAGAAAGACGAGAAGAAAAAAAAATCGACACATAAAAAAAACAAACAAAACATGTAAACAGATAAAAATATGAATATAAAATAGAAGAAAATGAAACAAGTACCTCAGAGATTAAACGAACCAGGCTCGGACTTGGAATGACAGTCTTCAGGTCGAACAGACTCTAATCGAAGTGTTCTCAACTGAGAACACCTAGAATATAGTCTATTAGAGTGCAATTACCCTCTAATTTGTGCAGACCCTAACTCTTTGACTTCTAGGGTTAATAGGGCTTAGGTTTGGGGTTTATGGTTTTTTGGGCAGATTTGAACCAAACTAAGAGCGATATGGTATTGATGGAGGCCAAGGGAATGTTTGGTGTAAGTTTGGGGTGGATTAGGATGGACCTCCATTTGGCTCGAATCTTCAAATGAATATTCGAGAAGATGGGGGAAGATTTGAGCCAAACGAGGGTTAGAATCGTGCACAGGGTGGTTAAGTGGCTTAGAGGTGTAAATTTAGGACTGGTTGAAACCAGCGCCTCCGCCGGAGAAGAGGAGGGTTTGGGGGCGGCGCGTCGCTAGGGTTTGGGGTAAGGAAGACGATGGAGTAAGTGAGGGGGTTACGAGAAAGGGGGCGAGTTAATGAGGTTAGGTATATTAAACTAGGTAATCAATCGTGGACTGTTAGATCCAAGGGAACCAACGGTCCAGATTAAAGGGAGTGGGTAAAATAGTATCGTTCCGTTTATTACTGGGGACTGGGTCGGGTTAGACTAAATGAATTCGGGTGTGGCCTAGTTTTGGACGGGTTTCGCCGAGTTTTGGGTTGGACTGGGGTAAAAATTGGTTTGGGATTGGAATTTTATTTTCAAACTGGTCCAACTCCGATATCTTTTCTCTTTTTATTAATTTTATTTTATTTTCTTCCTAGTTTAAAACATTGAAATCCTAGATTAAATTACACAAATCAAATTAACTTCAACTAACAATTAACACACAAAAATATCAATTTTAAAATAAAATCACATAATTTGACATTAAACACTAAAATACATTTCGTAAAATAAACTTAATTATTCTTAATTGTAAACTTGAAATTTTTATGAAAATGCAACATATTTTTGTATTTTTTATTTATTTAAACAAAGAAACATGTGCACACAAACGCAAACAATAAGAGAAAAATAACATAAAATCCACAAATATTGCAAACAATAGAAAACACTTTTATTTTAAATTTTTGGGAGTAATTCTCATATAGGGCAAAAATCACGTGCTCACAGCTGCCCCTCTTTCACGAAGAGTTTTCGTGCAAAGATAAGTGAGCGGATACGAGTGATTTTTGCCCGTTTTGAGTACTCCGTGTGAAGAATTTTTTCAATAATTTGACCGAACCTTTGCTTCAAAAGGTCTCCTACATATCCCTAGTTAAAATGGAATCAGGTCAATGTAGTTCGGGGAGTTTTGGTAGCTGGGACTACCGTGGAACTGTGGTTTTACTGTCACTGTTGTTGCTGCTGCTATTACTGCTTATCGATATCCTTATTAAACCATGCTAAAAGAAAAATAATAAGCTAGACTAAATTATAGCCTATGAATTGTAAAAATCTTATCTATATCTTCAACTTGTTCTTCATGTGTTTCTTGTTGCCTTCCTTGCTCTTGTGTTTCTCCTGATGTTTCTTCTCTTCTAACTTGACTTGTCGGCTTCTTTTGATTGCTGAACTTGGACTGCTTGTTTCCTTCTTGTGAGCTTCAAATTATTTTCTTTTAGAAGCTTGAACTGCCTTCTACTAGCCCTTGTTACCTTCTTTCTGATTTCTGAACTTGGATTTATGCTGGGGATTTTTGTTGTAACCCTCTATTTTACTGACTTTAAGACTCAAAATGTAAAGACTGAAATGTATTCCTCAGTTATACGGGCAGGCTCCCGACTTCGACCAACAACTTTATAAGTAAAACGCCATTCCTCTCTTCAGGACGGCTCGTGACTTCAACAACAACTTTGAAAATAAATCATCATTCCTCTATTCAGGCGGGCACCTGACTCAAAACATACTTTGCAAATAAACGCCATTCTGTTCTTCAGGAGGGCACCTGACTTCAACAATAATTTAAAACCTCCACTTAAAATGATAATGGATTTCCATTCTTTAGGCGGGCACCTGACTATAATTAACAAACTTAAAAGTAAAATGCATTTGGCAATAATTTATGAAATATATATTTGGCAATGTTTATATAGGCAGGACCACTCGGGTCGAAATAAATCAAACATAAAATATCCTTTTTGAAGGCAGACAAACCTAAAATATCCTATTCGATGGCGGATGAACCTGAAATATCCTATTCGAAGGAGGATGAACCTAAAATATCATATTCGAAGGCAGATGAACCTAAAATATCCTATTCGAGGGCGATAGTCCCATCATATCCTATTCGAGGGCAGATAGACCCATAATATCCTATTCGATGGTGGATAGACCCATCATATTCTATTCGAGGGCGGATAGTCCCATCATATCCTATTCGAGGGCGGATGGACCAATAATATCCTATTCGAGGGCGGATAGACCCATAATATCCTATTCGAGGGCGGATAGTCCCATCATATCCTATTCGAGGGAGAATAGACCCATGATATCCTATTTAAGGTCGGATAGTCCCATAATATCCTATTCGAGGGAGGATAGTCCCATCATATCCTATTCGAGGGCGGATAGTCCCATCATATCCTATTCGAGGGCGGATAGTCCCATTATACGTCCTGTTTGAAGGTGAACAAACCTGATACGTCCTGTTTCAAGGTGGACAAACCTGATACATCCTGTTTGAAGGTGGACAAACCTGATACGTCCTGTTTGAAGGTGGACAAACCTGATACGTCATCTTGAATAACCCTTCTCGAATTGCCTTCCTCGTTTCTCCGAGAAATTTTCAACAATGGCAGAAACCTTTCTACGCCAGTTTGGTGTTCTTCCTTATGGCATGACATAGCACTTTCTTTCCCTGTTTCAAATCAAAGAAAATTTGTTAGTTTAAAACGTTGTGAGTGGTTGTGCCACTCCTGTGGGGGTGGTTTTTCCTTTCCCCCTTTCCCTCGCTCGGGGTTCCCAAAACTTGTTGGGGAATGATTTCATTTGCTGGGGATGATATTCCTGCTTGGGGTGGGTTTTCCATTTACCCCTTCCCCGTTCTGTGTTTCTCAACTCGCTGGGGTTATTTCGTTGAAGATGAATTTTTCCTTTTTTCTTTTACCACTCTGTGTTATCCGACCACCTCGGAACTTGCTGGAGATAACACTACTAGGAGATTTTCATTTCCTGAAACTTGGTGTTTCACTCTTCTAAAGGTTGTTGGGGATGACATTGGTTCAAAGACCACTTCCCTTAAGGCTTGTCTTATCTTCCTTCTTCCCCAAGTGGGACTTGACTTCCAGAAAATTTTCAAAATGAAAAGAAAATTTTCTGCCCTAGTTTAATAATCTTCCTTGCACCACACCTCTCTGCCATCAATGAAATTTCCTTGCCTTGCATAATAATTGGAAAGTTGGTGGCAAGTTTTGAAGTCATTTCTCACTTGTTCTGGTTAGACAGACTTTGATGGGGAATCTTTGATAAAAAGGAGAAAGATAAAAAGAAACAAAATAGAAGACAAAGTAAAAAAATGACTATCTAACAA
This sequence comes from Nicotiana noctiflora, assembly GCA_032618575.1. Taxonomy (NCBI): domain Eukaryota; kingdom Viridiplantae; phylum Streptophyta; class Magnoliopsida; order Solanales; family Solanaceae; genus Nicotiana; species Nicotiana noctiflora. The sequence continues at coordinate 83,197 of JASVEL010013128.1, forward strand.
GAAATAACTATAAAAACTTATCAAATGCGGATACCAACTCTACTAGTCATGACATGCACATATGGCCTATCCTCCGTCGTTAACCGCCTTTCACAATTTCTGTCTTGTGACTTCCATCTGATTATCACCTTTATTCGACTTGTAGTGCCTAAAGGGTTTTCACTTTCAAACCTTTCTCATTTTGGTTTTCTCTCAACTTTCGTCGCCTTATGGTGCTTGTGAAGGTTTTCACCGATAAGACTCTCTTATTTGTATTACGTTTAGCTGGGGATTGGGGTGTCACTGCTAAGAATCTCTTGTATTTCTTTTCAGCTGGGGATCATAGTCTTTTCTGCTGGGAATCAGAGTGTTATGTTCTAATGAGACTCTCGCATTTGCCTGACTTGGCCACTTTTGTAGACTGATCGGAAGGTCTTTCTTTGGACCGTAATGTGGGATTTGGATAGCGCTAGAAAGAAAGGGTATTAAAGGCTCAAAACAAATCAATTTTGGGTTCAAAATTTACAACCTTCGGACATAAATTTATTTATAATAAACACAATTTTTCTTTGCCCCAGTTTCTTACTTGGGGATTTTATATTTTTATTTACACTATGACCGAGCTGTGAAGCACCTACGTATCCTCTTTGAGGAATCACGTCAAACGTAGTTCCCAATTCCTCGTTGTTCTCGTTTTCCATTTCATTTCTTTTTTTCTTTTTCTTTATCTGTTTCTTTTCTTTTTGTTGTTTTTGTTTTTTTCTTTTCTCTTTTTACTTCTCTTTTTTTTTTCTTTTTCTATGTGTTCCTTTGCTACTGAGTCCGAATGAGGGGTATGAAAGAAAATACATAAGGCTCAAAGGGTTAATGATGGATAAAGTGTTTGGGTAGCAGAACAAAATGCCTTCGTCATTCCAATCTTCAAAACATGCCAAGTGCCAATTAACACAATTGGACATTCGCTATATCTTTAAAGCATCGTTTTGGGCAACGCTCATAAGAACGACCCCCATGTCAACATGGCCAATTTGCCTTTAAGGTTTTCTCTATGTTTTACATGCCCCAGTTTCACATGACTCGGGCTCCAAATAATCTCAAATCGTTTTTATTTTTTTTAAGTGCCCCGATCATCTTCCAATTACTTCATGATTAACTTTTAATATTAGGCCGAAACTATGTGCGGATGCCATGTCACTGGAATCGGCGTTCGAACAAATGACAAATCTAAAGATAAAAAGACTAAACAAAGAAGATGACTGGGGGTAACAAAAGACCGAAATTTTCATTAAACTAACGGCAAAATGGTTCAATAACAAAACAAGCAAAACAAACCAAAGTATAACTCTGAAATGAAATTCGACAAAACTAAGCAAACTACTATGACAAAATGTGACGACCCGGCCCGTCGTCACGGGAATTACCACCCCGTTATGTTGAAATTGTATGTTTTATGCTTTTATATCAGTGTTAAAGTCTATCGGGTGAGTTAGGAGTGAATTGGATTGAAGATGAGGCATATAGCCTTTGTGAAGGAAACTTGAATAAGGAAAGTCAACGCGGAGTTGACTATTTGGTTAGAGGGCTAGGAATCGGATTCTGATGATTCGGTTAGTTCCGGGAGGTGATTTGTGACTTAGGGGAGCGATCGGAATTGAATTTGGAGGCCGGTGTAGAAATAGGCTTGAATTGGCTAAGGTTGAATTTTGGCGAAATCCGAACGGTAGGTGACATTTTGATCCGGGAGTCGGAATGGAATTTCGACAGTTGCAGTAGCTTCGTTAGGTGATTTTGGATGTGCCTGCAAAATTTCAGGTCATTCGGACGTCATTTGGTCGGGTTTTTGATTGATTGTGTAAATCGGAATGTTTTAAGGAATTTAGGCTTGAATTCGATACAAATTATGGGTTTTGATGTTGTTAGACGTGTTTTGAGGATTTGAGCAAGTTTGAATAAGGTATTAGAAGGTGTTGGTGTGTTTGGATGGGGTCCCGGGGACCTCGGGGTGTTTTCGGATGGTTAAATGGAAGAAAATCATGGAAATTGCAGGTTGAAGAGTTCTGGTTCTGTCATTTTCGCCCCTGCGGAAAACTGGGCGCGGAGGCGAGTCCGCAGGAGCGGACTGAGGAGCGCAGGAGCGCTTGGCACCGCAGAAGCGGACTCCTTTCCGCTGAAGCGGCATCGCTGGTGCGAGCCAGTGATCGCAGAAGCGGACTAGATGGAAAATGGGAAGGTCCGCAGAAGCGGATTATTGACCGCCTGGGCGAGTCCGCAGGAGCGGACTTTGGTGCGCAGAAGCGGGAGTTTTCGCAGAAGCGGAGGATCAATCGCGGAAGCGGATGCGCACAAGCGGTCCTTTTCTCGCAGAAGCGGAATTGGCCGGCTAGGCCTGGAATCGCCGAAGCGACCCTTTGGTCGCGGATACGGACTCGTAGGAGCGGAATTTTGTCCGCAGAAGCGAAAATCGCTGTGAGTTAAGTGTATCATAAGTTAGAAAAATTTCAGAACATTTCACACATTTGGGTCTCGGCTTTAGAGGTGATTTGGGCGATTTTGAAGAGAAACTCAAGGGAAATCATCAGGTAATCAACTATGGACTTAAACTATGATTAGTATTGGTAATATTATGCAATTATATCATGAAAATGGAGGAATTTGGGGTAATTTATGGAGGATTTAGCCCTAGACTTGAACTTTAGAAAATCAAGGTTTTGAATGGTCAAATGGAGTCCGAATTTGGTAAAATTGATATACTTAGACTCGTATTGAGATGAGGGTTCCAAATATGTGACTTTCGTGATTTTTCGATAAGCGTACCGAAATTCGAGTTTTGACAACTTTGGGAATTTTGATGTAAATTGAGTTGTATTGATTGGGTGTAGTACCATTGGCCTAATTTGTTGTGTTTCTACTGTATTTGATCAGATTCTACGCGTGCGGAGCTTGATTCTCGTGGCAAGGGCATTGCGGAATAGTCGTCGCGCTTTATTGAGGTGAGTAATAGATGTGGGTGATGACCAGGCGGGTTCGAAACCCCGGTATACCACTTTGTGATGCTTGTATAGCGGCGAGACACGCACACTCTTGAGAGTGCGGGGTCGATCATGAGCTGGAGACTATATATTAGTCCGACCTGTTGATACCTGTATTATTGGCTATTCTCGAGCCGTTGAACCTCCTTCTTGGACGGTTGAGTATATTGTGGGTCGTGAGCCGGTTATTGGATCCCGCGAGGATCGTTATCATTGTCTTATCATATAGACATGCTAGTTTACTACTAATCCGCAGCTATTTCTTATTATTATGCTAATTCCAATCTCCGGAACTTGATATTACTGTTTTCCAACTGAAAAATGATAAAAGGAGTTTTCAAAAAACTACTTTTGAGCCTGCGAGGCTGTATCCGCATATTAGCTGACTAGTAGTGGATCGGGCTGCGCGCCGCGGCGAGATATATGTTGGATCGGACTGCACGCCGCGGGAATATCTCTATGAGATGTGCTTGGGCTGTAGGAGCCCCTCCGGAGTCCTGAACCCCCACGGTGAGCACGGGTACCCAAAATTGGAGTCGGGCTACGCGCCGTAGCGGTCATATCATGCATTGCATTGCATTTAGCTACATCTTCTAGTTGTTATGCTATTTATTGGTATTTGTTGGTTCAGGTACAGTGAATATTGATTCTATCACAGGGTAGCTGATTATAGTTTTACATAGTGCTTTATTGCGGATTTCTTATCTGCGCTGTCTTACCCTTGTTTATTACCACTGAGTCTGGCGGTACTCATTTTACTCCCTGCACCTTGTGTGCAGATCCAGGTACCTCTCAGCAGTGATCCAGTAGCTGTGCGAGGCGACATCTGTGGGATATACAAGGTAGCTGCAGAGTCCGCAGGACCCGATATTCCTTCCTATTGTCTTTTGATTTTGTATTGACATTTCTTTCCGCACTTGGTATCTTGTAAACCTTTATACACTCATGTTCAGTAGAGGCTCATGACTCTTGACCCTTCGGTCTATGGGAGTTAGTATATTTTGGGACTTGGTCTCCCCGCTGTTGGTATAAATATTACTATTGTTTCATATTTTGAAATGCTTAAATGGGTTAGAGAGAGCTTCTAGCTCCGTTGTTGATATTGATTGGTCAGGCTGGCTTAGCAATGTGCTGGGCGCCATCACGACCGGATTTGGGGTCGTGACAAGTTGGTATCAGAGCCTAGGTTTACTAGGCCTCGTGAGTCTTGAGCCGGTTAGTAGAGTCTTGTGGATCGGTACGGGGACGCCTGTACTTATCCTCGAGAGGCTGCGAACCTTTAGGAAAACTTCACTTTTCTTGAACTGTGTCGTGCGATCTTGTTGTTCTGAGAACTGAACTTCTATATTCTATTCTCTCGCAGATGGTGAGAACGCGAGCATCGGGACGAGGTGGACGACCTCCATTGCCACTGTTAGAGGCCGTGGGCGCGGTCGTGCTAGAGTTAGAGGTAGGAGCGGCTGAGCGGTGCCGGTCGACCCGCCGTTGTACCGGTTCGGGAGCGACCCCCGGTGGTTGATGCTCCGGCGGTCCCAGTTCGGGGCCGGACTATATCTATTGCTATTCCTGGTCTTCGGGAGACTCTTGCTCGGATATTATCGGTGTGTTCCGGTTTGGCTCGGGTAGTTTCGGCTACCGCTACTGTAGCGACATCTCAGTCAGGGGGTGGTCGGCAGACCCCTACAGCTCGCACACCGACCCGGTTGTTCAGGGACTTCAGACGCCAGAGGCGGTCCCCGCTCGGGTGGTTGCACCGGTTATTCCTCCAGCTGCACCAGCTCCAGCTCCAGAGCATATGGTTCAGGTTATGCCCGATGACGAGCGGCGTCGTCTTGAGAGATTTGGCAGACTTCAGCCACCCTATTTCAGTGGCATTGAGGGCGAGGATGCCCAGGGTTTCTTGGACAAGTGTTAGAAGATGCTGCGTACGAGCTGGTATTCTTGAGTCCAGCGGAGTTTCATTTACTACATTTCAGTTCACTGGTCCCGCATTTGATTGGTGGGAGGAGTTTGAGAGGCGTAGGCCTGCAAGAGCAGCACCTCTCACATGGCAGCAGTTCTCTACTCTCTTTCTAGAGAAATATGTACCTCGGTCTCGTCGCGAGGAGCTACGTCGCCGGTTCGAGTGGTTGATTCAGGGCGACATGTCTGTGACCCAGTATGAGCTTAGATTCACTCGGTTGGCTAGGCATGCCACATGGATGATCCCCACTGATAGGGAGAGGATCAGGAGGTTCATTGATGGCCTCAACTACTCTATCCGTATTCTTATGACCGGCGAGCGAGTTCTGTCATCATCGTTTGAGCAGGTAGCTGATATGGCACGCTCCATTGAGGCGGATCGTCGCCGAGAGAGAGAGGAGCGAGAGGCCAAGAGGCCTCGTGGTTCTGGTAGTTTCAGTGGTGCTCCATCCAGAGGGCATTTCCAGTAGAGCAGAGGTCACTTATCTAGACCTTCCCATTCAGGCCGCCCTGAGCAGAGTGGAGGTTCTTATGGTCGTGGTCGACGGGGGTTTCAACAGGGTCAGTCATCACTTAGTGCCCTCCCAGCCCATAGTGCAACACCTACTTCTTCAGCCCAGGGTTCTTCTGCGGCGAGGGGTTCCCTTCAGTCCCCTTCTCCAGCGCCAGGTGCATGTTATGAGTGTGGTGAGTTTGGCCACATGAGGAGACAGTGCCCTCGACTTCGTAGGGACAGAACTGAGCAGAGGGATCAGCCCTCCTCTTCAGCACCATCTCAGGCTAGTAGAGGTGGCCTCCGATGCTGTGATTACAGGTATCATTTCTGTCTGTCACAGAGATGCCTCTGTTCTATTTGATCCAGGGTCCACATATTCTTACGTGTCCTCTTATTTTGCACATCATTTGGGTGCGACTCGTGGTAGCCTTGATTTACCTGTTCATGTATCCACCCCGTAGGTGATACGATTATTGTGGATCATGTCTATAGATCCTGTGTTATATCTATTGGGGGTCTGGAGACCCAGGCAGATTTGTTATTATTGGGGATGGTGGACTTTGATGTTATATTGGGTATGGACTGGTTGTCTCCGTACCATGCTATATTGGACTTTCATGCTACGACAATTAGGTTGGCCATTCCTGGTATTTCTCAGATTATGTGGCGGGGTTCGACCTGATTTCGTCCCTAGCCGTGTTATTTCGTTCTTAAAAGCTCAGAAGATGGTTGAAAAAGGGTGTTTATCGTACTTAGCTTTTGTGAGAGATGTGGGAGCTGAGTCTCCTAGCATTGATTCAGTACCTGTTGTGAGGGATTTTCCAGATGTGTTTCCCTCAGACCTGCCGGGCATGCCGCCGGACAGGGATATTGATTTTGGCATTGACTTGGTGCCGGGCACTCAGCCTATATCCATTCCTCCTTATCGAATGACACCAGCCGAGTTGAAAGAACTGAAAGAGCAACTTCAAGAGCTTCCGGATAAGGGTTTCATCCGCCCTAGTGTGTCTCCGTGGGGTGCACCGGTATTATTTGTTAAAAAGAAAGATGGTTCCATGCGAATGTGTATTGATTATAGGCAATTGAACAAAGTGACAGTGAAGAACAAGTACCCTCTACCGCGCATAGATGATTTGTTTGATCAGTTACAGGGTGCGAGGGTGTTTTCTAAGATCGATCTTCGTTCAGGCTATCATCAGCTGAAGATCGGGGACTCGGATATTATGAAGACTGCATTCAGGACCCGATATGGTCATTATGAGTTTCTTGTGATGTCGTTTGGGCTGACCAACGCCCCGGCAGCATTTATGCATCTGATGAACAGTGTGTTCAGGCCTTATTTGGATTCATTTGTGATTGTGTTCATTGATGACATTCTAGTCTACTCCCGTAGTCAAGAGGAGCATGCTCAGCATTTGAGTACTGTGTTGCAGAGATTGAGAGAGGAGAAACTATATGCTAAATTCTCCAAGTGCGAGTTTTGGCTCGAGTCCGTAGCATTTCTAGGACATGTGGTGTCTCGTGATGGTATTTAGGTTGATCAGAAAAAGATAGAGGCGGTGCAGAGTTGGCCTAGACCGACCTCAGCTACAGAGATCAGGAGTTTTCTTGGCTTGGCGGGGTATTATCGCCGGTTTGTTTAGGGATTTTCATCCATTGCTTCTTTATTGACTAAATTGACCCAGAAGGGTGCACCATTCGTGTGGTCGGATGAGTGCGAGGAGAGCTTTCAGAAGCTCAAGACAGCTTTGACCACAGCTCTAGTGTTAGTATTGCCATCAGCTTCAGGTTCATATACTATTTATTGTGATGCCTCGAGAGTGGGGATAGGTTGTGTGTTGATGCAGGAAGGTAAGGTGATTGCTTATGCTTCTCGGCAGTTGAAGCCACATGAGAAGAACTATCCTGTTCATGACTTGGAGCTAGCCGCCATTGTTCATGCCTTGAAGATTTGGAGGCACTATTTGTATGGTGTGTCTTGTGAGGTGTATACCGACCATCGTAGTCTCCAGCACTTGTTCAAACAGAAAGACCTTAATTTGAGACAGCGGAGATGGCTTGAGTTGCTGAAGGATTATGACATTACTATATTATATCATCCGGGAAGGCCAATGTGGTGGCCGATGCTTTGAGCCGGAAGGCGGTCAGTATGGGGAGCTTGGCATATATTCCAGCTCTGAGGAGAGGCCATTTGCTTATGATGTTCAGGTGCTAGCCAATCGGCTAGTGAGGTTAGATATTTCAGAGCCCAGCAGGGTATTGGCTTGTGTTGTATCTCGGTCATCTCTATATGATCGTATTCGTGAGCGCCAATATGATGATCCACATTTGGCTGTCTTTAGGGACAGAGTTCAGCATGATGATGCTAGAGATGTCACCATTGATAGTGACGGCGTATTGAGGATGCAGGGCCATATATGTGTGCCCAATGTTGATGGCCTTCGTGAGTTGATTCTGGAGGAGGCCCATAGCTCGCGGTATTCTATCCATCCTGGAGCCGCTAAGATGTATCAAGATTTGAAACAACACTATTGGTGGAGAAAGATGAAAATGGACATTGTCGGACATGTAGCACGGTGCCTCAACTGTCAGCAGGTTAAGTACGAGCATCAGAGGCCCGGTGGTGTATTTCAGCGCATTGTTATTCCTGAGTGGAAATGGGAGAGGATCACTATGGACTTTGTTACTGGACTCCCTCGGACAGCGAGGAAGTTTGATTCTGTATGGGTGATTGTGGATAGGCTGACCAAGTCAGCTCACTTTATTCCAGTTAGTACTACCTACTCATCGGAGCGGTTGGCAGATGATCTTTATTCGAGAGATTGTTCGGTTGCATGGAGTTCCGGTGTCTATCATATCCGACAGGGGTACTCAGTTCACTTCTCAGTTTTGGAGAGCATTTCAGCGAGAGATGGGTACGCGGGTTGAGTTGAGTACTGCATTTCACCCCCAGACAGATGGGCAGTCTGAGCGTACTATTCAGATCTTGGAGGATATGCTGCGAGCTTATGTGATTGATTTTGGTGGTTCGTGGGATGAGTTCCTACCACTTGCCGAGTTTGCCTACAACAACAGTTATCAGTCGAGTATTCAGATGGCCCCGTATGAGGCATTGTATGGCAGGCGGTGTAGATCCCCCGTGGGATGGTTTGAGCCTGGTGAGGTTAGATTGATAGGGACCGAGTTAGTCCAGGATGCTCTGGATAGAGCAAAGTTGATCCAGGAGAGGCTTCGTACAGCACAGTCTCGTCAGAAGAGTTATGCGGACCGTAGAGTTCGGGAGTTGTCTTTCATGGTTGGTGATAGAGTATTGTTGAAGATTTCACCTATGAAGGGTGTCATGAGGTTTGGGAAGAAAGGAAAGTTGAGTCCCAGGTACATTGGTCCTTTTGAGATACTTAGGAGAGTTGGAGAGGTGGCATATGAGTTGGCCTTGCCGCCCAGCTTATCCAGCGTTCATCCAGTATTCCATGTGTCTATGCTCCGGAAGTACGTTGGAAATCCGTCTCATGTATTGGATTTCAGCACCATTCAGCTTGATGGTGATCTATCCTATGATGTGGAGCCTATTGCCATTTTGGGACGGCATGTGAGAAAATTGAGGTCTAAGGAGATTGCATCAGTTAAGGTTCAGTGGAGAGGTCGACCCGTAGAGGAGGCCACTTGGGAGGTCGAGCGGGAGATGCGGAGCAGATATCCTCACTTGTTTGAGACTTCAGGTATGTTTCTTGACCCGCTCGAGGACGAGCGTTTGCTTAAGAGGGGAGAATGTGACGACCCGGCCCGTCGTCACGGGAATTACCACCCCGTTATGTTGTAAAAACATGTTTTACGATTTTATATCAGTGTTAGAGTCTATCGGGTGAGTTAGGAGTGAATTGGATTGAAAATGAGGCATATAGCCTTTGTGAAGGAAACTTGAATAAGGAAAGTCAACCCGGAGTTGACTATTTGGTTAGAGGGCTCGGAATCGGATTCTGATGATTCGGTTAGTTCCGGGAGGTGATTTGTGACTTAGGGGAGCGATCGGAATTGAATTTGGAGGCTCGGTGTAGAAATAGGCTTGAATTGGCTAAGGTTGAATTTTGGCGAAATCCGAATGGTAGGTGACATTTTGATCCGGGAGTCTGAATGGAATTTCGACAGTTGCAGTAGCTCCGTTAGGTGATTTTGGATGTGCCTGCAAAATTTCAGGTCATTCGGACGTCGTTTGGTCGGGTTTTTGATTGATTGTGTAAATCGGAATGTTTTAAGGAATTTAGGCTTGAATTCGATACGAATTATGGGTTTTGATGTTGTTAGACGTGTTTTGAGGATTTGAGCAAGTTTGAATAAGGTATTAGAAGGTGTTGGTGTGTTTGGATGGGGTCCCGGGGGCCTCGGGGTGTTTTCGGATGGTTAAACGGAAGAAAATCATGGAAATTGCAGGTTGAAGAGTTCTGGTTCTGTCATTTTCGCCCCTGCGGAAATGTGGGCGCGGAGGCGAGTCCGCAGGAGCGGACTGAGGAGCGCAGGAGCGCTTGGCATCGCAGAAGCGGAATCCTTTCCGCTGAAGCGGCATCGCTGGTGCGAGTCAGTGATCGCAGAAGCGGACTAGATGGAAAATGGGAAGGTCCGCAGAAGCGGATTCTTGACCGCCTGGGCGAGTCCGCAGGAGCGGACTCTGGTGCGCAGAAGCGGGAGTTTTCGCAGAAGCGGAGGTTCAATCGCGGAAGCGGACGCGCACAAGCGGTCCTTTTCTCGCAGAAGCGGAATTGGCCGGCTAGGCCTGGAATCGCTGAAGCGACCCTCTGGTCGCGGATACGGACTCGTAGGAGCGGAATTTTATCCGCAGAAGCGAAAATCGCTGTGAGTTAAGTGTATCAGAAGTTAGAAAAATTTCAGAACATTTCACACATTTGGGTCTCGGCTTTAGAGGCGATTTGGGCAATTTTGAAGAGAAACTCAAGGGAAATCATCAGGTAATCAACTATGGACTTAAACTATGATTAGTATTGGTAATATTATGCAATTATATCATGAAAATGGAGGAATTTGGGGTAATTTATGGAGGATTTAGCCCTAGACTTGAACTTTAGAAAATCAAGGTTTTGAATGGGCAAATGAAGTCCGAATTTGGTAAAATTGATATACTTAGACTCGTATTGAGATGAGGGTTCCGAATATGTGACTTTCGTGATTTTTCGATAAGCGTACCGAAAGTCGGGTTTTGACAACTTTGGGAATTTTGATATAAATTGAGTTGTATTGATTGGGTGTAGTCCCATTGGCCTAATTTGTTGTGTTTATACTGTATTTGATCAGATTCTACGCGTGCAGAGCTTGATTCTCGTGGCAAGGGCATTGCGGAATAGTCGTCGCGCTGTATTGAGGTGAGTAATAGATGTGGGTGATGACCAGCGGGTTTGAAACCCCGGTATACCACTTTGTGACGCTGTATAGCGGCGAGACACGCACACTCTTGAGAGTGCGGGGTCGATCATGAACTGGAGACTATATATTAGTCCGACCTGTTGATATTGTATTATTGGCTATTTTCGAGCCGTTGAACCTCCTTCTCGGACGGTTGAGTATATTGTGGGCTGTGAGCCAGTTATTGGACCTGCGAGGATCGTTATCATTGTCTTATCATATAGACATGCTAGTTTACTACTAGTCCGCAGCTATTTCTGTTATTATGTTAATTCCAATCTCTGGAACTTGATATTACTGTTTTCCAACTGAAAAATGATAAAAGAGTTTTCAAAAACTACTTTTGAGCCTGCGAGGCTGTATCTGCATATTAGCTGACTAGTAGTGGATCGGGTTGCGCGCCGCAGCGAGATATATGTTGGATCGGACTGCATGCCGCAAGAATATCTCTATGATATGTGCTTGGGCTGTAGGAGCCCCTCCGGAGTCTGAACCCCCACAGTGAGCACGGGTACCCAAAATTGGAGTCGGGCTACGCGCCATAGCGGTCATATCATGCATTGCATTGCATTTAGCTACATCTGCTAGCTGTTATGCTATTTATTGGTATTTGTTGGTACAGGTACAGTGAATATTGATTCTATGACGGGGTAGCTGATTATAGTTTTACATAGTGCTTTATTGCGGATTTCTTATCTGCGCTGTCTTACCCTTGTTTATTACCACTGAGTCTGACAGTACTCATTTTACTCCCCGCACCTTGTGTGCAGATCCAGGTACCTCTCAGCAGTGATCCAGTAGCTGTGCGAGGCGACATCCGTGGGATATACGAGGTAGCTGCAGAGTCCGCAGGACCCGATATTCTTTCCCACTGTCTTTGATTTTGTATTGACATTTCTTTCCGCACTTGGTATCTTGTAAACCTTTATACACTCATGTTCGGTAGAGGCTCATGACTCTTGACCCTTCGGTCTATGGGAGTTAGTATATTTTGGGACTTGGTCTCCCCCTGTTGGTATAAATATTACTATTGTTTCATATTTTGAAATGCTTAAATGGGTTAGAGAGAGCTTCTAGCTCCGTTGTTGATATTGATTGGTCAGGCTGGCTTAGCAATGTGCTGGGCGCCATCACGACCGGATTTGGGGTCGTGACACAAACATAGTAGGATGAGAGGGTTTGACCAAAAGACAAAATCCGGATTACAACCCTGAAAATAACCCAGACAGCAGAAATGACAACAAAATAACCACCAAAACTCCTCCCAATTACCAACTTCTGCTGATTGATTTTTTCTTGGAATGTGGTCCCACTATCAAGGATCAAGCTTCTTAATTTTCCCCTCCCTTGTGTACCAATTTAATCTTATGGGTATAATGGTGAGCTAGCAATGGATTCTGATTGATGTTGGTTGCCTCTGGTGTCTGAACCTCGATCTTGTTGGTGTCGATAAGATTTTGCACTGCATGTTTCAACTTCTAACACTTCTCGGTATTATGTCCAGGAGCCCCTGAACAATACTCACAGCTTACTGATCGATCCATATTTTGGGGTAGGGGATTTGGCAATCTTGGCTCAACAGGATTCAACAAGCCTAACTGCCTTAATTTGTGAAACAAAGCAGTATAGGTTTCTCCCAACTCACTGAATGTTCTCTATACCTTTTCATTTCTAAAAACGTGATTCTCGCGGAAACCTGGTCCTAGAGGGTTCCTGTAGGACCTTGGTGGTGGATATGTGTTTCATGGAGGTGGATGTGTATTCTGCGGAGGGTGATTTGGGTGATTTGGTCTGGCTTGGTAGTGAGAGGAAGGACATTTCGATCTGGACCAAGTATTTTCCTCTACCGTTGCAACTTCTTCTCTTCTCTTCTTCCCGAGTGCAACCCTCGTGCCGCTCTGAATGGCCTAAGTTGTTGCTTTTATCGCGGAATAGCTCAGGATCTTATTGGACTTACGTCCCTCTTCTATCATACTGCCCTTTTTTACCACTTTGTTGAAAGATTTGCCAACTGATGTCACCAAGTGACCAAAGTAAGTTGGCTCTAGAGTTTGCAGAAAGTAGTCCACCATTTCCCCCTCTCTCATCGGAGGATCAACTCTTGCTTCCTGATTTCTCCATCGGAACCCAAATTCCCGAAAGCTCTTCCCAGATTTCTTCTCTATCTTTAGCAATATGAGACGGTCTAGGACTATCTCAAGGTTGTATTGGAAATGTCCTGCGAAGGCTTGTGCCAGATCATCCCAGGTGTACCACCTACTCGGATCTTGTCTTGTATACCATTCCAATGCCGACCCACTCAAACTTTGGCCAAAGTAAGCTATTAGGAGCTCGCCTTTGCCTCCTTCTTGTCACGCCCCAAATCGAGGGACATGACCGGCGCCTGACCGGGTTGCCCCAGTCAAGCGGACCTGGGTGCCTTTCATTCCCATGCGTTACCCCTGTGTTGACTGTTTCTCATTAACCAAATATATTACTAATCATAATTGATTTCACATTAAACAAATAAAACGATACGAGTGATTCATTAACAAGATTTCAATTTTTACAACGCCCGACATAACACCATATATATACATAAGACTGGAGTCCCACGGTTTACATGTCTACAGAGCCTCTAGGATACAAAAAGAGAAATACAATACTTGCCGGTAACAAGGCTCCGGCTATACCTTACAAAACCAAAATGAAATCTAAACCGAGTGGCATGAACCACACAAGGCCCGAGGAAGAAAGGGGCTCACCAAAACGGGCAGTGGAAGGAGAAGGATACTACTGCCGATGAGCTGAAGTGCCTGCTACTGATCCACCTACAATCATAACACGAATGTAGCGCCCCGGCAAAAGGGACGTCAGTACACTTGAATTGTACTGGTATGTATGGACAAACTTTGTCCCAAGTAAACTCAAGCCATTAAATTACATCAACAATTAATTAAGCCAGCCAACCATGTTTCCACATTTTCCTCATTTCAAATAATTCTCACACAAAGCACTTTCTACAATCAACCAATTTAACAATAACCAATCAATCACGTAAAGCACAAGTAGTCAAACAAAGGGACAATCAGTGCCCCACAGGTTGCAAACTCTCCTGCTTGTCTCCTTTCACAATTTCACATTTATTGATTTATGTATCAATTTTTAATAGCGATTTCGATCGCTTTCCATCCTTATTGCCCCTGACCACCCTTATTACCTCGGCCACCCTTATCACCCCAACCCAAACCTTATTTCACCACGTTGCGGCGCGCAACACGACCCCGCCTTACGGTTGAAAACACAACAATTTCAAACAGCAGATAAGGTACTACACACAATTTCAACAAGTTCAAATAAGCAACTTACACATTGGTTCATGTTCTCAATTTCTTCTCAATTCAATATCACAACCATGTTACAATATTTCCACAATTCAAGTGTTTCATCTCTTTCCAAAAGGAACCATATATGCCATAACAACAATTTTCCTTCTTTACCAATTTCAATTCCTTTGTCATCTTTCAATTCATATTTCAAACCATACCAAATGTAGTTCAATCATCAATTGTATACCCAACAATGATATCGAAAAATCACATAAAATCTCTCAATTTAACACATGCCAAACAATTTCACACATATGGGCGATTTTACAAGAATCAAAATTAGCCATACATACCCTGGTGATGAGTTTTCTTCCGTTAACTTCCTACTTTATGCTTACCCAAGCTATCTTACTCTTGCCAACCTTGTTTTTGAAGACTCTTACTTCTACTCACTTCTTTTTACTAGAAATCAAGTTCAAAAATCATGCATGAGTGTAAAATTCTATTTCCAAAAGCTATTATATGCAAACCTCTCTTTACCCAATTTAAAACTGAAAATCAAAGAAAATAGTTAGGGTTTTTACCTTGAAAATATTGGGGAAGTTGAATCCTTGCCCTAAGATCCCTTGGAATTAAATGGTTGAAACAATCTTTGAAGATGCAAGATTTCTCACTCTAAAAACCCTCTCTTCTCTCTCTAATTTTTGGTAAGATGATATGATAAAATGAAGAAGAAGTGTGTTATATTAAAGAAGAGATCGGGTCAAAATGTTACAAAAATCTGGGCCGGGGTCAAATATGCGGTCACTATGCGACCGCAGAATCAACATGCGGTCCGCATAATGACCGCAGAATGGCTCAAAAATTACGCAGGCTCTGGAACGATTTGCGGTCACTATGCGGACCGCATGTTTATTCTGCGGTCGCAAAAGTGCACCGCAGATTGACATGCGATCGCATATCGACCGCACATTGGACACAATTTTGGGCAACTCTCTGGAACGATTTGCGGTCACTATGCGGACCGCATATTGTTTCTGCGGTCGCAAAAGTGCACCGCAGATTGACATTTTTCTGGAAAAATTTTATTCTACGTTTTGAAACTTAAATCACTACCAAGGGTCCGAACCGCGGCGAGCAAGCTCGCCGCGAAGAATTCTACGCATTCCTAACACATTATTCGGACCATGACACCACCAGCTACTAGGTTTTATGCACAAAAATTTTACGGGGCCTTACACTTCTCCCATCATCGTGCTACAAAAACCTCGTAAATGTGCAATAGGATCGCCATGCCCTTCATATAAATCGAGTTTGGGCATCTTGAATCCCACCGGTAATTGGACATCAGGGAAAGGGCATAGATCCTTGTAGGCTACGCTGACCTGGTTGCCTAACCCATGTATGTTCCTGAAGGATTGCTCCAAGCTTTTAATCTTCTGCATCATCTCGTCCTACTCTGGGCTCTTAGTTGGCCTTTCAATTTCCACCGGGACCTCAAAGTTGGGATTATAGGTATGTGGCTCGAGTGCTTTAAATGTGGTTTCAGATGGGTAATATTGTGTATCGTGAGCCTGAAACAATGGCTCACTAGACAATCTGTGCAATGGGACTGGTGGAGGCACTATAAAGACGGGAACCTTTGGTCGAGGAGGGTTTTGATTGGGTGGTGGAACTTGGGGATCATAGGGATCTCTTCCCTGGTAGTAGCGGTAACTTGGGAAGCTTGTCGACGAACCAGGGGGAGGATGTTCTGGAGTCTGAGCCGGTGGGAGAGTAGGAGCATTGGGAAGTATCGGTAAAGGTTACCATCTAGCCCATGCTATGTGCATTTCTACTATATGTCGCCTTAACATGTCTACTTCTTCCTTTATCGTTTGCATTTACATTTTTTCCTCTTCAATGCTTTTGTCCGAACCAGACATGCTTTTCGAAAGGGGCCCTTTGGATCTCGTGTGGTAATGGTAATCTGCCAGAATGTCCTAACAAACTAACTACTTGAAATCTTTTGGAAAAACTACAAACTTAGTTAGCGTTAGACTTTAACACATATTGTACTTGCACGTTGGTATGCAATGTTCACCCGTTATATGCTTGTAAATGTTGCAATATGCATGTTGGGTAAATTTGAGTCAATCTGGGTCGAGTTTGGTTGGAAATGAGACAAATAGTCTCTTAAAAGAAGGAATAGTTGAGAAAAGTCAGCGGGATGTTGACTTGTGAGTTAGAGAGCTCAGAATCGAATTCTGAAGATTCGGTCAACTCCGGGAAGTCATTTATGAGCTAGGAGAGCGATCGGAAGTGTATTTGGAGGTCCGGTGTAGTTTTAGGCTTGAATTGGCTAAAATTGAATTTTGGCGATATCCGATCGATAGGTGAGATCTTGATCCGGGAGTCGGAATGGAATTCCGACAGCTGCGGTAGCTCCGTTAGGAGATTTTGGATGTGTCTGCAAAATTTCAGGTC
The DNA here is from genome assembly GCA_032618575.1 of Nicotiana noctiflora. NCBI lineage: Eukaryota > Viridiplantae > Streptophyta > Magnoliopsida > Solanales > Solanaceae > Nicotiana > Nicotiana noctiflora. Next base: position 99,849 of record JASVEL010013128.1, read on the forward strand.
ATTCGGAGGTCGTTTGGTCGGGTTTTTGATCGAATGTCGGTTGCGGAGGTTTTGAAGGAAACTTAGGCTTGAATTGCTTGAATTCGATGTTTTTCCGTATTAAAGGATGTGTTTTTATCATTGGAAAAAGTTCGTATAGTGCTATGGAGTATGTTTGCAGTTTTCGTCGGGGTCCCGGGGGACCCGGGTTGGTTCCGGGAGGTTAAATAGAGGAATTTCAGGGATTTTGGAGGTCTGGATTTTTGCCTTCTGGTATTTTCGCTTTTGCGGGTGGGGGACCGCAGAAGCGGAAGCTTAGGGGCGGAAATATTTTTGTAGGAGCGATATTTGGCTAAGCTGGGAAGTTTCGCAGAAGCGGCCAAGGATGCGTAGGGGCGGGCTCGCAGAAGCGAGCCCATGATCGCAGGAGCAGAGGAGGCCAGGCCGGGAAGCTTCGCAGAAGCGGAGCCCAGTCCACTTATGCGGTCTCGCAGGTGCGAGACCTGGCCACAAAAGCGGAACTGGGCGGCTTGGTGTGGAATCGCAGAAGCGACAGGGCGACCGCACAAGCGGACTCGCAGGTGCGAGTCCAGAGCCGCAGAAGCGGAAATCGCGCATGTCGTAAGAATAATAGAAGGGGTAAAATTTCATAAGTCATAAAATATTAGGGCTCGGTTTTAAGAGGCGAATTGGGCGATTTGGATGGGAAATTGTTGGGAGTTCATCGGGTTATCATCGGAGGTGAGTTTTATGATTCAATTACGTGTTTTTATGTTGAAATCCTCCTCTATTTTACTGAAATTGGGTCAAATTATGGGGGAATTTAGCCTAAGCCAGGGCTTTCGTAAAATGTCGATTTGAGTGGGCAACGGAGTCCGCTTTTGGAAAACATTATATGCCTATACTCGTGTTGAGATGAGGATTCCGAATACGTAACTTTTGTAATTTTTCGAGAAGCGTACCAAAAGTCGGGTTTTGACAACTTTGTGGGTTTTGGTGCAATTTGAGTTGTTTCCAATGGGTTGTGTGTTATTAGCATATATTGATGTATTCTCTATGATTTTGAGCAGATTTGGCATCCGAGGAGATTGATTTGCGAGGCAAGCGCAAGGCGGACTGAGGCTTCTACCGGTTCGAGGTGAGTGGTGGTAGTAAATAATGTACTGAGGGTTTGAAACCCCGTACTTGCACTTTACAGTGCTATGTTGAGATGAGATACGCATTATGTGACGGGCGTGGTGACATTGTGATTGGGGAATTGGACTTGGTCCTTTCCGTCTAATAGTGTATTGTGTATTGTGACTGAGAATGGGATTATAACTGTGTAATTGGGCTAGTAGCCATGTTTGGGGCCTTGTGCCGATCTGTAGAGCATTAGGGAACCTGTAGAGCTAGGTGACCCCTATATCATGTTGGAATCTTACACTCAGCCATAAAATTAGCTCAATATCATATCGAGAGCCAGTACTAGCTAGGTACTATGTGGGATAGACTACTTAGGGTGGAATTCCCTGATTTAGCTGAGTGGGCCTGAAGGGCCAATTCTATACTGACTGGGACAGGGTCGAGGACCCATTATGAGGTATTATATGTATATACCTATATTGGATCGGGCTGCACGCTGCAGCAGTATATGTGTTGGATCGGACTGCATGCCGCAGTAATATATACATGTGGATCGGACTGCACGTCAAAGTATTATCGCGCTTGCGTTGTAGGAGCCCCTTCGGTGACTGTGTCTGCACACATTCTCAGTGAGCGCTGGTGTATATCATGGGATCGGGCTACACGCCGTAGCAGTATAGTTATATATGTATAGATATATATTGGATCGGACTGCACGCCGCAGTGTATATGTATGGATCGGGCTGCACACCGCAGTATCATAGCACTTGGGCCTAGGGAGCCCCTCCGAAGTCTGTCGACGTTAAATGGAGCGGGCTGCGCGCCGCAGCGGTATATGTATTTGAGCGGGCTGCACGCCACAACATTATACTTATTCATATCCTTATACATACTTAAATACTTATACATTATAGACATATGTATATATTTACATACATTGAGTTGGTTGTACACCGTAGCGGTACAAGTGAGGATTTGGTCAGTGTGGGACCTTGTTGAGATAGATGTGGACTGAAGATCAGAGTACTCACTATAGTGATGACTTACCTGTGGGGGGTTTGCCTTAGAACTATTTAGTAATAGTACAAGAGTTCTTATTTTTAGTTATTGTTTATTATTATTACTCATTGAGTTGAGATATACTCACCCCACTCCCCTGCACTTTTCGTGCAGATTCACAGGTGCCAGAGAGCAGTTGAGCTATTGCAGCTGCTTACTCAAATCTACTTTGCGGAGACTGCGAGGTAGCTGCCGGCGTCCGCAGAACCTGTTTTCTCCTTCCTTATCATTTTGTTGCTTTCCTTTTGCTTAGACTTGTTTGTCTAAGATGTTTATTCTGTAGAGGCTCAGACTTGTGACACCACGATTTGGTTGGGACCGTATTTTGTATGTTTCTACTATTACGTTTATCATTTTGATATGAACACTTGCTATTTAAGTTTAACTTGATTATCTGGAATTAATAATTTGTTGGTTTAAGGGATAACATGGTCGGGCTTGCCTAGCATTGTGTTGGGCGCCATCACGACTAGGGTTTGGGTCGTGATAAGTTGGTATCAGAGCCAAGGTTAACAGGTCTCGCGATTCATGAGCCAGTTTAGTAGAGTCTCGTGGATCGGTACGGGGACACCTGTACTTATCCTCGGGAGGCTGCAAACATTTTAGAAAAGTTTCAATTCTTGGAATTCTTGTCGTGCGATTACTTTTGATTTAAACTGAACTTTGACATTCTATTCTCTCGCAAATGGCGATAACTCGAGCTTCCGGACGAGGTGGACGACCACCACTACCACCTGCTAGAGGCCGTGGACACGGCTATGGTCGTGGCGGAGGTAGGACAGCTGATGCAGTGCCAGCTGACCCACAGCCTCTAGTTGCTAAGGCTCCAACAACACCAGTTCAGGCACTAGCTGTGCCCATTGTCAATCCGGATCTACAGGAGACCCTGGCTCAGATATTAGCAGTTTGCACTGGCCTGGCACAGGCGGTTTCAGTTACTACCGCAGCAGCTACATCAGGGACCGGGGGCGGTCATCAGAGCCCCACAGCACGCACTCTAGAGCCAGCAATGCAGGGCCTACAAACACCAGAGGCTCCTCCAGTTCAGCCTGTAGTTCCAGTTCAGCCGGCAGATCAGGTTCAGGGGGACAAGGTCCCAGCTATGACGGACGATGAGAAGTATCGTCTCGAGAGGTTCACCAGGTTATCTCCTCCAGTGTTTACGGGTGCTCCGGGCGAGGATGCCAAAGGTTTTCTGGACAAGTGTCGTCGTATGCTTCGTACGGCAAGGATCTTGGAGTCCAGTGGTGTATCCTTCACTACCTTTCAGTTCCAGGGGCCAGCCTTCGCTTGGTGGGAGGCTTATGAGCGCCGCAGGCCAGCAGGGGCAGCACCACTATCATGGCCAGAGTTCTCCACTATGTTCTTGGAGAAGTGGGTGCCTCGATCTCAAAGAGAGGAGATGCGTATGCAGTTTGAGGGTCTCCGCCAGGGGGACATGTCAGTGTTAGAGTGTGAGATCAGATTTACAGAGTTGTCTAGATGTGCGTCGTGGTTGGTTCCTACCGACAGAGAGAGGATTGGACGCTTTGTGGACGGCCTCATTTATCCCATCTGTATTCTGATGACCCAAGAGAGGGTTTTGAGCCGTACTTTTGTGGATGCTATGGATATTGCTCACGACATAAGGACAGATCGTCATAGAGAGCGGGATGAGAGGGAGGCCAAGAGGCCTCGAGGTTCAGCTAGTTCCAGTGGCACTCAAACTAGAGGCCAGAGTCCGCAGAGCCAAGGTCGCTCTTTCATATCTTCGCAGTCGGGCCGCTCAGATCGCCGTAGGTGGTCTTCTAGCAGGGGTTATCAGGGTTCGCACCAGAGTCAGCCATCTCTCAGCGCCATGTCAGCTCAGACTTCTTCACAGGCCCCCTCTGCCCAGGGTTCTTCTCGGCCTAGTTCATCAGCTGGCCACTCCATCGCCAGGGGTCCTTATCAGTCTCAGCCCCTAGCACCGAGGAGTTTCTATGAGTGCGGAGAGTTTGGGCACATCCGTAGAGAGTGTCCCCGTCTTGTTTCTAGGTCTTATCAGCAAAGGGGGCAGTCCTCGACATCTGGTCCTTCTACTTTAGCACCCGCCCCGCCAGCTTGGGGTGAGGGTCAGTCAGCTAGGGGTGAGGGTCAGTTAGCTAGGGGTCGCCCTCGAGGGGGAGGCCGATCAGGCGGACAGGCTAGATGCTATGCTCTTCAGGGCCGATCTGAGGCCGTTTCTTCTGATGCTGTCATTACAGGTATTATTTCAGTCTGCCACAGAGATGCCTCAGTGTTGTTCGATCCTGGTTCTACTTATTCTTATGTGTCTACATATTTTGCTCCTCATTTGGGCACGACCCGAGGGTGTCTAGAGCTTCCAGTGCATGTATCTACCCCGGTAGGGGATACTATTATTGTGGACCATGTATACCGGTCCTATCTGGTCACTATTGGGGGTTTGGAGACCCGAATGGACCTATTGCTTCTCATCATGATTGATTTTGATGTTATATTGGGCATGGACTGGTTATCTCCATGTCATGCTATTCTGGACTGTCATGCTAAGACAGTGTGTCGCCGTGGGGTGCACCGGTCCTGTTTGTTATGAAGAAGGATGGCTCTATGAGGATGTGTATTGACTTCAGGCAGCTGAACAAGGTAACAGTGAAGAATAAGTATCCTCTGCCCCGTATTGATAACTTATTTGATCAGCTCCAGGGAGCTAGGGTATTCTCGAAGATTGATCTTCGTTCGGGCTACCATCAGCTGAATATTAGAGAGTCTGACATTATGAAGACTGCATTCAGGACCAGATATGGTCACTATGAGTTCCTTGTGATGTCTTTTGGGCTGACCAACGCCCCAGCAGCATTTATGCATCTGATGAACATTTTGTTCAGGCCCTATCTGGATTCATTTGTGATTGTGTTCATTGATGACATTCTAGTCTACTCTCGTAGCTAGGAGGAGCATGCTCGGCACTTGAGTATTGTATTGTAGAGATTGAGAGAGGATAAGGCCAAGTTCTCCAAGTGTGAGTTCTGGCTTGAGTATGTGGCATTCTTAGGACACGTGGTGTCTCATGATGGTATTCAGGTAGATCCGAGGAAGGTAGAGGCAGTGTAGAGTTGACCCAGACCGACCTCAATCACTAAGATCCGTAGCTTTCTGGGATTGGCAAGGTATTATCGCCGATTCGTTCAGGGATTCTCTTCTATTGCTTCACCCTTGACTAGATTGACTTAGAAGGGTGTTCCTTTCATATGGTCCGAGGAGTGCGAGGAGAGCTTTCAGAAGCTAAAGACAGCACTTACCACAGCACCAGTCTTGATTCTGCCGTCAGCTTCAGATCCTTATACTATGTATTGTGATGCCTCAGGATTTGGCATTAGTTTTGTGTTGATGCAGGAGGGTAGCGTCATTGCTTATGCTTCTCGCCAGTTGAAGCCCCATGAGAAGAACTACACTTTTCATGATCTAGAGCTAGCAACCATAGTTCACGCTCTGAAGATTTGGAGGCATTACCTATATGGTGTCTCATGTGAGGTGTACAGGGATCATCGCAGTCTTCAGCACTTATTCAGACAGAATGACCTTAATTTGAGACAGCGGAAGTGGTTGGAGTTGCTTAAGGATTATGACATCACTATTTTGTATCATCCGGGGAAGGCCAATGTTGTGGCCGATGCTTTGAGTCGGAAGGCGGTCAGTATGGGCAGCCTAGCTTTCATCCAAGTTAGGGAGAGGCCATTTGCTTATGATGTTCAGGTCCTAGCCAATCGGCTAGTGAGGTTGGATATTTAGAGCTGAGTCGAGTGTTGGCTTGTGTTGTTTCTCGATCTTCCTTATATGATTGCATCAGGGAGCGACAGTATAATGACCCACATTTGCTTGTCCTTAAGGACAGAGTGCTGCATAATGATGTTAGGGATGTGACTATCGACAGTGATGGTGTTCTGAGGATGCAGGGCCGTATATACGTGCCCAATGTAGATGGCATGCGGGAGTTGATACTAGCGGAAGCACACAGTTCGCGGTACTCTATTTACCCAGGTGCCGCGAAGATGTTACAAGACCTGCAACAGCACTACTGGTGGAGAAGGATGAAGATGGATATTGTTAGGCATGTAGCCAAGTGCCTCAATTGCCAGCAGGTCAAGTATGAGCACCAGAGACCGGGCGGTGTTCTTCAGTGTATGGTTATTCCCGAGTGGAAATAGGAGAGTATCACCATGGATTTTGTTACTGGGCTCCCTCGGACTTCGAGAAAGTTTGATTCTGTGTGGGTGATTGTTGATCGGTTGACCAAGTCTGCACATTTCATCCCATTTTGTACTACATACTCATCGGAACGATTGGCAGCGATCTTTATTCGGGAGATTGTCCGGTGGCATGGGGTCCCGATGTCTATTATATCTGACAGAGGCACTCAGTTCACTTCTCAGTTTTGGAGAGCATTTCAGCAGGAGATAGGTACGCGGGTTGAGTTGAGCACCGCATTTCACCATCAGACAGACGGGCAGTCTGAGTGCACTATTCAGATCCTGGAGGATATGTTGCGAGCATATGTGATTGATTTTGGTGGTTCGTGAGATGAGTTCTTTCCACTTGCTGAGTTTGCCTACAACAACAGTTATCAGTCGAGTATTCAGATGGCCCCGTACGAGGTGTTGTATGGCAGACGGTGTAGATCTCCCGTAGGATGGTTTGAGCCTGGTGAGGATAGATTGATTGGCACTGAGTTAGTTTAGGATGCTCTGGATAGAGCGAAGTTGATCCAAGAGAGGCTTCGCATAGCATAGTCTCGCTAGAAGAGTTATGCAGGCCGTAGGGTTCGAGAGTTGTCTTTCATGGTTGGTGATAGAGTATTGCTGAAGGTTTCACCCATGAAGGGTGTCATGATGTTCGGGAAGAAGGGGAAGCTGAGTCCCAGGTATATTGGTCCTTTTAAGATACTGAGGAGGGTTGGAGAGGTGGCATATGAGCTGGCCTTGCCACCCAGTTTGTCCAGTGTTCATCCAGTATTCCATGTGTCTATGCTCCGGAAGTACATCGGGGATCCGTCTCATGTATTAGACTTCAGTACCATTCGGCTTGATGGTGATCTATCTTATGATGTGGAGCCAGTGGCTATCCTAGGTAGACAGGTTCGAAAGTTGAAGTCCAAAGAGATTGCTTCTGTCAAGCTACAGTGGAGAGGTCAGCCCGCGGAGGAGGCTACTTGGGAGGTCGAGCAGGAGATGCAGAGCAGATATCCTCACCTATTAGAGTCTTCAGGTATATTTCTTAACCAGCTCGAGGACGAGCGTTTTCTTAAGTTGGGGAGAATGTGATGACCCGGCCCGTCATCATGTAAGTTATCACCCCGTTATCCCCGTTATATGCTTGTTAATGTTACAATGTGCATGTTTGGTAAGTTTGGGTCAATCTGGGTCGAGTTTGGTTGGAAATGAGACAAACAGTCTCTTGGAAGAAGGAATAGTTGAGAAAAGTCAGCGGGATGTTTCCTTGTGAGTTAGAGAGCTCGGAATCGAATTCTGATGATTCGGTCAGCTCCGGGAAGTCATTTATGAGCTAGGAGAGCGATCGGAAGTGAATTTGGAGGTCCGATCTAGTTTTAGGATTGAATTGGCTAAAGTTAAATTTTGGCGATATCCGATCGATAGGTGAGATCTTGATCCGGGAGTCGTAATGGAATTCCGACAGTTGCGGTAACTCCGTTAGGTGATTTTGGATGTGTCTACAAAATTTCAGGTCATTCGGAGGTCGTTTGGTCGGGTTTTTGATCGAATGTCGGTTGCGGAAGTTTGAAAGGAAACTTAGGCTTGAATTGCTTGAATTCAATGTTTTTCCGTAATAAATGATGTGTTTTTATCATTGGAGCAAGTTCATATAGTGCTATGGAGTATGTTTGCGGTTTTCGTCGTGGTCACGGGGGGACCGGGGTGGTTTCGGGAGGTTAAACGAAGGAATTTCAGGGATTTTGCACGTCTGGATTTTTGGCTTCTGGTATTTTCGCTTCTGCGGGTGGGGTACCGCAGAAGCGGAAGCGTAGGGGCGGAAATATTCTCGCAGGAGCGAGATTTGGCTAAGCTGGGAAGCTCCGCAGAAGTGGCCAAGGATGCGCAGGGGCGGGCTCGCAGAAGCGAGCCCATGATCGCATGAGCGGAGGAGGCCAGGCCGGGGAGCTTCGCAGAAGCGGAGCCCAGTCCGCTTATGCAGTCTCGTAGGTGCGAGACCAGGACCGCAGAAGCGGAACTGGGCGGCTTGGTGTGGAATCGCAGAAGCGGACTCGCAGGTGCGAGTCGAGAGTCGCAGAAGCGGAAATCGCGCCTTTGATAAGAATAATAGAAGGGGTAAAATTTCAAAAGTCATAAAACATTAGCGCTCGGTTTTAAGAGGCAAATTGGGCGATTTGGACGGGAAATTGCTGGGAGTTCATCGAGTTATCATCGGAGGTGAGTTTTATGATTCAATTACGTGTTTTTATCTTGAAATCCTCCTCTATTTTACTGAAATTGGGGAAATTATGGGGAAATTTAGCCTAAGCCAGGGCTTTGGGTAAAATGTCGATTTGAGTGGGCAACGGAGTCCGATTTTGGAAAACTTTATATGAATAGAATCGTATTGAGATGAGGATTCTGAATATGTAACTTTTGTAATTTTTCAAGAAGCGTACCAAAAGTCGGGTTTTGACAACTTTGTGGGTTTTTGTGCAATTTGAGTTATTTCAAATGGGTTGTGTGTTATTAGCATATATTGATGTATTCTCTATGATTTTGAGCAGATTTGGCATCCGAGGAGATTGATTTGCGATGCAAGCGCAAAGTGAGCTAGGACTTCTACCGGATCGAGGTGAGTAGTGGTAGTAAATAATGTACTGAGCGTTTGAAACCACGTACTTGCAATTTACAGTGCTATGTTGAGATGAGACACGCGTCATGTGACGGGTGTGGTGACATTGTGATTGGGAAATTGGACTTGGTCCTTTCCGACTAATAGTGTATTGTGTATTGTGACTGAGAATGGGATTATAACTGTGTAATTGGGCTAGTATCCATGTTTGGGGCCTGAAGGGCCAATTCTATACTGACCGGGATAGGGCCGAGGACCCATTATGAGGTATTATATGTATATACCTATACTGGATCAGGCTGCACGCCGCAGCAGTATATGTGTTGGATTAGACTGCACGACACAGTAATATATACATGTGGATCGGACTGCACGCCGCAGTATTATCGCGCTTGGGCTGTTGGAGCCCCTTCGCAGTCTGAGTCTGCACACATTCTCAGTGAGCGCTGGTGTATATCATGGGATCAGGCTGCATGCCGCAGCAGTATAGTTATATATGTATAGATATATAATGGATCGGACTGCACGCCGCAGGGATATATATGTGGATCGGGCTGCACGCCGCAGTATCATAGCGCTTGAGCCTAGGGAGCCCCTCCGAAGTCTGTATACACCCCCAGTGAGCGCCGTTGATCTTAAAATGAGCGGGCTATGCGCCGCAGCGGTATATGTATTGGAGCGGGCTGCACGCCGCATCATTATACTTATTTATATCCTTATACATACTTAAATACTTATACATTATAGACATATGTATATATTTACATACATTGAGTTGGCTGTACACCATAGCGGTACGAGTGAGGATTTGGTCAGTATGTGACCTTGTTGAGATAGATGTGGATTGGAGATTAGAGTACTCACTGTAGTGATGACTTACCTGTGGAGGGTTTGCCTTAGAACTGTTTAGTGATAGTACAGGAGTTCTTATTTTCAGTTATTGTTTATTATTGTTACTCACTGAGTTGAAATATACTCACCCCACTCCCCTGCACTTTTCGTGCAGATTCACAGGTGCCAGAGAGCAGTTGAGCTGTTGCAGCTGCTTACTCAAATCTACTTTGCGGAGACTACGAGGTAGCTGCCGGCGTCCGCAGAACCTGTTTTCTCTTTCCTTATCATTTTGTTGCTTTCCTTTTGCTTAGACTTGTTTGTCTATGATGTTTATTCTGTAGAGGCTAAGACTTGTGACACCACGATTTGGTTGGGACCGTATTTTGTATATTTTTACTATTACATTTATCATTTTGATATGAACACTTGCTATTTAAGTTTAACTTGATTATCTGGAATTAATAATTTGCTTGGTTTAAGGGATAACATGGTCGGGCTTGCCTAGCATTGTGTTGGGCGCCATCACGACCAGAATTTGGGTCGTGACAGAAAGATACTCTAAGGCTATCTCGGCAAGAACGGTTTAAAATACCACCGAAGTTCGCTTGGCTTATTCTGACCAAAAATTCAAACGACATTCATTTGATCAGTGACTCTTTTTCTTGTTTTTCAAATAATAAAAAAACATTGTTTTTGAAAACACGGCCTTTCAGCACTTCGGGGACGAAGATTTTAAAGTTGTGTTAGCTAACCGGCCAAAATCCTAAAACAATGATTAAAGGTGGTTGTTAATGCAAAATCAGCCTTCCAGCATCCCTTTCGGGAACATTCGGCTATATTTGACAAAGCGGCATCACCGACTTATTTATGACTATTTTTCTTATTTTTCAAAAATAGAAAACCCCAAATTGCAAACATGGCCTTTCAGCGCCTCGGGAGTGAAGATTTTAAGGTTGTGTGGGTCAATCGGTCAAAATCTAAAAACAAATTGACCCAAAGGTGGCTGTTTATACAAAATCAAATTTTCGGCGTCCCTTTCAGGAACATTCGGCTGTTTTGAAAACGGCATCACCGACTTATTTAGGATGAAAAATTAATTTCGACATTTTTGGCTATTTTTGCAAAATAGGAGGTTGGACCTGATGGGGGTTGCCTACGTATCTCACATTCGGTGAGAATCAAACTCGCGTAGTTTGGTTCCAAATAAAACAAACTATATGTGCAGACAAATATTTTTATTTTTTTATTTTTTATTTGCTACAAAACGAACTATTTTTTTTTATTTTATTGACAAACAGATAAACTATTTTTTTTTGAAAACAAAATCACACATTTATTTTATATTGGAAAATAAAACAAACTATTTTGAAAATAAAAACTTATCAATTCTTCTTTTTTCATTGGCAAGCAAAATAAACTATAAAAATATTTTTTGTTTTTATTTTCAAAAATTCGGCAGAGTTTCGACACTACTTGGGCATTGGTTTGTTTTCCTAAAAATGAGTAGTAATCTCTCTACATTATTATATTATTCTTTTTTTCATTTTCTCCAATATTTAAAAGCCGGTCAGCATGCAAGTCTGAAGCAAATAAATGTGTAAAATAAACAAGATGCAGCAGGATGGTCTTTTTCATTTCAGGTTACCTGTCTTAGACGGACCCAACCCCTGTGTTTAGTCCCCTAAGTCAAATGCAACATGATGCAAATAAGCGTTCCTACTAGGGATCCGACATGAGTTTTTGTTATTCTAGGTTTTATACTTGGCTTACCCGAACGGACAACTCGAGCCGAAGCGGGGATAACGTACCGGGAGAACGAAAGTCAGCCCGGCCTAGTTACTTGACCCAACCTCGTTCTAATTGGTATGACTGCTAACAGAAAGTGGGCTACACGCACGTGTGCACCATAAATTCAGAAGACTCAGAAGAGTAGCGTAGGAAGATAGTTATATATAATTCAAACAATATTAAAGCGGTAAACATATAGCATTTTAGCACAAAGTTCACAAAAATACAATAATATCAATAATAAATAAGCCAAGTGAAAATCATAAAACAGGCTCGAATTCTTGAACCCAGAACCAAAAGTTCTGGGTTTGTGTCCCCAGTAGAGTCGCCAGAGCTGTCACACCTCCGTTGCGTGCTACCCGCGAGGGCGCGACGGAGTTTTTCCAATTAAAGGACAATCGAAACGGGAATTATTTATTTAATTCAGATTCGCCACTTGGGAGATTTATGGTGTCCCAAGTCACCGCTTGAATCCCGAACCGAGGAAAAGAATGACTATGTTTAACAGTCTGCACACCAGAAATCCGGATAAGGAATTCTGTTAACCCGGGAGAAGATATTAGGCATTCCTGGGTTCCGTGGTTCTAGCATGGTCGCTTAGTGATTATTACTTGGCTTGAATTGTTTAATTACTCATTTTTAAAAACCTATGTGCAATTATCTTTTTAACGCTTTTAATCACTTGAATTATTTTGAAATGGGTTACGCCTACGTATACCCTATTGTTTAGGTATTATAAATCATGTCATGCGAACATGTCCACGATTAATAATGCTTTTATTATTATTAATAGAATTTGGGCCAAAGTTGCGCGAACGCATACTCTAGTTTTATTTTTAGAACCGTAATTATATTATGCGAACGTATATACAATCATGATAGTATTTAAGACGGCCCTAAAGGATATTCTACGAAATATTAATCATTTGTATCTAATCCATAAAAATTAATACAAGGGCCATATGTGATGTAATTGTGAATGGTACCCCTCAAGCTATGTAAACTAAAATTAATCAATAGTTCGTAACTCATTTTATTATTAAGAAAAGTTTGATCGAAGTTGCAAGAACGCATGCTCCAAATTGTTTTATTTTTTAAGAATTGTAATCGAATCACGCGAACGTGTACACAATAACAATAATAGATTATGTCGTGCCTAAAGCAACTACGCATTTGCACATTTTTTTTTATATATAAGAAATTAGTACTACATGTTTAAAAGATGACATACTTTTTAAATCCACTTGTCCTGTTGTGTTATCACTTAATAATTAGATGTCAGCATATTAAGTAATATTTATTAATTGCAAAGTTAGTGTATGGATAAAATTCAAAAAAAAATAATCAATAATAAACATATACAATGATACATTTGCAATAATTATATATTGATACATGTATCCAGCTCATGTGAAATAGGAATAAAATAGTTGCAATTGGTGGGGTAGTTTAAGTATGTAATGATATTAAAAATTAAAAATAAAAGAAAACTTTTCTCAGTTGACCTTGTTGCCTTTACTAATGGGTGGTAGAAAATCACAAAGTAATCTTTTTAGTCCTTTTAAAAAAAATAATTTACTCTTCAAGTCATTCAAATGGAGGCAACACAATAAGAGCTTGAATTATTAGAATAATAAAAAATAAAAAAATAAAAAAAACTAGTAGCTAAAGCACCAAATGGGCCAGTTAAGCATTGGCAGATGAACACTCAGAAACTGAAATAAATATTTCAATCGACGCAAAACAAAAGCAAATGAAAAAACTCATCGAGACAGAAGAGAAGCTTACTCTCAAAATAACAATAACTATGCCTAATCGCAAACACATTAGAATCAGCTAGTACATGAAGTCTTCTAAATACATCCAGCTCTATTCAGACTGATCTTATTTTGAAATGAACAAGTACCTCTCATATTTAGGAATTAGCTATATTTATAGGAACCTTATACATTCATTTGACTCTATTCAAAATCATTTTTTATAACTCCCACTTTAAAACGCAGGAAAGTTTACCTGTAGAAGGAAGAGGAACCTTAAGTCAAGAGTCAAGAGTAAACTCTTGCAATGGCTGAAGTTACTTATTTTGAACAAGTACAACGGTTGAAGACTAAGAGTAGGAAATAAGTTGCAATGGTTGAAGTTTCTTCTTTCCCTTACTTATTCCCACTCTAATAAACCAGGAAAATAAATATATTTTTTGGATCTTTCATCTTTCCCTTTAGATATATACTATGACCCAAACTCAAAGTAAGATTAAAATAGTAAAACTCAACTTGTGATTCTTTTGTTAAACATTGTTCAAGCTTATTACTCATTAATTCCAACTCACTTCCAGGATACACTAACATTGGCGAAATCTCTGATAACAACATTTCGGCATAACCATTTCATTTCATTATTCCAAGTTCTAACAGGAACGATTCACAAAGTAAAATAGAGACAAACATATGTATTCGAACAGCCTCAGCAAAACCAACTCTCAAATTATCATAGTCTAACCATAGTGTGGTAGCGACCCATGAAAATATCTCTCGAGATGGGAAGTCATTTCAGACCTTTCTTAATAATTAGGCCAAATACTGATTCCATAGCCTATATTTTAAATTTTAGTCACACATGAATTAATTATTGAGATTTTCATATTAGAACTCAATGTATAGAGAAATATACTAATTTGATCATATGAGACCTTGCTTGACTAATCCTAACAATTTTGTAAAATAATCATGCTCACAGAGTCTTCAAATCAATTCATAATCGCATAGGTCGAACATTAGGAAGATATTTTCCAATACATGAGATCATAACACTAGACTCAACAGAATTCATTCAATATTCCAGATGTAAATAAACAAATCAATCCTACAAATCAGCACGACCATATGGGATTCTGTGTGTACTTTAAATACAGGGGAAAGTAGAATGACAAAAGCGGGAAAACTCGACGCACTAGAACAACAACAACCATCAATTCTTATGCCCACACAACCTATGAATCCCAGAAAATATGGAACAGCTAAACTTGGACAGTCATACCAATCGAAGATTCGAACACAACCTCAAATTTCGACCTCGATACGAGATACCTCATTAAGGACTGTCACGACCCGGATTTTTTTCCCCCAACATCGGGATCGTGATGGCGCCTACTCGTGGTACCTAGGCAAGCCACTATATTCATACTATCCTGTTTTTAGCAATATTTCATACTCAATTTATCAATAAAACCATAACCTTAATTAAATAAGTGCGGAAGACTTTTATCAAATAGAGATAAGCAGTTTCAAGGTAAAACAATACTGAAATCCACTACCCAAGATGTGGAGTCACCAACTCACGAACTACTATTCAATACTACACATAAAGGTCTGAAAGAAAATAACATAATATGTTTGTCTCGGAACAAAGAGACTACAGCTAATAACATAAATAAGAGGAAGAGACGTCGGGCCTGCGGACGCCTACAAGCTACCTCGGTCTCGATATGCTCGACTCCCACGCAAGGCTCTACTGCTGCTGCTCCTGATAAAAACTGGACCTGTGCAAAAAGCACAGAAGTGCAGTATCAGCACAATCCGACCCCATGTGCTGGTAAGTGTCTGGCCTATCCCGGCAAAGTAGTGACAAGCCTAAGACCAGACACCCACATAAACCTGTGCAGTTCTATATATATATATGTACACCACAAGATAACGAGAAATAATCAAGTAACAACTCAACAAGGAATATCACAGAGAAACTCAACAGTTAACAACAGTTATTAAATCAACAAGGAAACCAAAGTATAATGGAAAACAGGTAATATCAAGTCAAGGAATAGCAAATAGTTGCACGGCATCACCCTTCGTGCTTTTACTCTCATCCTCACCAAATAAGCAAATAAAGTGCACGACATCACCCTTCGTGCTTTTACTCTCATCCTCACATCCGTGGCACGGCATGATCCTTCGTGCATGGTTCAATAACAAGGCATGGCATGATCCTTCGTGCATAATTAATAACACGGCACGACATTAACCATCGTGCATAATCAATAACAAGGCACGGCATTAACCTTCGTGCATAATCAATAAATCAAGGCACGACATCACCCTTCGTGCATTATCACTCTTCCTCACCCAAATAACAATCACAGTTAAAGGCAGAGAATGAAAACAATAAATCATGAACCGTCCCGGCAAGGGACACAATAATTATCACAACAAAGTGCCGGCAAGGGCAATCAATATCTCACTTCACAACAAGTCCCGACAAGGGAGAACAATAACAATTCCACAACCCGGCAAGGGTTCAACAATTTATCTTTAAAATGTCTCACAACAAGTATTAACAACCACTCACGGTCATGCAAGACGCTAGTGTATGAATGCTCGTCACCACATCCCATACACCGCACTCGATCACATAGCACATAGCACATAATCCTATTCCCTCAAGCTAGGATAGAACAAACACTTACCTCTAGCTTTGAAGTCCAAATTACTCTTCAATTATAGCTTTTTCCCCGAATTTCTGCTTTCAACTAGCTCGAATCTAATCACAATTGATTCCATTACATTAATGAATACTAAATGACTTGGTTTTAATGCTTAAAAATCGTTTTCTCAAAGTTTACCCCAAAATTTCCCAAAACGCCCCTGGACCACTTGGTCGGAACTCGGGGTTTGGACCAAAATCTGGTTACCCATTCCCCCACGAGTTCAAATATATGATTTGTTTCAAAATCGGACCTTAATTCGAGGTTCAATTACCCAATTCATGAAAACCCTAGGTTCTGCCCAAAAACATGAATTTCTACCATGAAAACCTTTGATTTCTATTGAAAAACATGTTTAATGTTGTTAGGAATTGAAAGAATTAAGTAAAAAGAGACTTACAATTGCTTTGGAGTGAATTTGGCCTTGAGAGTTCGTGGGTAGTGTGTGGGTTTTTGAAAGAATGAAGAATGAACTGAAAAATTCGCTTAAGTATAAAATTGCACAGTTGCGGGTATCGCAATTGCGAACATTTGTACACAATTGCGAACACTACAGGTCTGGAGACTGTCATCGTCGCATTTGCGACATTATGTTCGCATTTGCGAACAAGGCTGGGTCAAGAGGCCTTCGCATTTGCGAAGCCAGGCTAAACACTAAAGGCCTCGCATTTGCGAGGTTAACTTCGCATTTGCGAACCAATACTCAATCCTGCCAACTTTGCATTTGTGAAGTATGGTTCGCATTTGCGAACCAAGGCCAGTCGGGGACTTCTCGCAATTGCGAGAAAATCTTCGCATTTGCAAAGATACCAGCTGGGTGAAAAACCAGCTGTGTTAAAATTCAGAATTTGAACCAACGGCCTATCAAAACTTTACTCGAGCCCCCCCGGGCTCCCAACCAAAAATGTACACAACATCAAAAACACATTACAAACTTGCTCGCGCGATCACATCGATAATATAACATTGTTTTCATCAAATCAAGCCTCAAGTTCATGATTTTCATCCTTTTGGTTTTCAAAACTTTCAAACTTGGAACTCAAGGTCCAAAACATATCAAACGACATCCAAATGTCACCAAACTTTGCAGAAAGCACATATATAATATTAAAGATTTGTACCGGGCGTCGGAACCAAAATACGAGCCCGATACCACGGTCATTTAATTCATTTTCCTTTAATAATTACAGCAAAAACAATTTCACAGAAAAATCCATAACTTAGGCTCTAGGCCTCAGAATTCGACTCCGGACGCATGTCCGAGTCCCATATTTTTCTATGGACCTTTCGGGACCGTCCGATCTCGGGTCCGGGTCCGTTTACCAAAAATGTTGACCGAAGTCAACTATATCAATATTAATATCATTTTTCTTCAAATATCTCATAGAATTCATATATTCTATCACAAAAATCTTTTCGACTACATGCTCGGATCGTGCACGTAAATCGAGGCAACATAGAATGAGGTTTTTAAGGCCTCGGAAGTGCGGAACAAGAGAGGAAAACAAGTGATGACCCTTTGGGTCATCACATCCTCCACCTCTAAAACAAATGTTCATCCTCGAACGGACAAGAGAAGGAATTACCTGAGTCGGGGAAGAAATGTGGATAGCGGCTCCGCATATCAGACTTGGACTCCCAGGTCGATGCCTCAGGAGGCTGACCTCTCTACTGAACACGCACAAAAGGATAACTCTTCGACCTCAACTGCCGAACCTGCCGGTATAGAATGGCCACCAGCTCCTCCTCGTAAGATAGATCATAGTCCAATTGGACAGTACTGAAGTCTAACACATGTGTGGGATCGCTGTGGTATCTCCGAAGCATAGATACATGAAAAACTGGATGCACGGCTGATAATCTAGGCGGTAGAGCTAGTCTATAAGCCACCCCTTCCACTCGGTCTAGAATCTCGAATGGACCAATATACCTAGGGCTGAGCTTGCCCTTCTTCCCGAACCTCATCACGCCCTTCATAGGCGACACTCGGAGCAATACTCGCTCACGAACCATGAAATCTACATCTCGAACCTTACGATTTACATAAGTCTTCTGTCTGGACTGAGCTGAACGCAATCTCTCCTGGATAGTCTTGACCTTATCCAAGGCCTCCTAAACTAAGTTTGTACCTAACAACCGAGCCTCTTCCGGCTCAAACCATCCTATTGGAGATCAACATCGCCTACCATACAATGCCTCATACGGGGCCATCTGGATGCTGGACTGGTAGCTGTTATTGTAGGCGAACTCTGCTAATGGCAGAAACTGGTCCCATGAGCCTCCAAAATCAATCACACAGGCTCGAAGCATGTCCTCTAGAATCTGTATAGTCCTCTCGAACTGGCCATCCATCTGAGGATGAAAAGTTGTACTCAGCTGAACCTGGGTGCCTAACTCCTGCTGGACCGCTCTCTAGAACCGCGAGGTAAACTGCGTACCCCGATCTGAGATAATAGATATCGGCACCCCATGAAGTCGAACAATCTCCCTAATTGTAAATCTCTGCTAACCTCTCCGATGAGTAGGAGACAGATACTGGAATAAAGTGCGCTGACTTGGTCAGCCTATCAACAATGACCCAAATAGCATCAAATTTCCACCGAGTCATAGGAAGTCCAGTAATGAAGTCCATAGTAATCCGCTCCCATTTCCACTTGGGAATTTCGATTCTCTAGAATACACCACCAGGCCTCTGGTGCTCATATTTCACCTGCTGACAATTTAGACACCGAGCGACATACGCAACGATATCTTTCTTCATCCTCCGCCACCAATAGTGCTGCCGTAAGTCCTGGTACATCTTCGCGGCGCCTGGGTGAATAGAATACCGCGAACTGTGGGCCTCCGCTAAGATCAACTCTCGAATCCCTTCAACATTGGGCACAAACTCGACCCTACAATCTCAATACCCCATCATCATCTAGATTTACCTTCGTGGAACCTCCCCGCTGTACTGTATCTCTCAAGTCACGCAAATGAGGATCATCAAATTGCCTCTCACGGATCCACTCTAATAGAGATGAACGAGCGACCGTGCAGGCTAACACCCTGCTAGGCTCAGAAATGTCTAATCTCACGAAAAGGTTGGCTAAGGCCTGGACATCTAGAGCAAATGGTCTCTGCCTGACCGGAATGAATGCAAGACTACCCATGTTGGCAGACTTTCTACTCAATGCATCGGCCACCGCATTGGCCTTACCTAGGTGATATAGGATAGTAACATCATAGTCTTTCAGCAACTCTAACCATCTCCGTTGTCGTAGATTCAACTCCTTTTGCTTGAAAAAGTACTGAAGGCTTTTGAGATCTGTGTACACCTCACACGTCACACCATATAGATAATGCCTCCAGATCTTCAAGGCATGCACCACTGCTGCTAACTCAAGATCATGTACTGGATAATTCTTCTCATGTATTTTTAACCGCCTCGAAGCATAAGCGATAACCTTACCATCCTGCTTCAATACCGTTCCAAGCCCTATACGAGATGCGTCATAATAAACTGTATAAGGCCCTACACCCGTAGGTAGTATCAACACTGGCGCGGTGGTCAAGGCTGTCTTGAGCTTCGAAAGCTCGCCTCACACTCCTCTGACCACTGGAACTGGACACCCTTCTGGGTCAACCTGGTCATCGGGGCTGCAATAGAAGAAAACCCCTTTACAAAACGACGGTAGTAACCTGCTAATCCCAAGAAACTCCGGATCTTAGTCACCGAAGCTGGTCGAGGCCAATTCTGGACTGCCTCAATCTTCTTTGGGTCTACCTAAATACCTTCCACTGATACAATGTGACCCAGAAATGCCACCGAACTCAACCAGAACTCACATTTCGAAAATTTGGCATATAGCTGATTATCCTTCAGAGTCTGAAGAACCACTCTGAGGTGCTGCTCGTGCTCTTCCTGGCTGCGGGAGTATACCAGGATGTCATCTATAAAGACTATCACGAACAGATCTAAGTAAGGCCTGACTACCCGATTCATCAATTCCATGAATGCTGCTGGGGCATTGATCAACCCGAAGGACATGACCAAGAATTCATAATGCCCATATCTAGTGCGAGAGGCTGTCTTAGGAATGTCAGCCGCCCTGATCTCTAGCTGATGGTAGCCTGACCTCAAGTCTATTTTTGAGAACACCCTCGCTCCCCGGAGCTGGTCAAACAAATTATCAATCCTCGGTAGTGGATACTTGTTCTTTATCGTCACTTTGTTTAATTGCCGGTAATCAATATAGATCCACATTCAACCATCCTTGTTCTTCACAAATAACACAGGTGCTCCCCAGGGGGAAACACTGGGCCTAATGAAGCCTTTTTCTAGAAGGTCTTTGCAACTGATCTTTTAACGCTTTTAACTCCGGCGGGGCCATACGATAGGGTGGAATAGAGATGGGCTGAGTGCCCGGTGCCAGATCAATACAGAAATCAATATCCTTGTCGGGTGGCATGCCCGGCAGGTCTGAAGGGAAAACCTCAGGAAACTCCCGTACAATAGGGACCGATTCAATAGAAGGAACTTCTGCGCTGGAATCACGAACATAAGCCAGATAAGCTAGACACCCTTTCTCGACCATGTGTCGAGCCTTAACATAGGAAATAACAGTGCGAACGGAGTAGCTTGAGGTACCTTTCCACTCTAGTCGGGGTGATTCCTGGCAAAGTCAAGGTCACAGTCTTGGCATGACAATCTAGGATAGCATGGTATGGGGACAACTAGTCCATCCCCAATATGACATCAAAATCCACCATGTCCTAAAGCAATAGATCAACACGGGTCTCAGGACCCCCAAAGATAACTACGTACGAACGATGCACCCGGTCGACTACAATGGAGTTGCCCACTGGTGTAGACACATAAACTGGAATATCTAGAGCAGAGCTAGATATGGCCAAGTACGATGCAAAGTAGGAAGACACATATGAATATGTAGACCCATGGTCAAATAATACTGAAGCACCTCTACCACAAACAAGAATGATACTTGTAATCACGGCATCTGATGCCTCCGCCTCTGGCCTGGCTGGTAAAGCATAAAATCGAGGATCAGCACCTCCCCTCTGAGCTACATACCTAGGACGGTCATCAACTGGCTGACCTCTACCTCTGGCTGGACGGTCTCCACATCTACGGTCTCGACCTCCACCTCTATGATCTCTACCCCCACCTCTGGCTGGCTGGGCAGGCTGAGGGTTAGCTGGGTCCTGAATCATAGGACGAGGGCCCCATTGCTGAGTGTTGCCCGTCGCTCGAGGGGAGAACCTAACAAGATGACTTGGGTCACCACAACCGTAGCAACTCTTAGGCTACTGGGGTCGCTGGCCCTGACGACCTGAATGGCCTCCACAAACACTCTGAAGAGGCTGAGCACTGATGGGAGGCTTATCCGAATACCGCTCACGAAACCCACGATTAGCTGGTCCACCATGTGAAGCCTGGAGGGCTGACTGAAAAGGTCTGAAAGACTGGCCCCTATGAAAAGATTCCCTGCCACCAGAAGAAGATCCACTAAACCTGCCCGAGTGACGAGGCCTCTTGTCTGAAGAATAACCACCTCCCCGAGCAAAAGTCATCTCAACTCTACGTGTTGCATTAGCTGCCTCCTGAAATGATATATCACTCCCCACTCACATAGCCATCTGAAGTCTAATTGGCTGATTAAGCCCATCTATGAACGTGCAGACACTCTCCCGCTCTGTGGGGAGTATCACCACTGCATGACGTGCCAAATCAACAAATCTCGTCTCATACCGAGTGACAGTCATAGTGCCCTACTGGAGGCGCTCAAACTGCCTCCGAAGTGCATCCCG
Organism: Nicotiana noctiflora; assembly: GCA_032618575.1. Lineage (NCBI taxonomy): Eukaryota > Viridiplantae > Streptophyta > Magnoliopsida > Solanales > Solanaceae > Nicotiana > Nicotiana noctiflora. Next base: position 121,744 of record JASVEL010013128.1, read on the forward strand.
CTGAGTAACAGGGAGAAATTTCTCCAGAAATAGCTCTGCAAACTGATCCCATGATAAAGCCGGGGACCTTGCTGGTCTAGTCAAACAATAATCCCTCCACCAAGTCTTGGCGGATCCTGAAAGCCTGAATGTACAGAAGTCAACTCCATTGGACTCCACTATTCCCATAGTCTTGAGAATCTCATGGCAACTGAATAAGAAATCCCGAGGATCCTCTGATGTGGCGCCGTTGAAGGTAGTGGTAAACAGCTTGGAGAACCGATCAAGTCTCCATAAAGAATCAGAAGTCATGGCCGCTCCATCTCCGGCCTGAGCTGTGGTACCTGACTGAGTGGCCACAGCTGGCTGAACCACTGGTGCCTAAGGCTGAGGAGCCACTGGCTCCGGAGTACGAGCAATAGGAGTCTGGGCCCCTCCTCCAGCCTGAGAAGCGGCTGGTGTAGCTGGTAATAAGCCTGCTCTTGCAACGCTGTCCATAAATCCCGCTATCCTGACCAAAGCCTCCCGAAGATATGGGGTAAATAAAGCCTCTCCTGGGACCTAAGCTGGGCCCACTGGAGCTGCTGGGACTGGAACCTCCTCGCCAGTCTCCATATAAGGCTCCACCTCTGGAATAGCTGTCGGGGGCTAAGCTCTGCCCCTACCACGTCCTACGGTACGACCTCGACCCCTGCCCCTCACGGGAGCTGCCTGGGGCTCAGGCTGCTGGTCAGTGGATGAAGAAGCATGTGTCCTCACCATCTGCGAAAGGACAGAGTAGAAGTTCAATCGGTATTTGAGGAACAAATCGCACGACAAGAAGGAACAAATGAGAGACTCTTTCCTAACTCAATAGACTCTGGAGGACAAGTACAGACGTCTCCGTACCTACCTATCAAACTCTACTAAGCTTGTTCGTGAGTGGTGAGACCTATGTAACCTAGGGCTCTGATACCAACTTGTCACGACCCGGATTTTTTTCCCCCAACATCGGGATCGTAATGGCGCCTACTCGTGGTATCTAGGCAAGCTACTATATTCACACTATCCTGTTTTTAGCAATATTTCATACTCAATTTTTCAACAAAACCATAACCTTAATTAAATAAGTGCGGAAAACTTTATCAAATAGAGATAAGCAGTTTCAAGGTAAAACAATACTGAAATCCTCTACCCAAGACGTGGGGTCACCAACTCACGAACTACTACTGAATACTACGCATAAAGGTCTGAAAGAAAATAACATACTCTGTTTGTCTCGGAACAAAGAGACTACAGTTAATAATATAAATAAATGGAAGAGACGTCGGGCCTGTGGACGCCTGCAACCTACCTCGGTCTCGATATGCTCAACTCCCACGCAAGACTCTACTGTTGCTGCTCCTGATCAAAACCTGGACCTGTGCAAAAACGCACAGAAGTGCAGTATCAGCACAATCCGACCCCATGTGCTGGTAAGTGCCTGGCCTATCCCGGCGAAGTAGTGACAAGCCTAGGACCAGACACCCACATAAACCTGTGCAGTTCTATATATATATATGTACACCACAAGATAACGAGAAATAATCAAGTAACAACTCAACAAGGAATATCACAGAGGAACTCAACAGTTAACAACTGTTATTAAATCAACAAGGAAACCAAAGTATAATGGAAAACAGGTAATATCAAGTCAAGGAATAGCAAATAGTTGCACGACATCACCCTTTCGTGCTTTTACTCTCATCCTCACCAAATAAGCAAATAAAGTACATGGCATCACCCTTCGTGCTTTTACTCTCATCCTCACATCCATGGCACGGCATGATCCTTCGTGTATGGTTCAATAACAAGGCATGGCATGATCCTTCGTGCATAATCAATAACATGGCACGGCATTAACCTTCGTGCATAATCAATAACAAGGCACGGCATTAACCTTCGTGCATAATCATTAAATCAAGGCACAACATCACCCTTCGTGCATTATCACTCTTCCTCACCCAAATAAAAATCGCAGTTAAAGGCAGAGAATGAAAACATTAAATCATGGACCGTCCCGGCAAGGGACACAATAATCATCACAACAAAGTCCCGGCAAGGGCAATCAATATCTCACTTCACAACAAGTTCCGGCAAGGGAGAACAATAATAATTCCACAACCCGGAAAGGGTTCAACAATTTATCTTTAAAATGTCTCACAACAAGTATTAACAACGACTCACGGTCATGCAAGACGCCAGTGTATGGATGCTCGTCACCACAGCCCATACACCGCACTCGATCACATAGTACATAGCACATAATCCTATTCCCTCAAGCTAGGATAGAACAAACACTTACCTTTAGCCTTGAAGTCCAAATTACTCTTCAATTATAGCTTTTTCCCTGAATTTCCGCTTTCAACTAGCTCGAATCTAATCACAACTGATTCCATTACATTAATGAATACTAAATGACTTGGTGTGAATGCTTAAAAATGGTTTTCTCAAAGTTTACCCCAAAATTTCCCAAAATGCCCCTGGCCCACGTGGTCGGAACTCGGGGTTTGAACCAAAATCCGGTTACCCATTTCCCCACAAGTTCAAATATATGATTTGTTTCAAAATCAGACCTCAATTCGAGGTCCAATTATCCAATTCATGAAAACCCTAGGTTCTACCCAAAAACATGAATTTCTATTATGAAAACCTTTGATTTCTATTGAAAAACATGTCTAATGTTGTTAGGAATTGAAAGAATTAAGTAAAAAGTGACTTACAATTGCTTTGGAGTGAATTTGGCCTTGAGAGTTCGTGGGTAGTGTGTGGGTTTTTGAAAGAATGAAGAATGAACTGAAAAATTCGCTTAAGTATAAAATTGCACAGCTGTGGGTATCGCAATTGCGAACATTTGTTCGCAATTGCGAACACTACAGGTCTGTGGACTATCATCGTCGCAATTGCGACATTATGTTTGTATTTGCGAACAAGGCTGGGTCAAGAGGCCTTCGCATTTGCGACAAATGCTTCGCATTTGCGAAGCCAGGCTAAACACTAAAGGCCTCGCATTTGCGAGGTTAACTTTGCATTTGCGAACCAATACTCAACCCTGCCAACTTCGCATTTGCGAAGTATGGTTCGCATTTGCGAACCAAGGCCAGTCTGGGACTACTCGCAATTGCGAGAAATCTTCGCATTTGTGAAGATACCAGCTGGGTGAAAAACCAGCTGTGTTAAAATTCAGAATTTGAACCAACGGCCTATCAAATCTTTACCCTCCCCCCCCCCCCCCCCCGAGCTCCCAACCAAACATGTACACAACATCAAAAACACATTACAAACTTGCTCGCGCGATCACATCGCCAATATAACATCGTTTTCATCAAATCAAGCCTCAAGTTCATGATTTTCATCCTTTTGGTTTTCAAAACTTTCAAACTTTGAACTCAAGGTCCAAAACATATCAAACGACATCCAAATGTCACCAAACTTTGCAGAAAGCACATATATAATATTTAAGACTTGTATCGGGCATCGGAACCAAAATACGAGCCCGATACCAAGGTCATTTAATTCATTTTCCTTTAATAATTACAGCAAAAACAATTTCACAGAAAAATCCATAACTTTGGCTCTAGGCCTCAGAATTCGACTCTGGACGCATGTCCGAGTCCCATATTTTCCTACGGACCTTTCGGGACTGTCCAATCTCGGGTCCGGGTCCGTTTACCAAAAATATTGACCGAAGTCAACTATATCAATATTAATATCATTTTTCTTCAAATTGCTCATAGAATTCATATATTCTATCACAAAAATCTTTCCGGCTACATGCCCGGATCGTGCACGTAAATCGAGGCAACGTAGAATGAGATTTTCAAGGCCTCGGAAGTGCGGAACAAGTGGGGAAAACAAGTAATGACCCTTTGGGTCGTCACACTTGCATAACTACACTGGACAACTAAACTAAAGACTAACATGGAAAAATTTAACAGAGAACAACATGTAACAATTATTACTTCTTCAAGCTTGGTTACATGTTTTTTGATTTACACTTAAAATGTCACTTAAAGGCCAAGAAAATACCTAGATAGCAAAAAGAAATATGAGAGAAAGAGATGAGTCAACAGCAATAGCAATTCCAGCAGCAATTTAGGAACCAGTTTAAAACCCAGCAACAGTCAATGAACGAATAATAACTTCTCAAACTCAATCTCTCTTGATGCCTCTCTTTCTTTCTCGCTCACAGTATTCTATCTCTAATTTTTTAGAATTTTCAGATCCTAATTTGTCTGTCCCTTATTTCTGTTTTCCAGCCTTTGCTATAGGCAACCAATTGGTGCTCTTTCTATTAATAACTTAGTCTCTTTTTTTTTCAATATTAAACAGGCACTCAGTTTCCACTCACTCAGTGCCTTATTATTTTAAAGCAGTTAATGTACCTCCTACCTAAACTAGCAACCCCTAATTGGAACCCCTAATTAACCCTTAAGCGATTAGCAGCCATCAATTATCCCCTTAATTCCCTGAACTCACTGTTTTACCCACTCTCTTTTAGACTATAACAGTTATAACCAATTTCCTAATCAATCAATCAGTTGTTTAAGAGAGATACAATGATTCAGAACATGCTTATAATCAAACGGAGATTAATTTATCAGGCAACTAATAATCAGAAAACTACAAACAACAGAATGCCAAATATTTCATAATTAATTAAACACCATAAACCAACTAATAATCAAATAGCTCGAAGAGCATTACCAAAAGTATAAACATGAATGACCTGATCGACGACATTCATCCAGTCGATTACAATACGTATAATTGATAGCAAGTAATCGACCTACGAATTCGCGATTCACAATTTTACGGGCAGACTCAGGGGATCAAAACATGAACTAATTACTTGACGACTTTGAACAAATTAAACACATATTGCAATACAATAAACACAATTAGCGAACCAACAGAAAAAATTTGACCAAATAAAGGTCCACTGGAGATGGATAGAAAAAGTTGTAAGAAAGAAGAGAAGAAAAAAATGGACACATAAAAAAAACAAACAAAACATGTAAACAGATAAAAATATGAATATAAAACAGAAGAAAAAGAAATAAGTACCTCGGAGTTTAAACGAACCAGGCTCGAACTTGGATTGACCGTCTTGAGGTCGAACAGACTCTAATCGAAGTGTTCTCAACTGAGAACACCTAGAATAGAGTCTATTAGACTCCAATTACCCTCTAGTTTGTGCATACCCCAATTCTTTGACTTCTAGGGTTCAGGTTTGGGGTTTGTGGTTTTCTGGGCAGATTCGAACCAATCAAAGAGCGATTTGGTATCGAGGGAGGCCAAGGGAATGTTTGGTGTAAGTTTGGGGTGGATTGGGATGGAGCTTCATTTGGCTCAAATCTTCAAATGAATATTCGAGAAGATGGGGGATGATTTGAGCCAAACGAGGGTTGGAATCGTGTTCAGGGTGGTTAAGTGGCTTAGGGGTGTAAATTTAGGACTGGTTGAGACTAGCGCCGCTGCCGGAGAAGAGGAGAGTTTGGGGGCGGCGCGTCGCTACGGTTTGGGGTGAGGAAGACGATGGAGTAAGTGAGGGGGTTATGAGAAAGGGGGTGGGTTAATGAGGTTAGGTATATTAAACTAGGTAATCAATCGTGGACCATTAGATCCAAGGGAACCAACGGTCCAGATCAAAGAGAGTGGGTAAAACGGCATTGTTCCGTTTATTAGTGTAGACTGGGTCATGTTAGACTAAATGAATTCGGGTATGGCCTAGTTTTGGACGGGTTTCACCGAATTTTGGGTTGGAGTGGGGTAAAAATTGGTTTGGGCTTGGAATTTTATTTTAAAACTAGTCCAACTCCGATTTCTTTTCTATTTTTATTAATTTTTTTTCCTAGTTTAAAACATTAAAATCCTAGATTAAATTACACAAATCAAATTAACTTCAACTAACAATTAACACACAAAAATACCAATTTTAAAATAAAATCACATAATTTGACATTAAACACTAAAATACAAAATTACATATTTTTGTGATTTTTCATTTTTGTAAAATAAACTTAATTACTCTTAATTGTAAACTTGAATTTTGTATGCAAATGCAACATATTTTTGTATTTTTTATTTATTTAAACAAATAAACATGCGCACACAAATGAAAACAATAAGAGAAAAATAACATAAAATCCACAAATATTGCAAACACAAAACTCTTTTATGTGAATTTTTGGGAGTAATTCTCATATAGGGAAAAAATCACGTGCTCACAGTGCCAACAATAACAATGGCTCATGAATGCACAGACAACTCATGTGCCAACAGGATAACTTTCACATAGAAGGCAAGTAGACGGGAGTACATGTAAAAGGTCAATAACATCATGATTAATCTTCTTAAATCGATATGGGTGATTTATTTACATGTATGCAAGCAAGTGTCCTACCACAATTCAAGTCGACAAGTAATAGTAGAGACGATAAATGACACATAAGAAATGATCACCGCAAAATATATACGGTATAACTCACACAAGGTAGGCACACCACTACACAAATATCGATAACAACAACACTCCTAGACCATCACAATTCATCACAAATCACTCCCCAATATATTCCACCTTGTCTCGCCATGTGCGCAATAATAAAGTAAAATACCCTCCTTGTCTCACCGTACGCGCACAATAATATTTCCATCCTGTCTCGCCACTGTGAGCGCATGATTTTTGCCTTACATGAATTACTACCATAAAAGTCAAAACAAAATTGTTGTTTTATTGTTTGAAGTCTTGTGCAATTTTGTGAATTTTGTTTCGTGATATTTTCAGTAATTGTTTGCATTTGTATGCGCATGGTTGTTGGCTAATTAATAAAAAATACAAAAATATATTGTAATTGTATTTAAAATTTAAATAGACATCTTGGAATTAATTAATAATTATTTTAAAAAAGAATGAAAATCATAAAAATAATATATTTTTTATATTTTAGCGATTAATGTCAAAGTTTGTGTGATTTGATATTTAATTATTTGTGATAATTGTTATTGAGAGTTAATGAGTATTTTAAAGTTAATTTAGGTTTTCTAATTCAAATTTAGCATTTATTTTGATTAAAGGAAATGAAAGAAATTGAAAAGGGTGGCAGATTTTTGGGTTTTGCGCAATTGAATTGGAGGCCCAATCGATTTTTGCACCAAACCCATCACAAAATCTGGCCCAAACACAGCTAATACCCGGTCTATGTAATTAGTCATTAAGACCATCAAAACGACATAGTATGGGGGCGATGCTATGTTGTTTTGAGTTCAATAATGTCAAATAAATCTCAGCCTCTCATCTTTCATTATCCAATGGCTCAAATTAATTTATTGGATTAATATACTCGAACGCCCCCTCTCACCCATCTCGCATCGATCCAGAGACTGCTCTCTTACTCCGCTGAAGACCGCCCGCCGGAAATCGCCCACGGTGGCGCACCAATGGCCTCCAAATTAACCCCAGACCTTTCTCTCCACCTCCCCATACCAATCCCTCAAACCATCTCCTTCGAATCATAGTTGAATGCTTCAAATCTTCTATCAAAGATTCAGACTCCAAACCCAAGTTTACCAAATCAACACCATATAATCCCTATGACCCCCTCTTTCTAAACCTCAACATAGTTCCCCTCGAATCTCCTTCATTTGTCTCAAATTTTCAATCTGAGGTCTGGACCCTAAGGTATTTTCGAGCTCTTCTGAGTTTTTCCAAGCCAACTTACTACAAGATAATGATGGTTGTTGGTTCTTGAAATGGAATAAGCGATTAACAATATATTGGGGTAAGTTGGAATGTCAGTATCAACTTCAAGTCCACTTGGTATGTTTCTGCACTCTTTTAATTGTTTTGTTTGTCCCTTTTGCGTTAGTTCACGCATGTTCTTATCTCTCCCATTTTTCCGAAGGTCTAGGTCGTTCCTGTTAAGCCTGTTTGAATTAGTTTAAAATTCTGAATTTTGGTTTCTTTTTTGTTTTGCTTCTTTTTATAATTATCATGAATTTTGTTGGTTTATGCTTTCTACAAGTTGTAATTGTTGATTGATGTATTGGATAATAACTAGCCTAGCTAATTTGACGATTAATTGATTCAAAGGTCGAATATCAAACAAGTTCATTCACTATTCATTTCTAACTAATTTCAATGTTGATTGTTCATGTGTGAGGTATTTGCTGATCTTGTTTCAATGTTAAACTTTGAGATTTCAGAAATTGATGTCATTTTGGCTCCGGTTTCCTAGGAATTCTGTTTTAGAGAATTGTTTAAGTCTTTAGATGATCGAAATCTTCACGGTTTCTAATCAAGTAATTAGGTTAGAGACTTAGAGGTATAGTTTGGGCAATTGATAAGGGAATTTCTGTAATGGAATAGGGGGCCACTAGGTAATAAGTAATGCACTAATGAATTAGTCAAAATAGCGACAATTTTAAGTGAATTGAATATTTAATAGACAATTAATAATTGAAGACCACTTTCTGATTTTGACTATACATTAGGGAATAAAAATCCGAAAAAGAAAAGGGGATTGAATACTTAGAGAACAGATAAAGGGGGTAGACATTTCTTCCATAGATATCACATGGAGAGCATGGTACTTTGAACACCGGAGAATTCTAAAAATTTAAGAAAACAAATATTGAGAAGAGAGATCTTAGAACTGAGGAGAAGAACACTGAAAGATAATAGGAAAAAAATAGAGAGATTGAAGAGAAATTGTCATGACCCTAGTTCACCAATCGTGAACCTATCATGATGGCACCCAGTCTTCACGACTAGGTAAGCTAACACGATGCGGAATATGCAATTTCATGAAATTAAAGGATAAGATAACAACTGAATAATGTAAATAAAATATAATAAGTGTCGCTCGGCACATACACTTCGCCAAAACACACTAAGTAACATACTATCAAGACCCGGAAACCCATGGGCAACACAGACTAAAAGAAGAGTACAAATGTGGCTCTATACATCAAGAATGTCTAAACAACGAGAATAAGGGAAATAACTGCTATCACTAATGAGAATAGAAGGAGACCCTCTGGATCCGCAGACGTAGCAGATCATACCTCAAGTCTCCTGAAGTGCTGCTAAATCACCTGAGATGAGCCTGACCAGATGTACCTGGATCTGCACAACAAAAGTGTGCAGAAGAGTAGTATGAGTACACCACGGCGGTACTCAATAAGTGCCAAGCCTAACCTCGATGGAGTAGTAACGAGGAAGGTCAGGGTCGTATCGAGAGACAATAACATAAAGATAATAACAATAATAAGCAGTTTAAATAAGAGTGAATATGAAATAACAACAATAAAGTAATTACTGCAACCGTCTACAACTAAGCTAACAACGAGTAACCAACACAACATAAATTCAAATCAACAAGTCCAGGATCTACGAGAATTGAACCCCCAGTCCCTCTCTATATTCAACAACTCGGGATCTCCGGGAATCAAACCCGCAGTCCGTATCTCAGTATCTCAATAAACTTAGGGTCTCCGGAAATCAAACCCGCAACCCTTGGATCTCCGGGAATCGAACCGCAGTCCACCAACACAAACAATAAGAGGAAAGCACAAAGAAATATGAACTACATAACTACAATTACACCAAAACCGGTATCAACAAGTTTCAAGAAGTTCAAGTAAGACAAATAGGCACTTAGACGGATAATCCTATCTAACCAAGCTTTTCTAACGAATATCACGTAATGCTACAATTTAATCAGCTAAATAATAGAAATATCAAGCTAAATAACAGAAATATCACAATTTAAACAGTTCAAGTAAGGTGGTTTCCAACAATCTCCGCATGTACACGTCGTCACATCGCGTACAAGGCATTTAAATTAATATATAATATCCTAGGGGTGAAGGTTCACCCACGCGAGGTTAGACAAGCCACTTACCTCGATTCCGGTACGAAACCGGTAAGAGACAACTCTCTTGCCATGAGTATCGGCCTCCACAGGTGTAGAATCTGATCAAAATCAATAGAAATACATCAAAATAGGCCAATTGGGCATTACCCAATCGAAACAATTCGAATTACACCAAAAATCACAAAGTTGCCACAATCCGACTTTCGGTACGCTTCTCGAAAAATTATGAAAGTTACATTTTCAGGTTCCTTATCTCAACACGAGTCTATGCATATAAAATTTACCAAAATCAGACTCTGTTTACCTATTCAATCGACGATTTACCATAACCTAGACTTAGGGCAAAAACCCCTCATTAATTCTCCCATTTACAGTGAAATAATTGAGGATTCTAAGATAAAATCATGTATTTGTGCCATAAAACTTACCTCCGATGATTACTCGGTGAAATCCATGCAATTTCCCGTCACTTTGCTCTCTAAGAACTCAACAATGGGGGTTTTGAGTAAATGGGTTGCGGGTGATATGTTCTGAACTTAAACCCACTGCCAGGCCTACGCGATCGCAGCCATTGGCACGCGATCGCAGAGCATAAATTTCTGGGGCATGAATTTCCTTCTACGCGATTGAAACCTTTGGCCCGCGATCGCATTGAACAGCTCAACATATGCCCCGCGATCGCATTGCGTCCAGACTTGACCTTACGCGATCGCGGCACTGGTCATGCGATCGCATTGCTTCCGGACATTACCCTACGCGATCGCAGACGGAACCTCGCGATCGCGATGCACCCAAACGTTGCCTTACGCGATCGCATGAAACTCTTCGCAATCGCGAAGAACAATTTGTCTGCAATCTTATTGCAGTAGAATCAGTTGTGCATTTTAGCACGTATTGGTCCGTTTGGACCCCCAGATTCATCCCGAGGCCCCCGGGACCCCAACGAAAACCACCAACCTACTCCAAAACACGATACGAACATGTTCCAATCATAAAAACACCCCCTTAAACACGAAAATCACCAAATCAACGCGAATTCAAGCCTAAGTTTCATCCAAAACTTCCGAAACCTACATGCTATCAAAAACCTGACCAAACGATGACCTGAAAATTTGCAGATATATCAAAAATCACTTAACGAAGCTACTGCAACTGTCGAAATTCCATTCCGATGCCCAGATCAAAATCTCACCTATCGATCGGATGTCCAAAAATTTCAAACTTCGGCATTTCAGGCCTAATTGATCTACATACCTCCAAAATACATTCTGAACGCGCTCCAGATCCCGAAATCACCTAACAGAGCTAATGGAACCATCAGATTTCCGTTTCGAGGTCGTCTTAACACTGTTAATCTTTCTCCTAAGATAAGAATCAAAATCTTAGTCTGATGAATCTTTCTCCTAAGATAACAAAAAATGGACCTAGTCTGATGAATTATTCCCTAGGATAGAAATCTTAGTCTGATGAATCTTTCTCCTAAGATAAGGATCGAAATCTTAGTCTGATGAATCTTTCTCCTAAGATAACAAAAATGTACAGAGTCAGATAAATTATCTCCCAGGATAACAAAAAGGGGAAGGAAACAATTGGAAAGTTTCAGATAAGAAAGTTAGGAGTGGGCAACAACAATTGGAAATTTTGTGGATCATGACGTAGTCGAAGGTCAGTAGTTTTCAACCAAGCTCAAGGCAGTCGATGAAGCAGAGTAGGGAAAGGATAGAAGAAATAAAAACCATCCCCAACAAGAGTATCACAACCAACCACCACATTTCAAGCTAACAAGATTTTTCTGTGATTGAAATAGGGACAGAAAATCTAGGTTGTTTCGGAGAAATCCACCATACGGAAAGGCAAGCACCAAAGAGAACAAGGAAAACAATGTCAAGTAAGAAAAAAGACAATTTAAGTTTTGAAGTCAAGAGCCCGCCTGGAGAACAAATGTGTACTTTTAGAGTTCAAGAAGTTAGGAGCCCGCCTGGAGAACAGAGGTGTACCTTTAAAGTTGTTGAAGTTAGGAGCCTGCCTGGAGAATATAGGAAGACGGCTATAATCAAAAGAAGACGTTCAAAGGATCAGCAATAAAGTACTCTCCTGGAGAGTGGAGAAATACAGTTCAAGTCAAAAAGTCGGTGCAAGTCAGCAACAAAGGAACTTCGGAGGAAAATACAAGTCAACAAGGCAACAACAGTCACAAGACCAAGTTTGGAAATAAACCTTTATAATTCATGGACCATAGCTTAGTCTAGCTTCTTTATTTTTTGATATGGTGTAATAAGAAAGTCAGTAAGCAGTAACAGTGAAACCACAACTTCATGGTTGTCCCAGCTACCAAAACTTCCCGAACTACATTGACTTGATTCATTTTTAGCCAAGGATATGTAGAAAACCTTTGAAGCAAAGGTTAGGTCAAATCTTTCCAAAAAATGCTTCACACAGAGTATTCAAACGAGCAAAAATCGGTCGTGTCCGCTCACTTTGTGTTTGCACGAAAACTCTTCGTATTTACAGGCAAAGAGGGAAGCTGTAAGCACGTGATTTTTACCTCACATTAATTACTCCCATAAAAGTAAAATAAATTTTTTTTGTTTTACTGTTTGAAGACTTGTGCAATTTTATGAATTTTGTTTCGTGATATTTTCAGTAATAGTTTGCATTTGTATGTGCATGTTTGTTGGTTAAATTAATAAGAAAATTACAAAAATATGTTGCAATTGTATTTACAATTTAAATAGACATCTTGTAATTAATAAATAATTGTTCTACAAAAGAATGGAAATCATAAAAATAATGTATTTTGTATTTTTTTAGTGATTAATGTCAAAATTTGTGTGATTTGATATTTAATTATTTGTGATAATTATTATTGAGAGTTAATTAGTATTTTAAAGTTAATTTGGGTTTTATAATTTAAATTTAGCATTTATTTTGTTTAAAGTAAATGAAAGAAATTGAAAGGGGTGGCTCATTTTTGGGTTTTGGGCAACTTAATTGCAGGCCCAATCGATTTATTCACCAAACCTATCATAAAATCTGGCCCAAAAGCAGCCAATACTCGGTCCATGTAATTAGTCATTATGACCATCGAAACGACGTAGTATGGGGGCAATAGTAAGTCGTTTTGAGTTCAATAATGTCAAATTTATCTGAGCCTCACATTTTTCATTCTCCAACTGTCACGCCCCAAATCGGAGAACATGACCGGCGCCTGACCGGGTTGCCCCAGTCAAGCGGACCTGGATGCCTTTCATTCCCACGCGTTATCCCTGTGTTGATTGTTTCTCATTAACCAAATATCTTACTAACCATGAAAGATTTTACATTAAACAAATAAAACCATACGAGTGATTCATTAACAAGTTTGCAGTTTTTACAACGCCCGACATAACATAATGTATACATAAGATTGGAGTCCCACAGTTTACATGTCTACAGAGCCTCTAGGATACAAAAAAAAAGGGAATACAATACTTGCCGGTAACAAGGCTCCGGCTATACCTTACAAAACCAAAATGAAATCTAAACAAAAGTGGCAAGAACCACACAGGGCCCCAAGGAAGAAAGGGGCTCACCAAAACGGGCAGTGGAAGGAGAAGGATACTACTGCCGATGAGCTGAAGTGCCTGCTACTGATCCACCTACAATCATAACACGAATGTAGCGTCCCCGGCAAAAGGGACGTCAGTACACTTGAATTGTACTGGTATGTATGGACAAACTTTGTCCCAAGTAAACTCAAGCCATTAAATTACATCAACAATTAATTAAGCCAGCCACCCATGTTTCCACATTTTCCTCATTTCAAATAATTCTCAACACAAAGCACTTTCTACGATCAACCAATTTAACAATAACCAATCAATCACATAAAGCACAAGTAGTCAAACAAAGGGGCAATCGGTGCCCCACAGGTTGCAAACTCTCCTGCTCTGTCTCCTTTCACAATTTCACATTATTGATTTTTGTATCAATTTTCAATAGCGATTTCGATCGCTTTCCATCCTTATTGCCCCCGACCACCCTTATTACCTCGGCCACCCTTATCACCCCAACCCACACCTTATTTCCTCACGTTGCGGCGCGCAACACGACCCCGTCTTACAGTTTAAAACACAACAATTTCAAACAGCAGATAAGGTACAACACACAATTTCAACAAGTTCAAATAAGCAACTTGCACATTGTTTCATGTTCTCAATTACTTATCAAGCCAATATCACAACAAAGTTACAATATTTCCATAATCAAGAATATTCACACAAGTATGTTCAACAATTTTCCATAGTTCAAGTGTTTCATCTCTTTCCACAATAAACCAATTCTCGAGTGTTTCGTTTCCTTTCCACAAGGTGCCATATAGGCCATCATAAGTATTATTCACAATTCTTTACCCAATTCAACTCTCATTTAACTTTTGGTTCATATTCTATACCACATCACTCATATTTCAACAACAACTTTGAGAATCTCACACAATTTGTCAAATTAACATTAACCAAGCAATTTTTCACACATATAGGCGATTTCACAAGAATCAAAATTAGCCATACATACCTGGTAATGATTTTTCTTCCTACTTTATGCTTACCCAAGATATCCTACTCTTGCCAACCTTGTTCTTGAAGACTCTTACTTCTACTCACTTCTTTTTACTAGAAATCAAGTTCAATAATCATGCATGAGTGTAAAAATTCTATTTTCAAAAGCTATTATATGCAAACCTCTCTTTACCCAATTTAAAACTGAAAATCAAAGAAAATAGTTAGGGTTTTTACCTTGAAAAGATTGGGGAAGTTGAATCCTTGCCCTAGGATCCCTTGGAATTAAGATGATTGGAACAATCTTTGAAGATGAAAGATTTCTCTCTCTAAAAACCCTCTCTTCTCTCTCTAATTTTGGTAAGATGATATGGTAAAACGAAGAAGAAAGGTGTTATATTAAAGAAGAGATCGGGTCAAAATGTTACAAAAATCTGGACCGGGTCAATTATGCGGTGCACTTTGCGACCGCAGAATCAACATGCGGTCCGCAGAGTGACCGCAGAATGGCCTCAAAAATTGCGCAGGTTCTGTTACAGAATGCGGCCAATATGCGGTCCGCATCCTTGATCTACGGTCGCAAAATGCACCGTAGATTCACTATGCGATCGCATATCGACCGCATTTTCAACACGATTTTGGGAAACTCTCTGGAATGTTTTGCGGCAAGAATGCGGTCCGCATGTCAGGTTTGCGATCGCATTCTTGACCGCATATAGGACACTTTTCGGAAAAATTAATTCTCTACATTTTTGAAACTTAAATCACTACCAAGGGTCCGAAGACGCATTCCTAACACATTATTCGGACCATGACACTATAGCTACTAGGTTTTATGCACAAAAATTTTACGGGGCCTTACATCCTCCCCCCCTTAAGATCATTCGTCCTCGAATGAGGACTTTGAAAATAAATTGGTTTTGAAAGGCATGATATGCAAGCTATCAAAATTTTGACTAACTCTTATATTTTAGAAAAATTTTGCCAGAGTTTCCTTTGTATTATGGACTGTCAGAGGGCCCCCGAAACACATTACCAAACAACAATATACAACTACAACACTTTCCACAACTGGTATACACTTTCTTACCTCAACGAATGCACATATTCTATCACATTGTTACAATTGCTCATAAACTAGTCACTTCAATGAATTCTTACCTCATTTAACCATTTTAACACACCATGTACACTTAACAAACCATTACCAATCTACACTTACTATTAGTTGTTTATTTAACACGTAAATCTTTATAAGGCTTTCATTTATCAAGAACGGTTCAAGTGACCCAAGGTAACAACACATTTAACTCATTACAAAATGAAGGGGACTTTACTAATACTAAGAGGAAAACAACTTAGACAAGATGACAGTTACTAGGAGTAGGAAGGTCATCTAATTTCTTCTAGGCTTGATCGAACAAATGGGGGTACTTTTCCTTCATCTCTTTTTCTGCTTCCCATGTGGCCTCCTCAACTTGTTGACTTTGCCACAATACTTTAACAGAGGCAACTTCCTTATTTCTCAACTTACGGACTTGCCTATCAAGAATGGCGACCGGAACTTCTTCATATGACAAATCTTCATTAACCTCTATAGCCTCGACTGGCATGATGGTGGATGGATCTCCAATCACTTTCTTCAACATGGACACGTGGAATACCGGGTGCACTGATGACATCTCGGGAGGCAACTCTAGCCTATAAGCAACTTGACCAATCCTTTGAATGATCCGATATGGCCCGACATACCTAGGACTCAATTTCCCTTTCTTTCCAAATCGCATGACTCCTTTCATAGGAGATACCCTCAAGAACACCCAATCATCGACTTGAAACTCCAAATCCCTTCGGCGAACGTCTGCATAGGATTTTTGACGACTCTGTGCTGTTTTCATTCTCTCCTGAATAACCTTGACCTTTTCCATAGCTTCGTACACCATATCTGGCCCTAGCAATTCCGCTTCACCTACCTCAAACTACCCGATTGGCGATCTACATCTTCTCCCGTACAATGCCTCAAATGGGGCCATCTGAATGCTAGCATGATAGCTATTATTGTAAGCAAATTCTATCAGTGGCAAATGTTCATCCCAATTACCTTTAAAATCTAAGACACAAGCCCGTAACATATCTTCAAGCGTCTGAATGGTCCGCTCGGCCTGGCCGTCGGTCTGTGGATGGAAAGCTGTGCTGAGATTCACCTGAGTTCCCAAACCTTGCTGAAACTTCTTCCAAAAGTTAGCTGTGAACTGAGCCCCGCGATCCGAGATGATAGAAAGTGGAGTGCCATGAAGCCTTACTATCTCCTTGATGTACAATCTTGCATATTGCTCCGCGGTATCAGTGGACTTGACAGGCAGGAAGTGAGCTGATTTGGTGAGTCGATCTACTATCACCCATATTGAATCGAACTTACGCTGAGTGCGAGGTAACCCTACCACGAAATCCATATTGATCATCTCCCATTTCCACCTTGGTATTTCTATAAGCTGAGTTAATCCACCGGGCCGTTGATGCTCGGCCTTCACTTATTGACGGTTCGGACATTTAGCTACAAAGCTTGCTACATCCCTTTTCATACCGTTCCACCAATAAATCTCCTTAAGGTCATGATACATTTTCGTGGAACCTGGGTGTACCGAATACCTGGAAGTATGAGCCTCTGCCATCACTCTTTCCCGAAGCTCGTCCACATCCGGAACACATAGCCTATCTTGACACCGCAATACACCATCTTCGCTGTTGAGTACAAATGCTGAGGTCTTGTTATTCATGACTGCTTCCTTCACCCGAACCAATGGTTGATCCATGAACTGTTTTTCCTTGATTTCCGCGACCAATGATGATTCTGCTCCATTATGCACCAAAATATCCCCCTCGTCTGACGCCGAGATACGAACCCCCAAACTGGCTAATTGGTAAACCTCTCGAGCCAGGGGTCTCCGATCCACACCCAAATGAGCCAAACTACCCATAGATTTTCGACTAAGAGCGTCGGCTACCACATTTGCCTTCCCTAGATGGTACAATATGTCCATATCATAGTCCTTGAGTAATTCTAACCACCGCCGCTGTCTCAGATTCAGCTCTTTCTGCTTGAACAAATATTGGAGGCTCTTGTGGTCTGAAAACACATCTACATGAACCCCATAAAGATAGTGCCGCCATATTTTCAAAGCAAACACAACAGCTGCAAGCTCCAAATCATGCGTCAGATAATTCTTCTCGTGATTCTTGAGTTGCCCTGAAGCGTAAGATATGACTTTCCCGTGCTGCATCAATACACATCCCAAACCAACCCTGGAGGCATCACAATAAACCACAAATCCCTCTGTGCCTTCTGGCAAGGCCAATACTAGTGCCGAGGTCAATCTTGACTTCAATTCCTGAAACTTTTCTCACATGCTTCGGACCACTGGAACTTAACTGCCTTCTGCGTCAGTTTTGTCAATGGGGAAGCGAGGGTTGAGAACCCCTCTACAAACCTCCGATAGTACCTTGCTAAACCCAAGAAGCTACGAATCTCTGTCGGGGTCGTGGGTCTAGGCCAATCTTTCACTACCGCAATCTTCTGAGGATCCACCTGAATTCCCTCACTGGAAATAACATGCCCTCGAAAAGCTACGGACTCCAACCAAAACTCACATTTTGAGAACTTGGCATACAATTGATGCTGAAGAAGGGTTTGCAATGTTTCTCTGAGGTGAATGGCATGATCTTCCCTGCTTCGAGAGTAGATGAGGATATCGTCAATGAATACAATTACAAAGAAATCTAGGAATGGCTTGAAAACCCGATTCATAAGGTCCATGAAAGCTGCTGGGGCATTGGTTAGCCCAAAAGACATGACCAAAAACTCGAAGTGACCATATCCTGCTCCCTGATTTTCAACTGGTGGTACCCAAACCGTAAATCAATCTTTGAGAAGAACTTCGCTCCCTGCAATTGGTCAAACAGATCATCCACTCGTGGCAAAGGATATTTATTCTTGATGGTGACTTTGTTGAGCTGCCGATAATCAATACACATTCGAAGTGACCCATCCTTCTTTCTGACAAAAAGAACCGGAGCACCCCATGGTGATACACTCGGTCGTATGAACCCTTTTTCTAATAAATCCCTCACCTGCTCCTTTAACTCCCTTAACTCTGCTGGCGCCATTCTGTATGGTGGAATGGATATTGGCTGAGTATCTGGCAATACATCGATCCCAAAATCAATCTCCCTATCCGGCGGAATGCCCGGAAGCTCATCCGGAAACACTTCAGGAAATTCATTCACAATTGGCACGGACTCGAGGGTAGTCACCTCCTGAGGTGGTGTCCGTTACCCGAACCAGGTGATAGATACACCCTTTCTTAATCATCTTCGAAGCCTTAAGGTAGGAAATAAACCTACCCCTTGGCACTACACCATTTCCTCTCCATTCAATAACCGGCTCGTTAGGGAACTCGAGCCTCATAACTCTCGTTCGACAGTCAAGTTTGGCAAAGCACAAATAGAGCCAATCCATCCCCATAATTACATCAAAATCTACCATCCCAAGCTCAATAAGATCGGCCGTGGTATCACGACCACCCACCGTAACAACACAATTCCTATAGACTCGTGAGGCTGTAATAGAATCACCGATTGGAGTCGACACAGAGAACGGCTCATGAAGCCGTTCGGGTACTATCCCAAAACTTGAAGCAATGAATGGAGTAACATAAGACAAGGAGGACCCTGGATCAATAAGGGCATAGCAATCAATAGTCTGAACAGACAGGATACCTGTAACAACATCTGGAGAAGCCTCGGTATTTTGGCGGCCACTCAATGCATAGAATCGGCTAGGTCCACCCCTACCCCGAGCTCCACCCCTAGCTGCACCACGCCCTGCTGATGCTGGAGTACGCGCTGATGATGTAGCAGCTAAAGAACCGGATGACTGAGCAGATCCCCTACCTATACCTTGACGGGGTGCACGGCAGTCCCGCTGAATGTGACCTCTCACCCCGTACCCGAAGCACACTAGAAGGTCAAGGTAGAAAGTCTCTGTATGAAATCTCCCACACTTGGGGCATGTAGGGGTCTCCCCTGCTGCTGGGATCTCACCCCAGGACGACCAGACTGACGAGACCTCCTGCTGTCTGAACCAGGTCTCGAGTAGCTGCCCTGCTGATGACTGTGCACGGATGGCAGTGCAATCGCGGAGGACTGAGCATATGACTGGGATGGCCCTGATGACCCTTTCCCTGGAAGTGATCTCCCCGAATGACCCATTGACCGGGCCCTGCTGCTATTTTCTCTTTCTGCACGAATCTTCAATTTCCTGGCCTCTGTGGCTTGAGCAAACCCCACGATCCTCCCATAGTTCATATCTGAGTGCAAAGCTGCTGTGGCGGCCTCATTCACTACCAAAGGGCTAAGGCCCTGAACAAACCGTCGAACCCGGGCATCCATGGTCGACACTAAATGAGGAGCGTACTTGGACAACCTTACGAACTCCATGTGATACTCCCAAACACTCATACTACCCTGTTTGAGAACCTCGAACTCGGTGGCACGGGCTGCCATTGCCTCAGCAGGTAAGAAGTGGTCCATAAATGCATCCACGAACTCATCCCATCTGGCCGGAGGGCTCCCTTCCTCACGGGAATCCTCCCACATTTCGAACCATGAACGTGCCGCTCCCT
Organism: Nicotiana noctiflora; assembly: GCA_032618575.1. Classification (NCBI taxonomy): domain Eukaryota; kingdom Viridiplantae; phylum Streptophyta; class Magnoliopsida; order Solanales; family Solanaceae; genus Nicotiana; species Nicotiana noctiflora. The sequence continues at coordinate 141,841 of JASVEL010013128.1, forward strand.
TCAGCCTGTAAGAGGCCAACTCTACCCCCTCTATATCCGTAGCCTTCATCACTCTGAGGGTCTTGTATATCTCATCAAGGAATTCTTGTGGGTCAGCCTCTGGATCGGTGCCTGAAAATTCTGGAGGGGCCAATCGCAAGAATTGATGGACTCTGGAGCCAAAGGAATCTCCCTGTCCGCTGGAGGATGCTGGGGCATCATGGGATCTCTGGGCCTGGGCAGCCACTAATCGTGTTAACATATGAATGGCTCCCCTAAGATCTTCATTAGAGATACCAGAGCCCGAAGCGGGAACTGTATCTGAGTCAGGAACACTGGCAGGAGGAATGGTGGCATCCTCTGCCGCAGCTGGAATAGGGACACTTGGGTTTTGAACAGATGGGCCAGGCAAATTCGGGACCGGTGGGTCATTCTCTCCCACGGCATCGGGTACATGATTAACAGTCTGCACTTGGGCCGGTATTGGCCCTAAGGCCGAGTCTAGCCTTCTTCTTAGGTGCCATATTCTGAAAATTTGGGAACAAGGCGCGAATTAGACACAGATATTTCCACATTGCACTTTACCGCACGATATAGATTAACAAAGAAGTAGGTAAATTCCTAAATGCCCGTGTAGCCCCCTACTTATACGATGTGGTCGACAACACACCTATAAGAAGGGCACTACTAGACACGGCTCCGAGACATCCTAGGACACTTTAAAAACCATAGGCTTTAATACCAAGTTTGTCACGCCCCAAATCGGAGAACATGACCGGCGCCTGACCGGGTTGCCCCAGTCAAGCGGACCTGGATGCCTTTCATTCCCACGCGTTATCCCTGTGTTGATTATTTCTCATAGACTGTCACGCCCCAAATCGGAGAACATGACCGGCGCCTGACCGGGTTGCCCCAGTCAAGCGGACCTGGATGCCTTTCATTCCCACGCGTTATCCCTGTGTTGATTGTTTCTCATTAACCAAATATCTTACTAACCATGAAAGATTTTACATTAAACAAATAAAACCATACGAGTGATTCATTAACAAGTTTGCAGTTTTTACAACGCCCGACATAACATACATATACGTAAGACTGGGGTCCCACAGTTTACATGTCTACAGAGCCCCTAGGATACAAAAAAAGGGAATACAATACTTGCCGGTAATAAGGCTCCGGCTATACCTTACAAAACCAAAATGAAATCTTAACAAAGGTGGCATGAACCACACAGGGCCCCGAGGAAGAAAGGGGCTCACCAAAATAGGCAGTGGAAGGAGAAGGATACTACCGCCGATGAGCTGAAGTGCCTGCTACTGATCCACCTACAATCATAACACGAATGTAGCGTCCCCGGCAAAAGGGACGTCAGTACACTTGAATTGTACTGGTATGTATGGACAAACTTTGTCCCAAGTAAACTCAAGCCATTAAATTACATCAACAATTAATTAAGCCAGCCACCCATGTTTCCACATTTTCCTCATTTCAAATAATTCTCAACACAAAGCACTTTCTACGATCAACCAATTTAACAATAACCAATCAATCACATAAAGCACAAGTAGTCAAACAAAGGGGCAATCGGTGCCCCACAGGTTGCAAACTCTCCTCTGCTGTCTCCTTTCACAATTTCACATTATTGATTTTTGTATCAATTTTCAATAGCGATTTCGATCGCTTTCCATCCTTATTGCCCCCGACCACCCTTATTACCTCGGCCACCCTTATCACCCCAACCCACACCTTATTTCCTCACGTTGCGGCGCGCAACACGACCCCGCCTTACAGTTTAAAACACAACAATTTCAAACAGCAGATAAGGTACAACACACAATTTCAACAAGTTCAAATAAGCAACTTGCACATTGTTTCATGTTCTCAATTACTTATCAAGCCAATATCACAACAAAGTTACAATATTTCCATAATCAAGAATATTCACACAAGTATGTTCAACAATTTTCCACAGTTCAAGTGTTTCATCTCTTTCCACAATAAACCAATTCTCGAGTGTTTCGTTTCCTTTCCACAAGGTGCCATATAGGCCATCATAAGTATTATTCACAATTCTTTACCCAATTCAACTCTCATTTAACTTTCGGTTCATATTCTATATCACATCACTCATATTTCAACAACAACTTTGAGAATCTCACACAATTTGTCAAATTAACATTAACCAAGCAATTTTTCACACATATAGGCGATTTCACAAGAATCAAAATTAGCCATACATACCTGGTGATGATTTTTCTTCCTACTTTATGCTTACCCAAGATATCCTACTCTTGCCAACCTTGTTCTTGAAGACTCTTACTTCTACTCACTTCTTTTTACTAGAAATCAAGTTCAATAATCATGCATGAGTGTAAAAATTCTATTTTCAAAAGCTATTATATGCAAACCTCTCTTTACCCAATTTAAAACTCTGAAAATCAAAGAAAATAGTTAGGGTTTTTACCTTGAAAAGATTGGGGAAGTTGAATTCTTGCCCTAGGATCCCTTGGAATTAAGATGATTGGAACAATCTTTGAAGATGAAAGATTTCTCTCTCTAAAAACCCTCTCTTCTCTCTCTAATTTTGGTAAGATGATTTGGTAAAATGAAGAAGAAAGGTGTTATATTAAATAAGAGATCGGGTCAAAATGTTACAAAAATCTGGACCGGGTCAATTATGCGGTGCACTTTGCGACCGCAGAATCAACATGCGGTCCGCAGAGTGACCACATAATGGCCTCAAAAATTGCGCAGGTTCTGTTACAGAATGCGGCCAATATGCGGTCCGCATCCTTGATCTGCGGTCGCAAAATGCACCGCAGATTCACTATGCGATCGCATATCGACCGCATTTTCAACACGATTTTGGGAAACTCTCTGGAATGTTTTGCGGTAAGAATGCGGTCCGCATGTCAGGTTTGCGATCGCATTCTTGACCTCATATAGGACACTTTTCGGAAAAATTAATTCTCTACATTTTTGAAACTTAAATCACTACCAAGGGTCCGAAGACGCATTCCTAACACATTATTCGGACCATGACACTATAGCTACTAGGTGTTATGCACAAAAATTTTACGGGGCCTTACACCAACGGCCCAAATTAATTCATTGGATTAATATACTCGAACACCCTTATCCCCCACCCTAGCCAAACCCCCCTCTTACCCGTCTCTCGTCATTTTAGAGACCCCTCCCTCACTCCACTGCTGACCGCACGTCGGAAATAGCCCACAATAGCAGGCAGTCACCAATGGCCTCCAAATTGACACCAGACCTTCCTCTCCACCTCCCCATCCCATTCCCTCAAACCATCTCCTTCGAATCTTAGCCGAATGCTTCGAATCTTCAATCAAAAATTGAGACGTCAACCCCTTGTTTACCAACTCAACCCCAAATAAACACCATATAATTCCCATGACCCCCTCTTTCCAAACCTCAACATAGTTCCCCTTGAATCTCCTTCAATTGTCTCAAATTTTCAATCTGATGTCTGGACCCTAAGGTGTTTTCAAGCTGTTCTGAGTTTTTCTAAGCCGACTTACTACAAGATAAAGATGGTTGTTGGTTCTTGAAAAGGAACAAGCGATTAACATTATCTTGGGGTAAGTTGGAATGTCAGTATCAACTTCAAGTCCACTTGGTAAGTTCCTACACTCTTTTAATTATTTTGTTTGTCCCATTTGTGTTAGTTCACGACTATTCTTCTCTCTCCCGTTTTTCTGAAGGTCTAGGTCTTTCTTGTTAAGCCTGTTTGAATTTGTTTAAAATTCTAATTTTTGGTTTCTTTTTTGTCACGACCCAAATTCCACACCCGGTCGTGATGGCGCCTCTCGTGAAGACAAGGCCAGCCAACAACCCCAAATCCTCTTTTATTAGCTATTAAACATAAGGGAATAGAAATGTTACTTATTAACATTTAAATATTAATTTCATCATAATACAACTCGACCGGGGTGTCACAAGTCACGAGCATCTAATGAGTAAAGGTGCTACTATTGGCCAACAATGTATAGATAATTACAAAATAAAAGTTGGAAGTACAAAGATGAAGTACGGCACCGCGAACGCTAGCGGTCACCTGGCTCAACTACCACCATAAGGTCTTCTTCCCTGCTAATAACCCGCTAACGGGTGAAGAATACCTGCAACTGCACGCAAGGTGCAGGGAGTAAAGCTAGTACTTCCAACTCAGTGGTAATAAAAGAGAATAATAACTGAGCGATAAGAAAATACATATGGGCACACCAAAATGCTATACAAGACAGTACAATCACTTTTTGAAAAGTCGAAATACTGTGAAAATCCTTTAGAAAATCTTAAGATCAGTTAAAAATATCATTTTTGAAAATCGATGTTACAAATATCCCCTTTTCCTTTTTCAATAGCCAGCATATAAATGCTAAATCAGATAGAGCAAGTCGGCTCACAAGTCGGCCCCTTGGGCACAACACTCCTCAACATGTAACACCAGGTTATCTGGTCAACAAGACAAGTAACAGTATGTATGCCAATGATATATGAGTGCTAATGTCATGCCACGTAATACAAACATGAGTGAATGCAATGAAATACAATGCATATGACCGCTGCGGCGTGTAGTCCAATCCATTTGGGTACCCGCGCTCATTGTGGGGTTTCAGACTCCGGAGGGGCTCCTACATCCCAACCGCAATAATACTACGGCGTGCAGTCCGATCCATATACTACTGTGGCGTGCAGTCCGATCCATATACTACTGCGGCGTGGAGTCCGATCTATGCAATATGCTACTGTGGCGCGCAGTCTGATCCATGCATGTATATGCATATGCACACATATCACTCGAGGCCTGAAAGCCTCCTTACGATACTCGTCGTGCCCTCACAAATAGCCCTCAGCCCCAATAAGTCGAACAAAAAATTGAAAAGTCCCTCGGGCCTTAGTAAAACAATGACACTCAACTCAAATGATAGTTAAAATATCAATTAAAACTCTAGGTTTGAGAAAAATATAGCTGAGTTCAAAAGCAGTGTAAATCACACGGACTGAGTTCAAATAGTAATTCAAACAGTGAGGAAAAACAATGATGATAGTTCATAAAGATTTTCAACAATCGGCAATAAGCCCCAAGTATGGCAATGAGCCCAAATCATAATGATAACAAAAACACATTTGCAAATACGCAGTAGAAACCAATAATCGGGACGGACCAACTCACGATCCCCAACCGTGCTCTACCCCATGCTCAGGTCCAGCATGCACGTCACCTCAATACAACACTAAGATGTGCAAATCATGGATTTCAAACCCTCAGGATATCATTCCCAAGTATTACTCACCTCAAGCCGGCAAAAACTCAAGCTTGCAATGCCTTTGTCCCTCAAACTAGCTTCCACGCACATCAAATCTAACCAAAATCAGGGCAAATATATCACAATATGCTAATGGGGCATAACCCAATCGAAAGAACTCGAAAAATACCAAAAATCACGAAATTGGCAAAACCCAAGCCCCGGGCCCACATCTCGACAAATTTCAAAATTTAAATTTCCGGAATCCTCGTCTCGTCACGAGTCCGTACATACCAAGAACTCCCAAATCGGACAACAAATGGCCCCTCAAATCCCAAATTTAAAGTTTTTGCTCCATGCCCTAATTTCTTGATTTTTAGCCATAAAATCATGTATTCCATGGATGATTCTTGTATAAAAACATGTATATAACTCATAAAACTTACCTCCAACTATTCCCAATTGAAATCCCTTCAATTCCCGTCCAAACGCTCAAAAAAATGACCAAAAATGGTAGAAAAAATGGGTTTTTTTCGCGACTGAAATGTGTTTAACATTCTGTCCAGGTACTGTAGCTAACACTATGCGATCGCATAGAATAAAATCCTAGGTACTGTAGCTAACACTATGCGATCACATTAGAGCATTGCGTTCGCATTTAACAAAATTTCTGGGCGCTGTAGCTAACTCTATGTGATTGTATAGAACAAAATTCTCTGCAATTTTTCTGCTGCATTTTGCAACTTAAAAATTCTCGTTAGCCATCCGAAATCACCCTGAGGTCCCCGGGACCTCAACCAAAAATACCAATACATCCTATAACGTTATTCAAACTTGTTCCAATCACAAAGATACATATAACAACACTAAAACCATCAAATTACATCGGATTGAAGCCTAATTTTCTTCAAAACTTTCAAAATGCGCATTCAATCAAAAACTCGACCAGACGATGTCCGAATGACCTAAAAATTTGCACACATATCCAAAATCACCCAAATGAAGCTACATCAACTCTCTGAATTCCTTTCCGACCCTCAGATCAAAATCTCACCTATCAACCGAAATTCACCAAAATAGGCTAACTTCTTCACCAGACCTCCAAAATTACTTCTGATCGCGCTCATAAGTCTTAAATCATCACCCGGAGCTAACCGAATCATCGGAATTCAATTCCGAGCCCTCTAACTCACAAGTCAACATCCTGTAACGACCCGGCCGGTCGTTTTAGAAAATTACGCCCCGATCCCTAATTTAACTGTTCCCCAAGTGCATTTCTGCTATTGTGTTTTGCTGGGAGAGTCGATTTTGAAATTTGGAGCATTTTGAGACACTTAGTCCATAAATAGAAGCCTTATAGTTGAAAAATGGCCCGTAGCCGGAACAGTGTTAAGACGACCTCAGAACGGAAATCTGATGGCTCCATTAGCTCCTTTAGGTGATTTTGGGGTTGGGAGCGCGTTCAGAATGTATTTTGGAGGTCCGTAGCTCAATTAGGCTTGAAATGCCGAAGTTTGAAATTTTGGCGAATCCGAACGATAGGTGAGATTTTGATCCGGGGGTCGGAATAGAATTCCGACAATTTCTGTAGCTTTGTTATGTGATTTTGGATATGTCCGCAAAGTTTCAAGTCATTCGGACATCGTTTGGTCGGGTTTTTGATGGAATGTTGATTTCAGAAGTTTTAAGAAATTTAGGCTTGAATTCGATGTGAATTATGGGTAATGATATTGTTAGACGTGTTTTTATGACTGGAACAAGTTCGTATCATGTTTTGGAGTATGTTGGTGGTTTTCGTTGGGGTCCCGGGGGCCTCGGGATGAATCCGGACTACCATCCGTGCAATTTTGAAGCATGAAAACTGCAGAAAAATGCAGCAGTAGTGCAGTAGACCCTTGGTCATCGCGTTCGCGTGGCAGGGCACGCGTTCGCGAAGGGTCAGCTGCTGGGGCATCGCGTTCGCGATGGTTGAGCCGCGTTCGCGTAAGGACAATTGATAGACCATCGCGTTCGTGATGGCCAGGTTGCATTCGCGTAGGTATATTTTCGAGAGGCATCGCGTTCGCGATGGCCAGGTCGCGTTCGCGTAGTTCAATTTTGGAGGGCTGGGATTTTTTCTTCAGCGCGAACGCGTGAATGTAGTCGCGTTCGCGAAGGTTCATTTGGCATGGCATCGCAAATGCGAGATGGGGGACGCGAACGCGAAGGGTAATTTCCCATTCAGAAATATTAAAACCAGAACAGTCCACCCGCGACCCTCATTCACTAAAACGCCATTTTTGAGCTCCAAGAGAGGAAATTGAAGGGGAAACACTGGGGTATCATCGAGAAATCATCGGGGGTAAGTTTCTTGGCCTTAATTCGTTAGTTTATCATGAAATCCGTGATTATTTCACTGAAAATGGAAGATTAAAGGTGGGTTTGAGCCCTAGGCCTAAATTTTAGAAAAGCTTTTATTTGAATGGGCAAATTGAGTCCGATTTCGATAAATGTTATATGCACGGACTCGTGTTGAGATAAGGAACCCGAATATATAACTTTCATAATTTTTCGAGAGGCGTACCGAAAGTCGGGTTTTGGCAACTTGTGGGTTTTGGTGTATTTTGATTTGTTTTGATTGGGTAATGCCCAATTGGCCTATTTTGATGTGATTCTATTGATCTTTTTATCAGATACTACACCTGTGGAGGCCGACATTCGCGGCAAGAGAGTTGTCTCTTAGCGGTTTTGTACCGGAGTCGAGGTAAGTGGCTTGTCTAACCTCGTGTGGGGGAACTTTCACCCCTAGGATATTATGTGATAGTTTAAATGCCTTGTACGCGAGGTGACGGGCGTGTACATGCGCTGGTTGTTGTAACACACACTTTACTTGAATTGTACGATTAGTGATATTCCTGCTCTTAACCGATAAAAATGTTACTTTTACCCGGTATTAGTTAGAAAAGCATGATTGGCTAGGATTCAACATGTTTAATTGCCTAGTTGACTTACTTGAACTTCTTGATAAATTGTTGGCACTAGCTTCGGTGATGTTATAATTAAACATATTATACTCTCCATGTGTGTTTCTTTATTTGATGTGTTTGTGGACTGCGGGTTCAATTCCCCGAGATCCCAGGGCTGTGGGTTCGATTCCCAGAGACCCAAAGTGATAATGGTATGGACTGCGGGTTCGATTCCCGGAGATCCTGAGTTATTGGTAGGGACTGCGGGTTCGATTCCCGGAGATCCTGAGTTATTGGTAGGGACTGCGGGTTCAATTCCCGGACATCCTGAGTTATTGGTAGGGACTGCGAGTTCGATTCTCGGAGATCCTGAGTTATTGGTAGGGACTGCGGGTTCGATTCCCGGAGATCCTGAGTTATTGGTAGGGACTGCGAGTTCGACTTCCGGAGATCCTGAGATAGGTAGGAACTGCGGGTTCGATTCCCGAAGATCCTGAGTTATTGGTAGGGACTGCGGGTTCGATTCCCGGAGATCCTGAGCTATTGATATATTATTGAGATGTGGACTGCGGGTTCGATTCCCGGAGATCCTGAGATTTATTGAGTCATGGGCTGCGGGTTCGATTCCCGGAGACCCAGGGTTACTGTTGATGGGACTGTGGGTTCAATTCCCACAGGTCCTGGACTTATTAATTGAGTTTGTTACTTGTTTTTAGTTAATTGTAGACAGTTGTAGTAATCATTTTATTGTTGTTATTTTGGAATTATTATCGTTTAAACTGCTTATTATTGTTATTATCATTTTTGTAATTGTTTTCTCTCAGTAGGGCCCTGACCTTCCTCGTCACTACTCCATCGAGGTTAGGCTTGGCACTTACTGAGTACCGCCGTGGTGTACTCATGCTACTCTTCTGCAAACTTTTGTTGTGCAGATGCAGGTACATCAGGACAGGCCCATACTAGGTGATATCAACAGCACATTTGGAGACCTCGAGGTATGATCTGCTACGTCCGCGGATCCGGAGGCCCTCCTTCTATTTTGATAGTTCTAGCAGATGTTTTTCCTTCATTTCGTTGTTTAGACACTCTTTACTCATAGATCCACAGTTGTATACTCTCTTTTAGTCTGTGTTGCCCGTGGAATTCCGGGTCTTGGTGGTGTTTTATACAGTGTGTTGGACGGATGTATGTTCCAAGCGGCACGGATTACATTTGTTTTTATATTATATTTCTGTTATTTCTTATTTAATGTTTATAAACTGGCATATTATGCAACGTTTTAGGCTTACCTAGTTGTGGGGACTGGGTGCCGTCATGACATGTTCACGATTGGTGAGCTACGGTCGTGACAAGTTGGTATCAGAGCTCTAGGTTCATAGGAGTCACGGGACATAGACCGGTTACTTAGAGTCTCGTTGATCGATACGGATACGTCTGTATTTATCTACGAGGGGCTATGCAACTGTTTAGAAAAAAAATACTCTTCATTTCTTTTGGACTCCTTGTCGTGCGACATTCTTGTCACCAAATCTAAACTATTGCTTTCTATTCTCTCACAGATGGTAAGGACACGTGCTACTCGTGATGATCAGGTACCCGCGCCCCCTATTGCCGCCGTCAGAGATCGGGGCCGAGGTAGAGGACGAGGACGCGCCCGAGGTGCAGCCACATCACCCGCGCACGCTGCCGTTAAGGTGCCACAGGTGGATCAGGTTGGAGCGCAGGCACCTAGTACACCGACTACGACTGCTACTACTCCAGCACTCCAGGAGACCCTAGCCCAGTTCATGAGTATGTATACCACTTTAGCTCAAGCAGGGTTGCTTTCCTCTCACTACAGCCACATCTCAGGCCGGGGGAGGGACCCGGACTCCTGCAGCCACTACACCTGAGCAGCAAGTGCCAGTGGTACAGGTTCCAGCGATTATTGTTATGCCTCATGCCGCCCCAGTATAGCCCGGAGGTGGGCCAGCCGCCTCCGAGGACGAGCAGCGTAGATTGGAGAGGTTCAAGAAATATAATCCTCCAGTGTTCAGTGGTTTGGCTACAGATGATGCATTGGGTTTTCTGGAGGAGTGTCGTCGTATTCTTCGTACTATGGGGATTGTGGAGACCAGCGGGGTTTCCTTCAATGCTTTTCAGTGTCGTGGGGCCGCTTATGATTGGTGGCGCATGTATGAGTTGGATAGTCCGGAGGAGTCTGCTTCATTGACCTGGAACGCAATTTTCAGATCTGTTTTTGAGGGAGTTTGTTCCCCAGAGCTTTAGGGATTCTTGGCGCTCGGAGTTTGAGCGGTTGCGATAGGACTCCGTGTCAGTATCGAAGTATGCTATCAGTTTCACCCGTCTCGCCAGGCATGCACCAGCTTTGGTGGCCACGGTCCGGGAGAGGGTGCGGAGATTTATTAAGGGCCTGATTCCATCGATCCGATCCAGCATGGCCAGAGAGTTGGAGAGAGATATATCTTATCAGCAGGCCCTGAGCATTGCCAAGAGGATCGAGAGTATGCTCCCTAGAGAGCGGAGAGAGAGAGAGGCCAAGAGGTCTCGTGAGTCGGGCCATTTCTCTGGTACCCGCACTTCATCAGTCGGTCATTTTGGCAGGGGTTATTCCGGTCGACCAGTTCACTCGGCATTGCCCGCAGCCGGTAGTACTCCAGGTCTTCCAGCACCTCAGGAGCCTTATTATGCTCCCCTAGTTTCCAGTGCGCCTTCTGCGCGGGGTACCTTCAGGGGTCAGACTGAGGCCGGTCAGTCAAAGCCACCGCGTCCTCCTAGAGCTTGTTTTGAGTGCGGGGATACTTGCCATCTGGTTAGGGAGTGCTTCAGGCATAGGAAAGGAGCACCTCTACAGTCTTTGCAGCCTCAGCGTGGTTCGCAGTGTCAGCAGTCCATCATTCTAGCCCCAGCTACCACTCCACCTGCCCAGCCAGCCAGGGGTGGGGATCAGGGTGCCGGAGGCCGCCCTCGAGAGAGGGGTCAGTCCAGATTTTATGCTATTCCTGATCGCACTATAGCTGTTGCATCTGATTCTGTTATCACAGGTATTATTCTGGTTAGTCACAGAGAGGCATCGGTTCTATTCGATCCTGGTTCCACCTTTTCGTATGTGTCTTCTTACTTTGCTTCTCATCTGGGTGTGCCTCGGGATTCTTTGAGTTCCCCCATTTATGTTTCCACTCCTGTGGGTGATTCTTTGGCTATGGACCGTGTGTATCGGTCGTGTTTGGTTACTATTTGTAGTTTTGAGACCAGAGCGAACCTATTGTTCCTCGGGAAGGTCGATTTTGATATTATTCTGGGCATGGACTGGTTGTCACCCTATTATGCTATTCTTGATTGTCACGCCAAGATCGTGACGCTGGCTATGCCAGGCATTCCACGTATTGAGTGGAGTGGTACTGTAGATCATACCCCTAGCCGTGTTATTTCCTTTCTCAGAGCTCAGCGTATGGTTGAGAAGGGGTGTGCTGCTTATCTAGCCTATGTGCGGGACGTCGGTATTGACACTCCCTCTATTGATTCCGTTCCTGTGGTACGTGACTTTGCTGATGTATTTCCAGCTGATCTCCCGAGCATGCCGCCCGACAGAGATATTGATTTTTCTATTAATTTGTTGTCGGGCACTCAGCCCATCTCTATTCCACCGTACCGTATGGCTCCTCCTGAGTTGAAGGAGTTGAAGGATCAGTTACAGGAGTTATTGGTTAGGGTTTCATTCGACCCAGTGTTTTGCCTTGGGGTGCTCCTGTGTTGTTTGTAAAGAAAAAGGACGGTTCTATGCGTATGTGTATTGACTATCGTCAGTTGAACAAGGTCACAGTAAAGAACCGGTATCCTTTGCCTCGCATTAATGATTTGTTTGACTAGCTACAGGGTGCACAGGTGTTTTCTACGATTGACTTGCGCTCTGGTTATCATCAGCTGAAGATTCGGGAGCCAGATATCCCGAAGACTACCTTCAGGACTCGGTATGGTCACTATGAGTTCCTTATAATGTCCTTTGGGCTGACTAATGCCCTAGCATCCTTTATGCATTTGATGCACAGTGTGTTCAGGCCATATCTAGACTCGTTCGTGATTGTTTTCATTGATGATATTCTAGTATATTCCCAAAATCGGGAAGAGCACGAGCAGCATTTGAGGATAGTGCTTCAGATCCTGAGGGAGAAGCATCTTTATGCCAAGTTCTCTAAATGTGAATTCTGGTTGAGTTCAGTGGCATTTTTAGGCCACGTGGTGTGGAGTGATGGTATTCGAGTAGATCCGAGGAAGGTGGAGGCCGTGCGAAGTTGGCCCAGACCCTCCTCCGCTACTGAGATTCACAGTTTCCTTGGTTTGGCGGGCTATTACCGTCATTTCGTAGAGGGGTTCTCTTCGATTGCAGCACCTATGACCAGATTGACCCCAAAGGGTGCCCCTTTACAGTGGATAGATGAGTGTGAGGCGAGCTTTCAGAAGCTCAAGACAGCTTTGACTTCGGCCCTTATATTGATATTGCCTACAGGTTCGGGGTCCTATACTGTATATTGTGATGCCTCACGAGTTGGACTCGGTGCAGTATTGATGCAGGACGACAAGGTGATTGCCTACGCGTCCAGACAGCTGAAGGTGCATGAGAAGAACTATCTTGTTCAAGATTTGGAGCTAGCTGCCATTGTTCACGCCTTAAATATTTCGCGTCATTACTTGTATAGGGTTCCTTGTGAGATCTACACCGATCACCGGAGCTTGCAGCACTTGTTTAAGCAGAAGGGCCCGAATATGCGTCAGAGGAGATGGTTGGAGCTACTGAAGGACTATGATATTACTAAGCTCTATCATCCGGGCAAGGCTAATGTAGTTACCGATGCCTTGAGTCATCGGGCAGAGAGTTTGGGGAGTTTGGGATATCTACCAGCTTCGGAGAGACCTATGGCAATGGATGTTCAGGCCTTAGCTAGGCAATTTGTCAGACTGGATCTTTCGGAACCCAACCGGGTTCTGGCTTGTGTGGTTTCTCGGTCTTCTCTATTTGACCGCATCACGGAGCGTCAGTTCGACGATCCTCATTTGCTTGTCCTTCAGGATAGAGTTTGGCATGGTGATGCTTCAGATGTTACCATTGGGGATGATGGAGTTATGTGTCATGCCCCAAATCAAGGGACATGACCGGCGCCTGACCGGGTAGCCCCAGTCAAGCGGACCTGGGTGCCTTTCATTCCCACGCGTTACCCCTGTGTTGATTGTTTCTCATTAAGAAAATATCTTACTAATCTTAAATGATTTCACAATAAGCAAAGAAAACCATACGAGTGATTCCTTAACAAGTTTTCAGTTTTTACAATGCCCAACATAACATAATAGATACATAAGTCTGGAATTCAACAGTTTACATGTCTATAGAGCCTCTAGGATACAAAAGGGAATACAATACTTGCCGGTAACAAGGCTCTAGCTATACCTTACAAAACCAAAATGAAATCTGAACAAAAGTGGCATAGACCACACGGGGCCCCGAGGAAGAAAGGGGCTCACCAAAAACGAGCAGTGGAAGGTGAAGGATACTACTGCAGATGAGCTGAAGTGCATGCTACTGATCCACCTACAATCATAACACGAATGTAGCGTCCCCGGCAAAAGGGACGTCAGTACACTTGATTTGTACTGGTATGTATGGACAAACTTTGTCCCAAGTAAACTCAAGCCATTAAATTACATCAACAATTAATTAAGCCAGCCAACCATGTTTTCCACATTTTCCTCAATTCAGTTAATTCTCAACACAAAGCACTTTATAAGATCAACATATTGAACAATAACCAATCAATCATGTAAGGCACAAGTAGTCAAACAAAGGGGCAATCAGTGTCCCACAGGTTGCAAACTCTCCTGCTGTCTCCTTTCACAATTTCACATAATTGATTCTTATATCAATTTTCAATAGCGATTTCGATCGCTTTATCCTTATTACCTCGTCCACCCTTATTACCTCGACCACCCTTATCACCCCAACCCACACCTTATTTCCTCATGTTGCGGCGCGCAACCCGATCCCACCTTACTATTTAAAACACAACAATTTCAAACAGCAGATAAGGTACTACACACAATTTCAACAAGTTCAAATAAGCAACTTACAAGTTGGTTCATGTTCACAATTACTTCTCAAGCCAATATCACAACCAAGTTACAATGTTTCCAAAATCGAGAATATTCATACCGTATTGTTCAACAACTTACCAATCCTCATGTATTTCGTTTCTTTTCCACAAGGTGCCATATATGCCATCATAACCATTATTCACAATTCTTTACCCAATTCAACTCTCATTTATCATTCGGTTCATATTCCACACTACATCACTCATAGTTCAACAACAACTTTGAATATCCAACAACAACATCAAGAATTTCACACAATTTGTCAAATTAACACGAACCAAACGATTTCACACATATAAGCGATTTCACAAGAATCAAAATTAGCCATACACACCTGGTATAGAGTTTCCTTCCTTTAAGTTCCTACTTTATGCTTACCCAAGCTATCCTATCTTTGCCGACCTTGTTCTTGAAGATTCGTACTTCTACTCACTTCTTTTTACTAAAAATCAAGTTCAATAACCATGCATGAGTGTAAAATTCCATTATCAAAAGCTATTATATGCAAACCTCTCTTTTACCCATTTTAAAACTGAAAATCAAAGAAAAACAGTTAGGGTTTTACCTTGTAAAGATTGGGGAAGTTAAATCTTGGCCCTAGAATCCTTTGGACTAAATGGTTGGAACAATCTTTGAAGATGAAGAACTTCTCTCTCTAAAAACCCTCTCTTCTCTCTCTAATTTTGGTAAGATGATATGATAAAATGAAGGAGAAAGGCGTTATATTAAAGAAGAGATCAGGTCAAATTTTATAAGATTTCTGGGCCGGGTCAATTCTGCGGTCGCATCTGCGATCGCAGAATCAACATGCGGTCCGCATAGTGACCGCGGAATGACCTCAAAATTTACACAAGTTCTTTTATGGAATGCGACCAAAATGCGGTCCGCATTCTTGATCTGCGGTCGCAAAGTGCACCGCAGATTCATTATGCGATCGCATATCGACCGCATTTTCAACATGATTTTGGGAAACCGTCTGGTAAGCTCTGCGGCAAGAATGCGGTCCGCATAGCAGATCTGCGGTCGCATTCTTGACCGCAAAATTGACACTTTTCTGGAAAAATTGATTCTCTACATTTTTGAAACCTAAATCACTACCAAGGGTCCGAACCGCGGTGAGCAATCTCGCCGCGAAAAATTCTACGCATTCCTAACACATTATTCGGACCATGACACTATAGCTACTAGGTCTTATGCACAAAAATTTTACGGGGCCTTACATCCCCCCCCCCCTTAAGATCGTTCGTCCTCGAATGAGGGTTTTGAAAATGAGTTGGTTTTGAAAGACATGATATGCAAACTATCAAAATTTTGACTAACTCTTATATTTTAGAAAAATTTCGCCAGAGTTTCCTTTGTATTATGGACATATCCACCCGTCAGAGGGCCCCCGAAACACATTACCAAACAACAATACACAAATACAACACTTTCCACAACTGGTATACACTTTCTTACCTCAACTAATGCACATATCCTGTCACATTGTTACAATTGCACATAAACTGGTCACTTCAATGAGTTCTTACCTTATTTAACCATCTTAACACACCATGTACACACAAACAAACCATTACCAACCTACACTTACTATTAGTTGTTTATTTAACACACGAATCCTTATAAGGCTTCCATTTATCAAGAAAGGTTCAAATGATCCAAGGTAACAACACATTTAACTCATTACAAAATGAAGAAGATTTTACTAACACTAAGAGGGAAACAACTTGGACAAGACGATAGTTGCTAGGAGTAGAAGGATCGCATAATTTCTTCTAAGCTTGATCAAACAAATAGGGGTACTTCTCCTTCATCTCTTTTTCTGCTTCCCATGTGGCCTCCTTAACTTGTTAACTTCGCCACAATACTTTAACGGATGCAACTTCCTTATTCCTCAACTTACGGACTTGACTATCAAGAATGGCAACTGGAACTTCTTCATATGACAAATCTTCATTAACCTCAATGGCCTCGACTGGCATGATGGCGGATGGATCTCCAATCACTTTCTTCAACATGGACACATGGAATACCGGGTGCACCGATGACATCTCAGGAAGAAACTCCAGCCTATAAGCTACTTGACCAATCCTTTGAACGATCAGGTATGGCCCAACATACCTAGGACTCAATTTCCCTTTCTTTCCGAATCGCATGACTCCCTTTATAGGAGATACGCTCAAGAATACCCAATCATCGACTTGAAACTCCAAATCCCTTCGGCGAACGTCTGCATAGGATTTCTGGCGACTCTGTGCAGTTTTCATCCTTTCCTGAATAACCTTAACGTTTTCCATAGCCTCGTACACCATATCTGGCCCTAGCAATTTCGCTTCACCTACCTCAAACCACCCGATTGGCGACCTACACCTTCTCCCGTACAATGCCTCAAACGGGGCCATCTGAATGCTAGCATGATAGCTGTTATTATAAGAAAATAATATCAGTGGCAAGTTCTCATCCCAATTACCTTTGAAGTCTAAGACACAAGCCCGTAACATATCTTCAAGCGTCTGAATAGTCCGTTCGGCCGGACCGTCGGTCTGCGGATGGAAAGTTTTGCTGAGATTCACCTGAGTTCCCAAACCTTGCTGAAACTTCTTCCAAAAGTTAGCTGTGAACTGAGCCCCGCGATCCGAGATAATAGAAAGTGGAGTGCCATTAAGCCTTACTATCTCCTTGATGTACAACCTTGCATATTGCTCCGCGGTATCAGTGGACTTGACTGGCAGGAAGTGAGCTGATTTGGTGAGTCGATCCACTATCACCCATATTGAGTCGAACTTACGCTGAGTGCGAGGTATCCCCACCACGAAGTCCATATTGATCATCTCCCATTTCCACCTTGGTATTTCTATAAGCTGAGTTAATCCACCAGGCCGTTGATGCTCGACTTTCACTTGTTGACGGTGTGGACATTTAGCTACAAAGCTTGCCACATACCTTTTCATACTGTTCCACTAATAAATCTCCATGAGATCATGATACATTTTTGTGGAACCTGGGTGCACAGAGTATCTGGAAACATGAGCCTCTGCCATTATTCTCTCCCGAAGTTCGTCCATGTCCGGGACACATAACCTACCTTGACACCGCAATACACCATCCTCGCTGCTGAGTACAAATGCTAAGGTCTTGTCATTCATAACTGCTTCCTTCACCCAAACCAATGCTGGATCCATGAACTGTTTTTCCTTGATTTCCGCAACCAATGATGATTCTGCTCCATTATGCACCAAAACATTTGCCTTGTCCGACGCCAAAATACGAACCCTTAAACTGGCCAATTGGTAAACATCCCGAGCCAGGAGTCTCTGATTTACACCCAAATGAGCCAAACTACCCATGGATTTTCGACTAAGAGCGTCGGCTACCACATTTGCCTTCCCTGGATGGTACAATATGTTCATATCATAGTCCTTGAGCAATTCTAACCACCGCCGCTGTCTCAGATTCAGCTCTTTCTGCTTGAACAAATACCTGGAGGCTCTTGTGGTCTGAAAACACATCTACATGAACCCCATAAAGATAGTGTCGCCATATTTTCAAGGCAAACACAACAGCTGCAAGCTCCAAATCATGCGTCGGATAATTCTTCTCATGGTTCTTGAGTTGCTTGGAAGCATAAGCTATGACCTTTCCGCGCTGCATCAATACACATCCCAAACCGACTCTGGAGGCATCACAATAAACTACAAATCCCTTTGTGCCTTCTAGCAAGGCCAATACTGGTGCCGAGGTCAATCTTGACTTCAACTCTTGGAAACTTTTCTCACATGCATCGGACCACTGGAACTTAACTGCCTTCTGTGTCAGTTTTGTCAATGGGGAAGTGAGGGTTGAGAATCCCTCTACAAACCTCTGATAGTACCCTGCCAGACCCAAAAAGCTATGAATCTCTGTCGGGGTCGTGGGTTTAGGCCAATCTTTCACTGCCGCAATCTTCCGAGGATCCACCCGAATCCCCTCACTGGAAATAACATGCCCTAGAAAGGCCACGGACTCCAACCAAAACTCACATTTTGAGAACTTGGCATATAATTGATGCTGAAGAAGGGTCTGCAATGCTGCTCTGAGGTGAATTGCATGATCTTCCCTGCTCCGAGAGTAGATGAGGATATCGTCAATGAATACAATCACAAAGGAATCTAGGAATGGCTTGAAAACCCGATTCATAAGGTCCATGAAAGGTGCTGGGGTGTTGGTTAGCCCAAAAGACATGACCAAAAAACGAGTTCTGAAGGCGGTCTTAGGAATATCCTGCTCCCTGATTTTCAACTGGTGGTACCCAGACCGTAAATCAATCTTTGAGAAGAACTTCGCTCCCTGCAATTGGTCAAACGGATCATCCACTCGAGGCAAAGGATATTTATTCTTGATGGTGACTTTGTTGAGTCGCCGATAATCATTACACATTCGAAGTGACCCATCCTTCTTTCTGACAAAGAGAACCGGAGCACCCCACGGTGACACACTCGGTCGTATGAACCCTTTCTCTAATAAATCCCTCAGCTGCTCCTTTAACTCCCTTAACTCTGCTGGCGCCATTCTGTATGGTGGAATGGATATTGGCTGAGTATCTGGCAATACATCGATCCCAAAATCAATCTCCCTATCTAGCGGGATGCCTGGAAGCTCATCCGGAAACACTTCAGGAAATTCATTCACAATTGGCACGGACTCGAGGGTAGGCACCTCTGAGGTGGTGTCCACCACCCGGACCAAATGATAGATACACCCTTTCTTAATCATCTTTGAAGCCTTAAGGTAGGAAATAAACCTACCCCTTGGAAATACACCATTTCCTCTCCATTCGATAACTGGTTCGTCAGGGAACTCGAGCCTCATGACTCTCGTCCGACAATCAAGCTTGGCAAAGCACGAATAGAGCCAATCCATCCCCATAATTACATCAAAACCAACCATCCCAAGCTCAATAAGATCGGCTGTGGTAACACGACCATTCACCGTGACAACACAATTTCTATAGACTCATGAGGCTATAATAGAATCACCAACCGGAGTCGACATAGAGAACGGCTCATGAAGTTGTTCGGGTTCTACCCCAAAACTCGAAGAAATGAACGGGGTAACATAAGACAAGGAAGACCCCGGATCAATGAGGGCAAAACAATCAATATTCTGTACAGACAAGATACATGTGGCAACATCTAGAGAAGCCTCAGCACTCTGGCGGCCACTCAACGCATAGAATCGGCTAGGTCCACCTCTACCATGAGCTCCACCCCTAGCTGCACCACGCCCTGCTGATGCTGGAGTACGCGCTGATGATGTACCAGCCGAAGAACCGGATGACTGAGCAGATCCCCTACCTATACCCTGACGAGGTGCACGGCAGTCCCGCTGAATGTGACCTCTCACCCCGCACCCGAAGCACATCGGGATGTCAAGGTAGCAAGTCTCTGTATGAAACCTCCCACACTTGGGGCATGTAGGTCTCCCCTGCTGCTGGGACCTCACCCCAGGACGACCAGACTGACGAGACCTCCTGCTATCTGAACCGGGTCTCGAATAACTGCCCTGCTGATGACTGTGCACGGATGGCGGTGCACTCGCGGAGGACTGAGCATATGACTGGGATGGCCCTGATGACCCTCTCCCTGGAAGTGATCTCCCTGAATGACCCATTGACCGGGCCCTGCTGCTACTTTCTCTTTCTGCACAAATCTTCAATTTCCTGGCCTCTGTGGCCTGAGCAAACCCCACGATCCTCCCATAGTTCATATCTGAGTGCAAAGCTGCTGTGGCGGCCTTATTTACTACCAAAGGGCTAAGGCCCTGAACAAACCGTCGAACCCGGGCATCCATGGTCGACATAAATGAGGACCGTACTTGGAAAACCTTACGAACTCCATGTGATACTCCCAAACACTCACACTACCCTGTTTGAGGACCTCGAACTCAGTGGCACGGGCTGCCATTGTCTCAGCAGGCAAGAAGTGGTCCATGAATGCATTCACGAACTCATCCCATCTGGCCGGAGGGCTCCCTTCTTCAAGGAAATCCTCCCACATTTCGAACCATGAACGTGCCGTTCCCTTCAGCCTGTACGAGGCCAACTCTACCCCCTCTATATTTGTTGCCTTCATCACTCTGAGGGACTTGTATATCTCATCAAGAAAGTCCTGCGGATCGGCCTCTAGGTCTGTGCCGGAGAATTCTGGAGGGGCCAACCGCAGGAACTGGTGGACTCTAGAACTAGATCTCCCTGTCCGCTGGAAGACGCAGGAGCATCATGGGATCTCTAGGCCTAGTCGGCCGCTAATTATGTCAACATGTGAGTGGATCCTCTAAGATCCTCATTAGATATACCGGAACCAGAAACTGATACTATATCAGAATCAAGGACAGTGGCAGGAGGCATGGTGGCATCCTCTGCCGCAGCTGGAATAGGGACACTTGGGTTTTGAACAGATGGGCCAGGCAAATTCAGGACTGGTGGGTCATTCTCGCCCACGGCATCGGGCACATGATTAGCAGCCGCACTCGGGCCGGTATTGGCCCCAAGGCCGAGTTTAGCCTTCTTCTTAGGTGCCATATTCTGAAAATTTTCGGAACAAGACGCGAATTAGACACAATTATTCCCACTATACACTTTACTGCACGATATAGAGTAACAAAGAAATGGGTGAATTCCTAAATGTCCGTGCAGCCCCCTACTTATATGATGTGGTTGACAACACACCTATAAGAAGGGCACTACTAGACACGGCTCCGAGACATCCTAGGACACTTTAAAAAACCTTAGGCTCTGATACCAAGATTGTCATGCCCCAAATCGAGGGATATGACCGGCGCCTGACTGGGGCTAGGCAACCATGTTTTCCACATTTTCCTCAATTCAGTTAATTCTCAACACAAAGCACTTTCTAAGATCAACATATTGAACAATAACCAATCAATCATGTAAGGCACAAGTAGTCAAACAAAGGGGCAATCAGTGCCCCACAGGTAGCAAACTCTCCTGCTGTCTCCTTTAAAAATTTCACATAATTGATTCTTTTATCAATTTTCAATAGCGATTTCGATCGCTTTATCCTTATTACCTCGTCCACCCTTATTACCTCGGCCACCCTTATCACTCCAACCCACACCTTATTTCCTCATGTTGCAGCGTGCAACCCGATCCCGCCTTAAAGTTTAAAACACAACAATTTCAAACAGCAGATAAGGTACTACACACAATTTCAACAAGTTCAAATAAGCAACTTACAAGTTGGTTCATGTTCACAATTACTTCTCAAGCCAATATCACAACCAAGTTACAATGTTTCCAAAATCGAGAATATTCATACCGTATTGTTCAACAACTTACCAATCCTCATGTATTTCGTTTCTTTTCCACAAGGTGCCATATATGCCATCATAATCATTATTCACAATTCTTTACCCAATTCAACTCTCATTTATCTTTCGGTTCATATTCCACACTACATCACTCATAGTTCAACAACAACTTTGAATATCCAACAACAACATCAAGAATTTCACACAATTTGTCAAATTAACACGAACCAAACGATTTCACACATATAGGCGATTTCACAAGAATCAAAATTAGCCATACATACCTGATATCGAGTTTCCTTCCTTTAAGTTCCTACTTTATGCTTACCCAAGCTATCCTATCTTTGCCGACCTTGTTCTTGAAGATTCGTACTTCTACTCACTTCTTTTTACTAAAAATCAAGTTCAATAACCATGCATGAGTGTAAAATTCCATTTTCAAAAGCTATTATATGCAAACCTCTCTTTTACCCATTTTAAAACTGAAAATCAAAGAAAAACAGTTAGGGTTTTACCTTGTAAAGATTGGGGAAGTTAAATCTTAGCCCTAATATCCTTTGGACTAAATGGTTGGAACAATCTTTGAAGATGAAGAACTTCTCTCTCTAAAAACCCTCTCTTCTCTCTCTAATTTTGGTAAGATGATATGATAAAATGAAGGAGAAAGGCGTTATATTAAAGAAGAGATCGGGTCAAATTTTATAAAAATTCCTGGGCCGGGTCAATTCTGCGGTCGCATCTACGATCGCAGAATCAACATGCGGTCCGCATAGTGACCGCGGAATGACCTCAAAATTTACACAAGTTCTGTTACGGAATGCGACCAAAATGCGGTCCGCATTCTTGATCTGCGGTCGCAAAGTGCACCGCAGATTCACTATGTGATCGCATATCGACCACATTTTCAACATGATTTTGGGAAACCTTCTAGTAAGCTCTGCGGCAAGAATGCGGTCCGCATAGCAGATCTGCGGTCGCATTCTTGATCGAAAAATTGACACGTTTCTGGAAAAATTGATTCTCTACATTTTTGAAACCTAAATCACTACCAAGGGTCCAAACCACGGCGAGCAAGCTCGCCGCGAAGAATTCTACGCATTCCTAACACATTATTCGGACGATGACACTATAACTACTAGGTTTTATGCACAAAAATTTTACGAGGCCTTATATTATAAGGATGCAGGGGCATATCTGTGTGCCCAATGTAGATGATCTTCGAGGGATGATTCTTGCAGTGCCCCATAACTCGCGGTATTCCATCCATCCGGGTGCCGTGAATATGTATCAGGACTTGAGACATCATTACTGGTGGAGGCGGATTAAGAGAGATATCGTTGATTATGTTTCTTGATGCCTCAACTGCCAGCAGGTGAAGTACGAGCATCCGCGTCCGGGTGGATTGATGCAGTAGATTGAGATACCAGAGTGGAAATGGGAGAGCATCACCATGGACTTTGTATCTGGACTTCCACGGACTGTTAGGAAGTTTGATTCCATTTGGGTTATTGTGCACGGAAGACCAAGTCCGCCCATTTCATACCGATGAGCACTACTTATTCATCGGAGCGACTAGCGGAGATCTACATCAGGGAGATAGTTCGGCTGTATGGTATTCCAGTTTCCATCATTTCAAATAGAGGCACTCAGTTCACTTCACGGTTCTGGAGAGCCGTACAGCAGGAGTTAGGTACTCGGGTGGAGCTGAGCACAGCGTTTCATCCCCAGACTGATGGTCAGTCCGAGCGCACCATTCAGATTTTGGAGGATATGCTCCGTGCATGCGTGATTGAGTTTGGAGGTTCATGGGATCACTTCTTGACACTAGCGGAGTTTGCTTATAATAACAGCTACCAATCCAGTATTCAGATGGCACCGTATGAGGCCCTATATGGTAGGAGGTGCAGGTCTCCTGTGGGTTGGTTCGAGCCGGGCGAGGCCAGGCTGCTAGGTACTGATATGGTTCAGGATGCAATGGACAAGGTCAAGGTGATTCAGGACAGACTTCGTGCAGCCCAGCCTAGACAGAAGAGTTATGCGGACAAGAAGGTTCGCGATGTGGCTTTTATGGTTGGTGAGCGGGTTCTTCTTCGAGTCTCGCCCATGAAAGGCATTATGAGGTTTGGGAAGAAAGGGAAGTTTAGTCCTAGGTTTATTGGCCCTTTTGAGATTTTAAGGCGTGTTGGGGAGGTTGCTTATGAGTCGGTCTTACCTCCCAGCCAAGCCGGAGTTCACCCCGTATTTCATGTCTCTATGCTCCGGAGATACCATGGTGACCCGTCGCATGTGTTGGATTTCACATCTATTCAGCTAGACAAGGATTTGTCTTATGTTGAGGAACCGGTAGCCATTCTAGACAGGCAAGTCAGAAAGCTAAGGTCAAAGAACATCGCTTCGGTAAAGGTTCAGTGGCGCGGTCAGCCGGTCGAGGAGGCGACTTGGGAGACCGAGAAGGATATGCGCAGCCAGTACCCTCATCTTTTCACCACTCCAGGTATGTTTTCTATGCTCGTTCGAGGACGATCGAATCTTTAAGTGTGGGAAGATGTAATGACCCGGCCGGTCGTTTTAGAAAATTACGCCCTGATCCCCAATTTAACTATTCCCCAAGTGCATTTCGGCTATTCTGTTTTGTCGGGAGAGTCGGTTCTGAAATTTGGAGCGTTTTGGGACATTTAGTCCCTAAATAGAAGCCTTATAGTTGAAAAATGGCCCGTAGTCGAAACAGTGTTAAGACGACCTCGGAACGGAAATCCGATGGCTCCATTAGCTTCGTAGGTGATTTCGGGGTTGGGAGCGCGTTCGGAATGTATTTTGGAGGTCCGTAGCTCAATTAGGCTTGAAATGCCGAAGTTTGAAATTTTGGCGAATCCGAACGATAGGTGAGATTTTGATCCGGGGGTTGGAATGGAAGTCCGACAATTTTTGTAGCTTCGTTATGTGATTTTGGATATGTCCGCAAATTTTCAAGTCATTCGGACGTTGTTTGGTCGGGTTTTTGATTGAATGTTGATTTCGAAAGTTTTAAGAAATTTAGGCTTGAATTCGATGTGAATTATGGGTTTTGATGTTGTTAGACGTGTTTTTATGATTGGAACAAGTTCGTATCATATTTTGGAGTATGTTGGTGGTTTTCGTTGGGGTCCCGGGGGCCTCGAGATGAATCCGGACCACCATCCGGGCAATTTTGAAGCATGAAAACTGCAGAAAAATGCAGCAGTAGTGCAGTAGACCCTTGGTCATCGCGTTCGCATGGCAGGGCACGCGTTCGCGAAGGGTCAGCTGCTGGGGCATTGCGTTCGCAATGGTTGAGCCGCGTTCGCGTAAGGTTAGTTGATAGATCATCGCGTTAGCGATGGCCAGGTTGCGTTCACGTAGGTATATTTTCGAGAGGCATCGCGTTCGCGATGGCCAGGTCGCGTTCGCGTAGTTCAATTTTGGAGGGCTGGGATTTTTTCTTCAGCGCGAATGCGTGAATGTAGTCGCATTCGCGAAGGTTCGTTTGGCATGGCATCGCAAATGCGAGATGGGGGACGCAAACGCGAAGGGTAACTTCCCAGTCAGAAATATTAAAACCAAAACAGTCCACCCGCGACCCTCATTCACTAAAACGCCATTTTTGAGCTCCAAGAGAGGAAATTGAAGGGGAAACGCTGGGGTATCATCGAGAAATCATCGGGGGTAAGTTTCTTGGCCTTAATTCGTTAGTTTATCATGACATCCGTGATTATTTCACTGAAAATGGAAGATTAAGGGTGGGTTTGAGCCCTAGGCCTAAATTTTAGAAAATCTTTGATTTGAATGGGTAAATGGAGTCCGATTTTGATAAGTTTATATGCACGGACTCGTGTTGAGATAAGGAACCCGAATATATAACATTCGTAATTTTTCAAGAGGCGTACCGAAAGTCGGGTTTTGACAACTTGTGGGTTTTGGTGTATTTTGAGTTGTTTTAATTGGGTAATGGCCAATTGGCCTATTTTGATGTGATTCTATTGATTTTTTATCAGATACTACACATGTGGAGGCCGACATTCGCGGCAAGAGAGTTGTCTCTTAGCAGTTTTGTACCGGAGTCGAGGTAAGTGGCTTGTCTAACCTCGTGTGGGGGAACTTTCACCCATAGGATGTTAAGTGATAGTTTAAATGCCTTGTACGCGAGGAGACGAGCGTGTACATGCGCTGGTTGTTGTAACACACACTTTACTTGAATTGTCCGATTAGTGATATCCTGCTCTTAGCTGATAAAAGCGTTACTTTTACCCGGTATTAGTTAGAAAAGCATGATTGGCTAGGATTCAACATGTTTAATTGCCTAGTTGACTTACTTGAACTTCTTGATAAATTGTTGGCACTAGCTTAGGTGAAGTTGTAATTAAACATATTATACTCTCCCTGTGTGTTTCTTTATTTGATGTGTTGGTGGACTGTGGGTTCAAATCCCGGAGATCCCAGGGCTGTGGGTTCGATTCCAAGAGACCCGAAGTGATATTGGTAGGGACTGCGGGTTCGATTCCCGGAGATCCTGAGTTATTGGTAGGGACTGCGGGTTCGATTCCCGGAGATCCTGAGTTATTGGTAGGGACTGCGGGTTCGATTCCCGGAGATCCTGAGTTATTGGTAGGGACTGCGGGTTCGATTCCCGGAGATCCTGAGTTATTGGTAGGGACTGCGGGTTCGATTCCCGGAGATCCTGAGTTATTGGTAGGGACTGCGGGTTCGATTCCCGAAGATCCTGAGTTATTGGTAGGGACTGCGGGTTCGATTCCCGAAGATCCTGAGATTTATTGAGACATGGGCTGCGGGTTCGATTCCCGGAGACCCAGGGGTACTGTTAATGGGACTGTGGGTTCAATTCCCACAGGTCCCGGACTTATTAATTGAGTTTGTTACTTGTTGTTAGTTAATTGTAGACGGTTGCAGTAATCATTTTATTGTTGTTATTTCGGAATTATTATCGTTAAGCTGCTTATTATTGTTATTATCATTTTTGTAACTATTGTTCTCTCAGTAGGGCCCTGACCTTCCTCGTCACTACTCCATCGAGGTTAGGCTTGGCACTTACTGAGTACCGCCGTGGTGTACTCATGCTACTCTTCTGCACACTTTTATTGTGCAGATCCAGGTACATCAGGACAGGCCCATACTAGGTGATATCAGTAGCACATTTGGAGACTTCGAGGTATGATCTTCTACGTCCGCGGATTCGGAGGCCCTTCTTCTATTCTGATAGTTCTAGTAGATGTTTTTCCTTCATTTCGTTGTTTAGATACTCTTTACTCATAGAGCCACAGTTGTATACTCTCTTTTAGTCTGTGTTGCCCGTGGGATTCCGGGTCTTGGTGGTGTTTTATACAGTGTGTTGGAAGGATGTTTGTGCCAAGCGGCACGGATTACATTTCTTTTTTTTATATTATATTTCCGCTATTTCTTATTTAATGTTTATAAACTGGCATATTATGCAACGTGTTAGGCTTACCTAGTTGTGGGGACTAGGTGCCATCATGACATGTTCACAATTGGTGAACTAGGGTCGTGACACATCCGGTTGACTTTTCTGACTTATATCTTTTTAAAAGAGACTAAGCGTCTCATTTCTTATCAAAGTCACTCCAAATCAATTCTAACACACCCAATAACGGTAATGAAACATAAGGAGGAAGAAAATGGGAAGATTAGGGTGGTAACTCACGAGGCGACGGGTCGGGTCGTCACTTTCTCCCCAACTTAAACAAACGCTCGTCCTCGAGCGAACCCGGAGTTGTTCTAGAAGTTAACCAATAGTTGAATAACTTTACCGTGCATATAACCGGGGGTGCTCCCATGTCACCCTATCTCATATAAGTCCGACATCACAACATAATTGGAATTTCACAATCCATCTAGTCTATTGATCATAAAACTACCTTTCACCTTCTGAGATCTTACACAAGATCAGAACCTCACATTTTTACTCAGAATAAACCCGAACCAGTTGTATTAACCCATACCTGCAACCTCGGCTGAGATCATATGATATACCACATAACTCACACACATGCAGCGATAACTTCCATTCACAATAGTTGCCCACGACATTTAAATATCGATAGAAAATCCTTTTTATTAGATAGAGTCTTATTCCAACACTTTCATATACTGCCAACGGCAACTCAAACACACGATACACCGTAACCATCTCTCAGGTCACCCATACACGAAGCCATTTTCTTCTTGAATAATACCACAACATATTTTCGAGTCAAACCTCGATATGAACTCTCTAATTAGCCGAAATGTCATTTGTTCCCATTCATTAATGACTCCAATAATTATCTCAATTCAACATACCATTCTGGTGATATGGCACATTATCACAAGACTAAGCCACAATTTACATAATCCCAGCACCAGTGACGGGCGGTTTGAACATACTCAAATCATGACAACTGACTCAAACGAAAGAGCTGCAATTCAATTCCTCCATAACATCACAACACAGAACTGAGATTTCGTCTCACATCATAGAAATAGAGTACCTGAATCCTCCTCGAAAAGTCATAACATCACGTGGCCTTGACACAACTCATGATTCCATCCAAACACTATTACCCATGAAGCACCTCAAGTCACCATGCTCAAAACGGGCAGCCACGCACAAATTTAGGTATGAACTCAAGCAATCAATCTCACCCACGGTGAAACAAATAATATACACTATCAAATCCTGTAAGGACATAATCAATGCGCTATTCGCCAAGCAATACCCATTAAGGACTTTCCTCAGAAATGAGGAATTATTGCATACAAGGTAATATATAGAAAACTATTCTCCACATCATAGTGTTGCGGCATGCACCCCGCTCCAAATAACATACCCGTGGCGGCGTGCCACCCGATCCAGATACCATACCTGTGGTGGCGTGCCACCCGATCTGAATAACCCGTAGCAGTGTGCCACCCAATCCACACATAAATCTCGCAAAAGGAAATGCACATCTCTTATTACAATAAACATATATAGTCCTATGCTCGGCCACACGAAACATATCTGAAAAGTCCCTCGGTATCGGAACTAAATCAATGGTAGGAACCTCTGCACTGACATCTGCCACGAAGGCCCAATTAACAAAGAAATACCTGCCAGCCATCCACTGGTCCTTGGAATACAAAACTACCGTGTTAGAACATAACTTGATGCACCTTGCCATGCAACCTGTGGCATTTTCTGACATAGTCCCTATCACATTAGTCTAGACAACCTACTTTAAGACAACCAGTCTACAATCAAATATCATAACCCAAATTCAATATCTCAAGCAAAGAAAGATCCACTAGGGCTTTCAAGTTTCCTATAACCGCTAAATAGTGCCGATACACATGATATACAACCATTGCATAGGCGGATCACGAGAACATCTAGTCTCCAACACATATATAATACACGAATCATTATGGCTGATTCCACACTCCGCTGTACGAATACATAACACACATTAAGCATCTATTCATACCACGAAAGATATTCAAAAATTTCCCTTTGTCATCAACAATTCGACCATCACAGTCGATTCAACAAGAAAATGTCGTAATACTACTAATGTATCATTAATTTACATCACCTTAATCATCTGAAGATCGATTCTTACTCACCTGCAGCTGCCCATGCTGCTCAATAATTTAATGATTTCCTAGTATGAACTGAACCAAAACCTTGAACACGCAAATCCCAATTCTCCATATCATAACACATAGACCATACCCATAGGATTTATACTCATCTTCAGACCATGGTAAAACACATCAAGAGCTCTTTCCCCCAATTCCATTGCACAGGATAAACTGCCAGGACCGAATCCCTTTTACCCAAACCCAGCTAAGCAAACTGCCAACACGCAAAAGCTTTGCTGCACGATACCTGTAAGGTTCATTACCTCAACCATACAAGAATAAACCATATCCTTACCATACTGATTCAGTTTATTATCAAGTCATTCCATTTATCCCATTCTCATTCTTGTTTCATCATTAATTTGATATTTTGCTTTACTGTAGCACCACAATACCTCAACTAGGTTACCACACAATACTCATCATAAGATCACACGGTCTAAGACCCATAGACCATTGATACTCTCTCAGATGTTTCCCAGAATTACTACATTCTATAATACTTTATTTGAAGAACTTCCTGCGAACCTGAACTCGTTACCATTACCTTCCAAATGTGGATACACAAAATCCCATGACTATCATAACGTACCACAAGTCTTGACATCATCTAATGAAAATACAATATCTATCCACTTACACAATCTTACGACACTTGATTGACTCATGCAAAACCTTGAACACAGTAATACCATTATCGAGAGTCATTCATTCTTATTCAGCTGTAATTCACCTCCCCTAAATGAACAGAACCAATATAGCATACAACAGTGCAATCATTTAATCAATAACAACTTCCCCAACTTGGCTCAAATCCATATATCAAGACACTTTCAACCACTCATAGCATTCTTACTCAAATGATGCCACAATGTTATAGTGATATTAAACTCAAGTCATTTACAAGCTTTGGCAGAGATTCGAATCATCGGAAATCTTAACTCTTCTGCAATTCTTGCATCCATTCACACACCACTATTAAGCCCACTCTTTAAGTGACCAAAATCTTTTCTAAGTCCCAATTTTTTCAAAAATTTTGACAGAGTTTCCTTTGTAATTTGGCATATCCACCTGCCAGAGAATTACCAAAATCATCCTAACAACACATCCACAACTCGACAAGGCATCACAATGTATATCAACAACATAAATCTCAATACTACACGAATTATATTATCAAAATTGGTACATGAACATACGTTGTACCTATCCAAATCATAACACATATAAAATACCTTTCAATTACACATAGGATTCAACCCACCTAAGGACACTCCGCAAGAGATAACCCACCTGCTTCGCTTTGATTTAGTATTTCAGCACACCTTCCACCATGATACACATAGCACAATCAATTAGTCTTCCTGAGTCTGAAATCATACTACCGCACCTAATGCACTTTACCTTTCCACTAAGAGACATGAAAATACTCACCACGCCCCATAACTTCGGGCTACACAACAGATCACAACTATAGTTTGAGCATCAAGGTGCTGATTGTGTGAGCAAGTGTTTTGAACTTATATGTCCAGTGTTGTTCTTAATAGCCGGAATGACGGCTGGATATCCATGTGATGAGTATGTTGGTACCATGGGGTGTATCTATGTGGTCTTGGTAGTGACGAAAGCGCTTGATGAATAATAGACGAGCTATTAAGTGTTCGTTTTCCAGGCAAAGTTCCGACCTCAAGTCCTCCAGACTGGCCCAACATGAACTCACAGAGATTACCACCCGCCCCTTGATCGGGGAATCACAAGCCATTAAGGCACATATACTACTGAGCGCTCGTGTGCACATACAGACGGGTGGAAGGAATTTTCAAGAGTCATATCTCAAGCTGAATAAAGTACGCACGACAATAATTCCAAGAATGGGAAGTTTTCCTAAAGGTTTTGTAGCCTCTCGAGGATAAATACAGATGTCTCTGTACTGATCCATGGGACACTACTAAACCTGCTTATGACTCGTGAGACCTAGTAACCTAGACTCTGATACTAACTTGTCACGACCCAAATTCCACACCCGATCGTGATGGCACCTCTCATGAAGACAAGGCCAGCCAATAACCCCAAATCCTCTTTTATCGGCTATTAAACATAAGGGAATAGAAATATTACTTATTAACATTTAACTATTAATTTCATCCCAATAAAACCCGATCGGGGTGTCACAATTCACGAGCATCTAATGAGTAAAGGCGCTACTACTGGCCAACAATGTATAGATAATTAAAAAAACTGGAAGCACAAAGATGAAGTACGGCACCACGAACGCTAGCGGTCACCTGGCTCAACTACCACCATAAGATGTTCTGCCCTGCTAATAACCCGCTAACGGGTGAACAATACCTGCAACTGCACGTAAGGTGCAGGGAGTAAAGTAAGTACTTCCAACTCAGTGGTAATAAAAGAGAATAATAACTTAGCGATAAGAAAACACATATGGGCACACCAAAATGCTATTCAAGACAGTACAATCCCTTTTTGAAACGCTGAAATGTTGTGAAAATCCTTTAGAAAATCTAAAGATCAGTTAAAAATATTATTTTTGAAAATAGATTTTACAAATATCCCTTTTTCCCTTTTCAACACCCATCATATGAATGCTAAATCAGATAGAGCAAGTCGGCTCACAAGTCGGCCCCTTGGGCACAACACTCATCAACATGTAACACCAGGGTATCTGGTCAACAAGGTAAGTAACAATATGTATGCCAATGTTATGTGAGTGCTAATGTCATGCCACGTAGTACAAACAGGAGTGAATGCAATGCAATGCATATGACCGTTGCGGCGTGCAGCCCGATCCATTTGGGTACACGTGCTCACTGTGGAGGTTCAGACTCCGGAGGGGCTCCTACAGCCCAAGTGCAATAATACTGCAGCGTGCATTTCGATCCATGCAATATGCTAATGCGATGCGCAGTCCGATCCATGCAAGTATATGCATATACACACATATCACTCGAGGCTTGAAAGCCTCCTCACGATACTCGTCGCGCCCTCACATATGGCCCTCGGCCCCAATCAGTCTAACGAATAATCGAAACGCCCTCGGGCATCAGTAAAACAATGATCTCAGTTCAAATATCAGTTAAAACTCCATGTTTGAGAAAAATATAGCTGAGTTCAAAAGAAGTGTAAATCACACAGACTGAGTTCATATAGTATTTCAAACAGTGAGGGGGAAAAATGATGATAGTTCATAATGAGTTTCAACAATCGACAACAAGCCCCAAGTATGGAAATGAGCCCAAATCATAAAGATAACAACAATACATTTGCAAATACGCAATAGAAATCAACAACTGGGATTGACCAAGTCACGATCCCCAATGTTTCTCTCCCCACGCTCAGGTCCAGCGTGCAATTCACCTTAATACAACACTAAGATGTGCAAATCTGGGGTTTCAAACCCTCAGGATATCATTCCCAAGTAATACTCACCTCGAACGGGCGGAAACTCAAGCTCGCGATGCCGTTGCCCCTCAAACCGGCCTCCACGCGCGTCAAATCTAACCAAAACCAGGGAAAATATATCACAATATGCTAATGGGACATAACTCGATCGAAAGAACTCGAAAAATACTAAAAAAACAACAACAACAACAACAACAACAACAACTACCCAGTATGTTCCCACAAAGTGGGGTCTGGGGAGGGTAATACGTACACAGGCCTTACCCCTACCCGAAAGGGTAGAGAGGCTGTTTCCGGCCGACCCTCGGCTCAGAAAAAAGAGAGAGAAAATCAACAAACAAAACAAAACAAAACAATGTTAGTAAATCCGGGATAAATCAAATAAATAATTATCTAAACATAAAACCAAAAGTAGAATGACATGCAATAATACCAATCGGTTACTACCATAAGAGGCACAACACAATACATTAATTAACTATAGAGATTGCTACCAAACCCCACTCAGCCCCTAACAGAAGTACTAAGAATTCTAGAAGGCCTACTAAAAAAACGAAATTGGCAAAACCCGAGCCCCGGACCCACGTCTCGAAAAATTTCTAAATTCACATTTTCGGAATCCTCATCTCGCCACGAGTCCGTACATACCAGGAACTCCCAAATTGGACCACAAATGACCCCTCAAATCCGAAATTTAAAGTTTTTGCTCCAAGCCCTAATTTCTTGATCTTTAGCCATAAAATCATGTATTCTTGTATAAATACATGTATTTAACTTATAAAACTTACCTCCAACGATTCCCAATTGAAGTCCCTTCAATTCCAGTCCAAAATCTCTAAATAATGACAAAAAATGGTGGAAAAATGGGTTGTTTAGCGACTGAAATGTTTTTAACATTTTGTCCGGGTACTATAGCTAACACTATGCGATCGCATAGAACAAAATTTCCGGGCACTGTAGCTAACTCTATGCGGTTGCATAGAACAAAATCCTGGGTACTGTAGCTAACACTATGCGATCGCATTAGAGCATTGCGATCGGATAGAACAAAATTTCCGGGCAGTGTAGCTAACTCTATGCGATTGCATAGAACGAAATTTTCTGCAATTTTTCTGCTGTATTTTTCAACTTAAAAATTCTCGTTAGCCATCCGAAATCACCCCGAGGTCCTCGGGACCTCAACCAAAAATACCAATATATCCTATAACTTTATTCAAACTTATTCCAATCACAAAAATACATACAACAACACTAAAACCATCAAATTACATAAGATTCAAGCCTAATTTCTTTAAAACTTTCGAAATGCGCATTCGATCAAAAATCCGATCAAACGATGTCTGAATGACCTAAGAATTTGCACACTTATCTAAAATCATCCAACGAAGCTATAACAACTCTCAAAATTCCTTTTCGACCCCCAGATCACAATCTCACCTATCAACCAGAATTCACCAAAATACTAACTTCGCCAAAATAGGCTAACTTTTTCACCAGACCTCCAAAATTACTTCCGATCACGCTCCTAAGCCTTAAATCATCACCCGGAGCTAACGGAATCATTGGAATTCACTTCCGAGCCTTCTAACTCACAAGTCAACATCCGGTTGACTTTTCCAACTTAAGTCTTCTTAAAAGAGACTAAGTGTCGCATTTCTCATCAAAGTCGCTCCAAATCAATTCTAACACACCCAATACCGGTAATGAAAAATAAGGAGGAAGAAAATGGGAAGATCGAAGTAGTAACTCACGAGACGATGGGTCATGTCGTCATATTTTTTGTTTTGCTTCTTTATCATGAATTTTGTTGGTTTATGCTTTTTACGCGTTGTAATTGCTGATTGCTGTATTGGATAATAACTAGCCTTGTTAATTTGACGATTAATTGTTTGAAAGGTTGAATATCAAACAAGTTCATTCACTATTCATTTCTAGCTAATTTCAATGTTGATTGTTCATGTGTGAGGTATTTGCTGATCTTGTTTCAATGTTAAACTTTGAGATTCCAAAAATTAATGTCATTTTGGTTCCGGTTGCCTAGGAATTCTATTTTAGAGAATTGTTTAAGTCTGTAGAAGATCGGAACCTTCAGGGTTTCTGATCAAGTAATTAGGTTAGAGGGGTAGTTTGGGCAATTGATAAGGGAATTTCAGTAATGGAATGGGGGGCCACTAGGTAATAAGTATTGCACTAATGGATTAATCAAAAAGCCACAATTTTAAGTGGGATTGAATAGTTAATAGACAATTAATAGTGGAAGATCACTTTCTAGTTTTGACTATCCATAAGGGCCTAAAAATCCAGAAAAGAAAAGGGGATTGAAAACTTAGAGAATGGGATAAAAGGGGGTAGACATTTCTGCCATAGATACAGATGAAGAGCAAGGAACCTTGAACACTGTAGAATTCTAAAAATTTGAGAAAACAAACATTGAGAAGAGAGATCATAGAACTGAGGAGAAGAACACTGAACAATACTAGGAAAAAAATAGAGAGATTGAAGAGAAAAGATCTGGAAAAAAAATCAAACAACTGTACTGTTTTTACTAGTTCCTTGATCATTTTTGCATTTTGTTACTGTTTAATCTCCGAAAGAACATTTGAATAATTGGGGGTTAAAAATGGATTGAGATGGGTTTGTGAAAGTTTGGTTTAAGGTTGTGAAGTTT
Organism: Nicotiana noctiflora; assembly: GCA_032618575.1. NCBI lineage: Eukaryota > Viridiplantae > Streptophyta > Magnoliopsida > Solanales > Solanaceae > Nicotiana > Nicotiana noctiflora. The sequence continues at coordinate 177,228 of JASVEL010013128.1, forward strand.
ACTGTTCGATCAAAAATTTTCTGGGCTTGCTGCACATAGATTTTCTTTTCAAATTGGCTCTATCGGTGTTGTTCTGCTACTGCATATTTACTGATCCTTTTTTGCTTTCCGTTCATTCCCAGGTACCTGTTCTTAAACTTGTACAATTTAATATTCATATCGGAGATGGAGAAATAGAAATGGGATTCCTGATGTTTAAACATTATGACGTTAGTTCATGGTTTAGTTTGTTTCTTTTCTTCTGCTTCATGCTCTTTCTTAAATGTTACATATTTACTTTAAGATTTGAATATGGTTTGTTGGAGTAAAGTAGTTCTAAGTATGTTAGACCTTGTGTTAGAATATGTTAAGAAAATCAGCCATTGAACTTTGCCTTCCATTGTGTAATTTAAGTAGCAGGGGATTGTATAAAAGCTAACTTCGTTTGATCAATGTTATCTTTATTTACTGGTCACTTTTAGGAATGGGCTGTTAGTAATATTCAAAGTTTTTGATGTGATAAATTACTGGATAGGGGTGATGATTGGTAATACATTTTTACTAACAAATTAGTCTAGATTTGATATTGAGTATGAGATTTCCAGCTTCACTCTTTTGAGGTTTTGAGTTCTTTAAACTTGGGACCGTGATTTCCTTTGTAGAAGAATGGTTGCTAATTGGGATTGTTGCTCAAGCCCAGTAGCCTTTTCGTTCATTTTATTGAATATTTCCCCTTCTGTAAACAGACCTGGCTAATACGAGCTAAAACATAAATAGAATCTTAAATAGGTAATAAGAGTTAATTAGTTAGGATTCAGGAGTGATTGTTTGTTTAATCTCACTTTTCTTTTAATCTAAATCAATGTGTTGGTTAACCAATCTGGGCTCAAAAACTAGTTTTGTGGTTTGGGGCTTGATACTGGCCTATTTGATGCAAATCCTAGCCTATTAAATCGAGGAAATTACACTAAATGCTTATCACTCTCAAACAATTTACCCGGATTTGCCCATTTAGAAATTAATTACAATTCCTATCTAGACAATCAAAAATTATTACCCGTACTGGAAAGGAAAAGGAAAGCATTAAAAAACATGTTATTCCACTCTTCCTTATTTATTTCTAAGAGAAACAATTCTAAAGCAAAGAAGTTGGTGAAAAACTGGTTCTAGCTATTGATTTGAAAAGACATATTTTAATTTTTTTGTTTTTTGGTAAACTCACCAGAAAATAGTTCCACATCTCACACAATATATATTTTATTTTAACTTCATAAATAACTATATATGTTAAAAAGTTGAAACAATTCAATAAAAAAGAAGAAGTTCTATCTTATATTTGAGTGTTTCCTTTCTTCCTTCCTCACCTCTCATACAAAACTTAAATCTTCAATACCTTATTCACCACAAATAAAGAAGGAAGAGGAAAAATATAAGAATTTCTTTCCCATGTGGTTTCTCATTGCCTAGTATTTGCAAAGGTAGGTTTTAAATTTTGTGGTATTATTTTTTCTTTTTTGTTGTTTCTTGATCCGACAATTTATTGAAAATAATAATTCTAGCTTCGCAAGATAGGGGTAAAGTTTGTATAGACATTAACCTTCCCAAACCTCACTTATGAAATTTTACTAAAATACTTTATAATAATAATAATATAGTACAATTGTCACGACCCCAAATCCGGTCGTGATGGCGCCCAGCACATTGCTAAGCCAGCCTGACCAATTAATAACAATAACGGAGCTAGAAGCTCTCTTTAACCCATTTAAGCAAATTAATTCAAGAAATAACAGCGATACATGTAACGAAAACGGGGAACCAAGTCCCATAATACATACTAACTCCCATAGACCGAAGGGTCAAGAGTCATGAGCCTCTAACGAACATGAGTGTATAAAGGTTTACAAAATACCAAGTGCGGAAAGAAATGTCAATACAAAATCAAAAGACAGTGGGAAGGAATATCGGGTCCTGCGGACTCTGCAGCCTACCTCGTATATCCCACGGATGTCGCCTCGCACAGCTATCGGATCACCGCCGAGAGGTACCGGATCCGCACACAAGGTGCGAGGAGTAAAATGAGCACCGCCGTACTCAGTGGTAATAAACAAGGGTAAGACAGACGCAGATAAAAAATCCGCAATAAAGCACTATGTAAAGCTATAATCAGCTACCCCGTCACAGAATCAATATTCACTGTACCTGTACTAACAATTACCAATAAATAGCATAACAACTAGCAGATGTAACTAAATGCAATGCAATGCATGATATGACCGCTACGGCGTGTAGCCCGACTCCAATTTTGGGTACCCGTGCTCACCGTGGGGGTTCAGACTCCAGAGGGGCTCCTACAGCCCAAGCACATCTCATAGAGATATTCTCGCGGCGTGCAGTCCGATCCAACATATATCCTGCGGCGTGCAGCCCGATCCACTACTAGTCGGCTAATATGCAGATACGGCCTCGCAGGCTCAAAAGTAGTTTTTGAAAACTCTTTTATCATTTTTCAGTTGGAAAACAGTAATATCAAGTTCCAGAGATTGGAATTTGCATAATAACAAAAATAGCTGCGGACTAGTAGTAAACTAGCATGTCTATATGATAAGACAATGATAACGATCCTCGCGGGATCCAATAACTGGCTCACGGCCCACATGTATACTCAACCGCCCAAGAAGGGGTTCCTCGGCTCAAGAGTGGCCATTATCACAATATATATATATATATATATATATATATGCAACCATCCGAGAAGGAGGTTCGACGGCTCTAGAATAGCCAACAATACAGTATCAACAGGTCGGACTAATATATATAGTCTCCAGTTCATGATCGACCCCGCACTCTCAAGAGTGTGCGTGTCTCGCCGCTATACAGCGTCACAAAGTGGTATACCGGGGTTTCGAACCCGCTGGTCATCACCCACATCTATTACTCACCTCAATATAGCGCGACAACTATTCCGCAATGCCCTTGCCACGAGAATCAAGCTCCGCACGCGTAGAATCTGATCAAATACAGTAGAAACACAACAAATTAAGCCAATGGGACGACACCCAATCAATACAACTCAATTTACATCAAAATTCCCAAAGTTGTCAAAACCCGAGCCCCGGGCCCACATTCCGAAAATTTACGAAATTCACATTTCCGGAACCCTCGTCTCAATACGAGTCTAAGCATATCAATTTTACCAAATTCGGACTCCATTTGCCCATTCAAAACCTTGATTTTCTAAAGTCCAAGACTAGGGCTAAATCCTCCATAAATTACCCCAAATTCCTCCATTTTCATGATATAATTGCGTAATATTATCAATACTAATCATAATATGAGTTCATAGTTGATTACCTGATGATTTCCCTTGATTTTCTCCTCAAAATCGCCCAAAATCGCCCTTAAGCCGAGACCCAAAATGTGTGAAATGTTCTGAAATTTTTCCAACTTCTGATACACTTACTTACAGCGATTTTCGCTTCCGCGGAATATTTTCCGCTTCTACGCGTCCGTATCCGCGACCAAAGGGTCGCTTCAGCGGTTCCAGGCCCAGCCGACCATTTTCGCTTCTGCGAGCAAATGGCCGCTTAAGCGGACCCGCTTCTGCGAAGAAGCTCCCGCTTCTGCGGACTCGTCCGCCTCTGCGCATCACCGACCGCTTCTGCGGTATCGCCCAAGCGGAAAAACGTCCGCTTCTGCGGACCATGCCCCAATTTCCCTCGTCCGCTTCTGCGATCATTGGGTCGCACCAGCGACCCCGCTTCAGCGGATAAAATTCCGCTTCTGCGTAAACCTCCGCTCCTGCGCACCTAGTCCGCTTCTGCGGACTCGCTCCTGCGTCCAAAATTCCGCAGGAGCGGAAACAACAGAACCAGAACTCTTCCACCTGCAATTTCCATGATTTTCTTCCGTTTAACCATCCGAAAACACCCCGAGGCCCCCGGGACCTCATCCAAACACACCAACACATCTTAATACCTTATTCTAACTTGTTCCAATCCTCAAAACACGTCTAACAACATCAAAACCCATAATTCGCATCGAATTCAAGCCTAAATTCCTTAAAACATTCCAAATTACACATTCAATCAAAAACCCGACCAAACGACGTCCGAATGACCTGAAATTTTGCGGGCACATCCAAAATCACCTAACGGAGCTACTGCAACTGTCGGAATTCCATTCCGACTCCCGGATCAAAATCTCACCTACCGTTCGGATTTCGCCGAAATTCAACCTTAGCCAATTCAAGCCTATTTCTACACCGGGTCTCCAAATTCAATTCCGATCGCTCCCCTAAGTCACAATTCACCTCCCGAACTAACCGAATCATCAGAATCCGATTCCGAGCCCTCTAACCAAATAGTCAACTCCGGGTTGACTTTCCTTATTCAAGTTTCCTTCACAAAGGCTATATGCCTCATTTTCAATCCAATTCACTCCTAACTCACCCGATAGGCTTTAACACCGATATAAAATCATAAAACATGTATTTACAACATAACGGGGTGGTAATTCTCGTGACGACGGGCCGGGTCGTCACATTCTCCCACACTAAAGCAAACGCTCGTCCTCGACCGAGTCAAGAAACATACATGAAGACTCAAATAAGTGAGGATATTTGCTCCGTATCTCCCGCTCGATCTCCCAAGTGGCCTCCTCCACGGGTCGACCTCTCCACTGAACCTTAACTGATGCAATCTCCTTAGACCTCAATTTTCTCACCCGACGTCCCAAAATGGCAATAGGCTCCACATCATAGGATAGATCACCATCAAGCTGAATGGTGCTGAAATCTAATACATGAGACGGATCTCCAATGTACTTCCGGAGCATAGACACATGGAATACTGGATGAACGCTGGATAAGCTGGGCGGCAAGGCTAACTCATATGCCACCTCTCCAACTCTCCTAAGTATCTCAAAAGGACCAATGTACCCGGGACTCAACTTTCCTTTCTTCCCAAACCTCATGACACCCTTCATAGGTGAAATCTTCAACAATACTCTGTCACCAACCATGAAAGACAACTCTCGAACTCTACGGTCCGCATAACTCTTCTGACGAGACTGTGCTGTACGAAGCCTCTCCTGGATCAACTTTGCTCTATCCAGAGCATCCTGGACTAACTCAGTCCCTATCAATCTAACCTCACCAGGCTCAAACCATCCCACGGGGGATCTACACCGCCTGCCATACAATGCCTCATACGGGGCCATCTGAATACTCGACTGATAACTGTTGTTGTAGGCAAACTCAGCAAGTGGTAGGAACTCATCCCACGAACCACCAAAATCAATCACACAAGCTCGCAACATATCCTCCAAGATCCGAATAGTGCGCTCAGACTGTCCGTCTGTCTGGGGGTGAAATGCTGTACTCAACTCAACCCGTGTACCCATCTCTCGCTGAAATGCTCTCCAAAACTGAGAAGTGAACTGAGTACCCCTGTCGGATATGATAGACACCGGGACTCCATGCAACCGAACAATCTCTCGAATAAAGATCGCTGCCAATCGCTCCGATGAGTAGGTAGTACTAACTGGAATGAAGTGAGCTGACTTGGTCAGTCTATCCACAATCACCCATACAGAATCAAACTTCCTCGCCGTCCGAGGGAGTCCAGTAACAAAGTCCATAGTGATCCTCTCCCATTTTCACTCAGGAATAACAATGCGCTGAAATACACCGCCGGGCCTCTGATGCTCGTACTTAACCTGCTGACAGCTGAGGCACCGTGCTACATGTCTAACAATGTCCATCTTCATCTTTCTCCACCAATAATGTTGTTTCAAATCTTGATACATCTTCGCGGCTCCTGGATGGATAGAATACCGCGAGCTATGGGCCTCTTCCAGAATCAACTCACGAAGGCCATCAACATTGGGCACACATATCCGGCCCTGCATCTTCAATACGCCGTCACTATCAATGGTGACATCTCTAGCATCATCATGCTGAACTCTGTCCCTCAGGACAGCCAAATGTGGATCATCATACTGGCGCTCACGAATACGATCATATAGAGATGACCGAGATACAACACAAGCCAATACCCCGCTGGGCTCCGAAATATCTAACCTCACTAGCCGATTGGCTAGCACCTGAACATCATAAGCAAGTGGCCTCTCCTCAGCTGGAATATATGCCAAGCTCCCCATACTGACCGCCTTCCGGCTCAAAGCATCGGCCACCACATTGGCTTTCCCCGGATGATATAATATAGTAATGTCATAATCCTTGAGCAACTCAAGCCATCTCCGCTGTCTCAAATTAAGGTCTTTCTGTTTGAACAAGTGCTGGAGACTACGATGGTCGGTATACACCTCACAAGACACACCGTACAAATAGTGTCTCCAAATCTTCAATGCATGAACAATGGCGGCTAGCTCCAAATCATGAACAGGATAGTTCTTCTCATGCGGCTTCAACCTGCCGAGAAGCATAAGCAATTACCTTACCTTCCCGCATCAACACACAACCTATCCCCACTCTCGAGGCATCACAATAAACGGTATATGAACCCGAAGCCGATGGCAATACTAACACTGGAGCCGTGGTCAAAGCTGTCTTGAGCTTTCGAAAGCTCTCCTCGCACTCATCCGACCACACGAATGGTGCACCCTTCGGGTCAATTTAGTCAATGAAGAAGCAATGGATGAAAATCCTCGAACGAACCGGCGATAATACCCCGCCAAGCCAAGAAAACTCCCGATCTCTCGTAGCCGAGGACGGTCTAGACCAACTCGCACCGCCTCTATCTTTTTCTCGATAAACCCGAATACCATCACGAGACACCACATGTCCCGTAAATGCTACGGACTCGAGCCAAAACTCGCACTTGGAGAATTTAGCATATAGCTTCTCCTCCCTCAATCTCTCCAACACAATACTCAAATGCTGAGCATGCTCCTCCCGGCTACGGGAGTAGACTAGAATGTCATCAATGAACACAATCACAAATGAATCCAAATAAGGCCCGAACACACTGTTCATCAGATGCATAAATGCTGCCGGGGCGTTGGTCAGCCCAAACGACATCACAAGAAACTCATAATGACCATATCGGGTCCCGAATGCAGTCTTCATAATATCCGAGTCCCTGATCTTCAGCTGATGATAGCCTGAACGAAGATCGATCTTAGAAAACACCCTCGCACCCTGTAACTGATCAAACAAATCATCTATGCTCGGTAGAAGGTACTTGTTCTTCACCGTCACTTTGTTCAATTGCCTATAATCAATACACATTCGCATGGAACCATCTTTCTTTTTAACAAATAATACCGGCGCACCCCACGGAGACACACTAGGGCGGATGAAACCCTTATCCAGAAGCTCTTGAAGCTGCTCTTTCAGTTCTTTCAACTCGGCTGGTGCCATTCGATAAGGAGGAATGGATATGGGCTGAGTGCCCGGCACCAAGTCAATGCCAAAATCAATATCCATGTCCGGCGGCATGCCCGGCATGTCTGAGGGGAATACATCTGGGAAGTCCCTCACAACAGGTACAGAATCAATGCTAGGAGACTCGGCTCCCACATCTCTCACAAAAGCTAAGTACGATAAGCACCCTTTTTCAACCATCTTCTGAGCTTTTAAGAACGAAATAACACGGCTAGGGACGAAATCGATCGAACCCCGCCACTCAATCTGAGAAATACCAGGAATGGCCAACGTAACTGTCTTAGCATGACGGTCCAATATAGCATGGTACGGAGACAACCAGTCCATACCCAATATAACATCAAAGTCCACCATACCCAACAATAACAAATCTGCCTGGGTCTCCAGACCCCCAATATATATAACACAGGATCTATAGACATGATCCACAACAATCGTATCACCCACGGGGGTGGATACATGAACAGGTAAATCAAGACTATCACGAGTTGCACCCAAATAACGTGCAAAATAAGAGGACACGTAAGAATATGTGGACCCTGGATCAAATAGAACAGAGGCATCTCTGTGACAGACAGAAATGATACCTGTAATCACAGCATCGGAGGCAACTGCATCACGCCTGTCAGGAAGTGCATAGAACCGTGCCTGGCCTCCACCGGATCTCTCCTCGCCCCTGGGGCGACCACGAGAAGACTGACCTCCACCTCTACTAGACTGAGATGGTGCTGAAGAGGAGGGCCGATCCCTCTGCTGAGTCCTGCCCCTACGTAATCGAGGGCAATGTCTCCTCATGTGGCCAAACTCACCACACTCATAACATGCACCTGGTGCTGGAGAAGTAGGTGCTGCACTCTGGGCTGGGAGGGCACCAAGCGATGACTGACCCTGCTGAAACCCCTGTCGACCACGACCATAAAGAACCTCCGCTCTGCTCTGGGCGGCCTGAATGAGGAGGTCTAGATGAGCGACCTCTGCTCTGCTGGGAATGCCCTCTAGATGGAGCACCACTGAAACTGCCAGAACCACGAGGCCTCTTGGCCTCCCGCTCCTTTCTCTCTCTGCAACGATCCGCCTCAATGGAGCGTGCCATATCAGCAACCTGCTCAAACGATGATGACAGAACTCGCTCGCCGGTCATAAGAATACGGATAGAGTAGTTGAGGCCATCAATGAACCTCCTGATCCTCTCCCTATCAGTAGGGATCATCCATGTGGCATGCCTAGCCAACTGTGTGAATCTAAGCTCATATTGGGTCACAGACATGTCGCCCTGAATCAACCACTCGAACCGGCGACGTAGCTCCTCGCGACGAGACCGAGGTACATATTTCTCTAGAAAGAGAGTAGAGAACTGCTGCCATGTGAGAGGTGCCGCTCTAGCAGGCCTACGCCTCTCAAACTCCTCCCACCAATCAAATGCGGGACCGTTGAACTGAAATGTAGTAAATGAAACTCCGCCGGACTCAAGAATACCAGCCGTACGCAGCATCTTCTTGACATTTATCCAAGAAACCCCGGGCATCCTCGCCCTCAACGCCACTGAAATGGGGTGGCCGAAGTCTACCAAACCTCTCAAGACGACGCCGCTCGTCCTCGGGCATAACCTCAACCATATGCTCTGGAGCTGGAGCTGGAGCCGGTGCAGCTGGAGGAATAACCGGTGCAACCACCCGAGCAGGGACCGCCTCCGGTGTCCGAAGTCCCCGAACAACCGGGTCGGGTGTGCGAGCCGCAGGGGTCCGCCGACCACCCCCGACCGAGATGTCGCTACCGTAGCGGTAGCCGAAACTACCCGAGCCAAACCGGAACACACCGATAATATTTGAGCAAGAGTCTCCCGAAGACCGGGAATAGCAATAGATATAGTCCGGCCCCGAATCGGGACTGCTGGAGCTTCAACCACCGGGGGCCGCTCCTGAACCGGTACAACGGGCGGGTCAACCGGCACTGCCTCGCCCGCCCTACCTCTACCTCTAGCACGACCGCGCCCACGGCCTCTAACAGGTGGCAATGGAGGTCGTCCACCTCGTCCTCGATGCTCGCGTTCTCGCCATCCGCGAGAGAATAGAATATAGAAGTTCAGTTCTCAGAACAACAAGATCGCACGACAGAGTTCAAGAAGAGTGAAGTTTTCCTAAAGGTTCGCAGCCCTCCCGAGGATAAGTACAGGCGTCCCCGTACCGATCCACAAGACTCTACTAACCGGCTCAAGACTCACGAGGCCTAGTAAACCTAGGCTCTGATACCAACTTGTCACGACCCCAAATCCGGTCGTGATGGCGCCCAGCACATTGCTAAGCCAGCCCTGACCAATTAATAACAATAACGGAGCTAGAAGCTCTCTTTAACCCATTTAAGCAAATTAATTCAAGAAATAACAGCGATACATGTAACGAAAACGGGGAACCAAGTCCCATAATACATCAACTCCCATAGACCAAGGGTCAAGAGTCATGAGCCTCTACTGAACATGAGTGTATAAAGGTTTACAAAATACCAAGTGCGGAAAGAAATGTCAATACAAAATCAAAAGACAGTGGGAAGGAATATCGGGTCCTGCGGACTCTGCAGCTACCTCGTATATCCCACGGATGTCGCCTCGCACAGCTACTGGATCACTGCTGAGAGGTACCTGGATCTGCACACAAGGTGCAGGGAGTAAAATGAGTACTGCCAGACTCGGTGGTAATAAACAAGGGTAAGACAACGCAGATAAGAAATCCGCAATAAAGCACTATGTAAAGCTATAATCAGCTACCCCTGTCACAGAATCAATATTCACTGTACCTGTACTAACAATTACCAATAAATAGCATAACAGCTAGCAGATGTAACTAAATGCAATGCAATGCATGATATGACCGCTACGGCGTGTAGCCCGACTCCAATTTTGGGTACCCGTGCTCACCGTGGGGGTTCAGACTCCGGAGGGGCTCCTACAGCCCAAGCACATCTCATAGAGATATTCCTGCGGCGTGCAGTCCGATCCAACATATATCTCGCTGCGGCGTGCAGCCCGATCCACTACTAGTCGGCTAATATGCAGATACAGCCTCGCAGGCTCAAAAGTAGTTTTTGAAAACTCTTTTATCATTTTTCAGTTGGAAAACAGTAATATCAAGTTCGAGAGATTGGAATTAGCATAATAACAAAAATAGCTGCGGACTAGTAGTAAACTAGCATGTCTATATGATAAGACAATGATAACGATCCTCGCGGGATCCAATAACTGGCTCACGGCCCACATGTATAATCAACCGCCCAAGAAGGGGGTTCCTCGGCTCAAGAGTGGCCATTATCACAATATATATATATATATATGCAACCATCCGAGAAGGAGGTTCGACGGCTCTAGAATAGCCAACAATACAGTATCAACAGGTCGGACTAATATATATAGTCTCCAGTTCATGATCGACCCCGCACTCTCAAGAGTGTGCGTGTCTCGCCGCTATACAGCGTCACAAAGTGGTATACCGGGGTTTCGAACCCGCCGGTCATCACCCACATCTATTACTCACCTCAATATAGCGCGACGACTATTCCGCAATGCCCTTGCCACGAGAATCAAGCTCCGCACGCGTAGAATCTGATCAAATACAGTAGAAACACAACAAATTAAGCCAATGGGACGACACCCAATCAATACAACTCAATTTACATCAAAATTCCCAAAGTTGTCAAAACCCGAGCCCCGGGCCCACATTCCGAAAATTTACGAAATTCACATTTCCGGAACCCTCGTCTCAATACGAGTCTAAGCATATCAATTTTACCAAATTCGGACTCCATTTGCCCATTCAAAACCTTGATTTTCTAAAGTCCAAGACTAGGGCTAAATCCTCCATAAATTACCCCAAATTCCTCCATTTTCATGATATAATTGCGTAATATTATCAATACTAATCATAATATGAGTTCATAGTTGATTACCCGATGATTTCCCTTGATTTTCTCCTCAAAATCGCCCAAAATCGCCCTTAAGCCGAGACCCCCAAATGTTAAAATGTTTCTGAAATTTTCTAACTTCCGATACACTTACTTACAGCGATTTTCGCTTCCGCGGAATATTTTCCGCTTCTACGCGTCCGTATCCGCGACCAAAGGGTCGCTTCAGCGGTTCCAGTCCCCTGGCCGGCCATATCCGCTTCTGCGAACAAAAGGGCCTCTTAAGCGGACCCGCTCCGCGAAGAAGCTTCCGCCTCGCGGACACGTCCGCCTCTCGCGCACCACCGACCGGCTCGCGGTCTCGCCCAAACGGAAAAATGTCCGCTTCGCGGACCTTGCCCAATCTCACCCCGTCCGCTCTGCGATCACCGGCTCGCACCGGCCGACCACGCTTCGGCGGATAAAATTCCGCTTCGCGTAAACCTCCGCTCCTCGCGCACCTAGTCCGCTCGCGGACTCGCTCCTGCGTCCAAAATTCCGCAGGAGCGGAAACAACGGAACCCCACTCTTCAACCCGCAATTTCCATGATTTTCTTCCGTTTAACCATCCGAAAACACCCCGAGGCCCCCGGGACCTCATCCAAACACACCAACACATCTTAATACCTTATTCGAACTTGTTCCAATCCTCAAAACACGTCTAACAACATCAAAACCCATAATTCGCATCGAATTCAAGCCTAAATTCCTTAAAACATTCCAAATTACACATTCAATCAAAAACCCGACCAAACGACGTCCGAATGACCTAAAATTTTGCAGGCACATCCAAAATCACCTAACGGAGCTACTGCAACTGTCGGAATTCCATTCCGACTCCCGGATCAAAATCTCACCTACCGTTCGGATTTCGCCGAAATTCAACCTTAGCCAATTCAAGCCTATTTCTACACCGGGTCTCCAAATTCAATTCCGATCGCTCCCCTAAGTCACAATTCACCTCCCGGAACTAACCGAATCATCGGAATCCGATTCCGAGCCCTCTAACCAAATAGTCAACTCCGGGTTGACTTTCCTTATTCAAGTTTCCTTCACAAAGGCTATATGCCTCATTTTCAATCCAATTCACTCCTAACTCACCCGATAGGCTTTAACACCGATATAAAATCATAAAATATGTATTTACAACATAACGGGGTGAAAATTCTCGTGACGACGGGCCGGGTCGTCACAACAATATCTTGAAATACCTTATTATATTAATATGTGGTACACTATTTTTTTATTTGAACCAGAGAAGAAGATGAATTTGTATTATATACCCAAATAGTATACAAATATACTATTTTAGTATACAATTCATTCCAACTATATACCCTATTAGTATAACTATATACTATATTGGTATCATATGCTAGTTAAATTATTTTTTGGTTGTATTAGTTGTATTTAATCGGTACAATATTTAATTTTTTAATAATAATAATATAGTACAATATCTTGAAATACCTTATTATATTAATATGTGATTCGCTATTTTTTTATTTTCTAACCATATACTATATTGGTATCATATGCTAGTTAAATTATTTTTTGGTTGTATTAGTTGTATTTAATCGGTACAATATTTAATTTTTTAATAATAATAATATAGTACAATATCTTGAAATACCTTATTATATTAATATGTGATTCGCTATTTTTTTATTTTCTCTTTATGTATGTGTGTTATGTAATAGTAGTATAGTCATATAGTTGTCAAAAATTAACTAGTAAAACTGTATACCATGTGGTATAGTTATATGTCATATTGGTAAACATTATTTTGGTTGTTTTAGTTGCATTTTAAGTGAGTTCTATTATGAAATTACTTATATCAACGTGAGTTATAATAATGCTAGAATTTTTGGGTGCTGATGGACATAAATTATGTGTATTAATAGTTTTTATAGATATAGGCAATTGTTGGAACGACCTCATACAACTATATACCCTCTTAGTATACGAAATGAGCAAGTTATTTTGCGAATATTTAACTAGAAATATGACCGTGTAATTTTCTCATATTTTTATTGCGTCCTTTAATGTTTTGGTAGAGTAGGATAGTCGCAGATAGTTGTAGCAATATTCTAGAGAAATCATACGCTCTGTTGGTATACATATATACCATATTGGTATCACATATTACTAGAAGTCTTTTTCGCTACTTATACTTTTGTTCTATTTTTTAATATTTTATATTAATTTTATTCTAACTAGTATATATGGAGATTTGATTGCTGTAGATTATATTTTCTTGCTCTATAACTGGTTGTATTACTGCTAATGATAGAGTGTGTATTGATATTTATAGGAAAGGAGATCAATGTTGCATGACAATCACGTGTTGATTCTTAGAATCTAATTATGTAATTTATGGTGCTCAACAGTAATCAATATGATATTCAGTACATTAGATCAAGTGACAATTGATATATTTCAGTTTACTAATTTAATTTAAAAAATGAGAAAGAAAAATAAAATAAAAGGTATATTGTACTAGTTATATTAAAAAAAAGGTGAACAAATATTTAATATATCAATTATTTTTCTTATTGTATAAAAAAAAGAATGATAAAAAATAATAAAAATAGTAAATAAAATTGGATTATGAAGAGAAAAAGTATATAAGAAAAAACTAAATGAAATTAGAAAAGAAAAAATGGAAGAAAACGAGAAAAAAGAAAAGCAGAAAAGTAAAAAAATAAAAAAAAAAAAGAAGAAGAAGAAAAGAAGCATTGAAATAAAAAAGAATTAGAAAATAAAGAAAAAATTCTCTACAAAAACTAATATGGGTAGGAAATGTAATTAATTTATGGGTAGAAAAATAAATGGGTAGACAAGGGTAAATAGTTTTATTTTTGTGGGTAACTGTGTCAAAATTCCCTATTAAATCAGCCTGGGTGCTTGGACATTTAGTTCATGTTGAGAATTTGGGCTCACTCTAGCCCAGAATATCGAAAGTAGTTCGGGTTAAAAAATGGTAAATCTTGCCAGGCATTGGGTTTGCTTTGAAATCATCTCTTTTGTTGGTTTCCATCATCGGCCCAATTCACATTTAGTAAATTGGCCCAATTCCTTCTGTTTCAAATTGGTCAAGACTGGTCCCGTGAAATCTGATTCAATAATTCCCTAGAATTTTACTTAATTAGTCAAATCCTTTAATTAGAATAACTCGAGGTGAGCCATGCCCAACAAAACTTATAATTGCATGGCCTTCGCTTTAACTAATCTTGTTTATCTTTAGAAATCGAGTGAGTCATTTAGCAAATTTCATGGCCCTCGCAAAGTGCAAACGCGTAGTTGCTTTAGGTACGTATTTTAATAATCTACATTCCTAAACTCGAGTGTACATTTATGTAACCCAAATCCAAATATCAACGATGTAAAAATATGTCAAAAATTATGGGTGCATTTATGTGACGTGGTTCGAGACATATTTTAATGACGTTGCAATTCCTTTAAAAAGTAAATAAAATCGGTTAAAGTTAAAATTTGTACATAGGTTCATAATTATTTAAAATCAAATAATTTAAGCAGAATATGACAGTTGAACGACCATTCTAAAACCATGAAACTCGGGAATGCCTAACGCACCTTCTCTCAGCTTAACAAAATTCCTTACTCGGATTTCTGGTGCGCGGACTGTTAAACAGAGTCATTCTTTTCCTCGATTCAGGATTCTAAATCGGTGACTTGGGACACCATAAATTTCTCAAGTGGCGACTCTGAATCTTAATAAATAAAATCCATTTCAATTGTCCTTTAATTGAATAAACTCCCTTTCATTATACCCTTCCCGGGGTGGCGTAAAAAGGAAGTGTGACAGCCACATGCACAAACCCACATATATAGCTTGCCTTGTCCTGCCGCATGTGCAAATACCAATAGTAACAACAACACAGACAAATCATGTGCGAACAACCCAACAATCCTCTCAATAATACCACATGTGCAAAAACATAACAAGCACAATAAAATAACTTTCACAACGTGTGACCATATGCCACAATTCCTCAAAACAACTTCAATACCACAACCACGCATATCACTCGATTCAACAACACTGAGTAGAGCAATAACAACAACAATAATTTCACGAGAAATACGACAAGTAAATTAGCTCAAGAACTTCATAACACAAAGAAACGGATGAACGATCTCATAAAGGAAGACACAATAGGGAATAATAGTCTTAACAAGAATAGCTCATCAAGTGAGAGATCATGTGTGACAACGATTCCACAAAAGTACAATCTGAGATAAGAGGGAGAGCATAAGAGTTTAATTAGCAATAAGGATATATCATGAATTAATTAATTCCAAATAAGACATATAAGGGTGAATTTAGTAAATGGAGGATTTAACATGACAAAACAACTTCATATCTAAAGAATATATGAACCCAAGAGCCCTAAACGGTTAAATTTCTACAATTAAGTCTGAGTACATACTCGTCACCTCGAGTACACGGCCTTCGCATGACACAATTAGCATAAATGAGTCAAATCTTAAGGGGTATTTTTCTCACATAAAGTTAGGCAAGATACTTACCTCAAAAAAGCTAGACTGATACTCTAAAATGACTTTCTCCAGTGAAACAACAACATGACGACTCAAATCTAGCAAAAATAAGTTCTAATCATAAATAAAACTCATAGAAAACTATTCCGGATAATAAAGCTTTGATATTTAATTAAAACTAAAAAAACAACCAAAAGTCAATACTGGGCCCATATCTCTAAACTTGATAATATCCATAAAATCTGAATACCCATTCAACCTCGAGTCCAATGATACAAAAATTATCGCAACTCGACCCTCAAATCCTTAAAATTAAAGTTTACAAAATTTCTACAATTACGTTCAAATTTCTCAACGTGAAACACTAATTAAATGATGAAAATAATAATATAATTATGAAATATAATCAAATCCGGGTGAATAACACTTATCCCAATGAACGTCTTCAAAAACCCACGAACAATCGTCACTAACCGAGCTCCCTTAGGTCCAAAAATGAGTGATGAAATCAAACCCTCTGTAACGACCCGACCGGTTGTTTTGAGCTCCGACGAGTCATTCAGCAGATTGAGGCCATGAACAACTTTATCTCAGGTATATTGACTTGTGTGTATGGTCAGAATTAAAATTCAGGAGGTTTGGAGTCAAACCTAAATGGAAATTCTCATTTTGAAAGCTTAAAGTTGAAGAAATGAACTAGGATTGGAATTTTGAGTAAATGACATCGGAATTGGGATCTAAAAGTTCCAGCATGCGCGTATGATGATTTTGAACTTGGGCGTATGTCCGGATTTGGTTTTTGATAACCCGTGAGCATTTCGGCGTATATGGTGGAAGTTAGTATTTTAGAAGAATTTCATAAATTTGGGTTGGAAGGCATTTTAGAGTTATTGATGTCCATTTGGGATTTCGAGTCTGGGAATAGATCCGTATGGTGATTTTGGAGTTGGGAACGCGATCGGAAGCGAATTCGGATGTCCGGAGGTCATTTTGAAGACATTTGGCTAAATATAGGAATTTGAAGGTTTATGAGAAAATTCGACCGGAAGTGAAAATTTTGATATCGGGGTCGGAATGCGATTATGAAAGTTGGTGCAAGTCCGTAATGTCGAATGTGACTTATGTGCAAACTTTGAGTCAATTCGGATCGATTTTGGTAGGAAATGGGACAATTAATCTCTTTAAGAAAAGCTTAAGTTGGAAAAAGTCAACCCAACACTGACTTATGAGTTAGAGGGCTCGGAACTGAATTCCAATGATTCGATTAGTTTCGGGGGATTATTTAAGACTTAGGAGCGCAATCGGAAGGAATTTTGGAGGTCCAGTGAAGAAGTTAGCCTATTTTGGCGAAGTTGGAATTTTGGCGGAATCCGATTGATAGGTGATATTTTGATCCGAGAGTCGGAATGGAATTCCGACAGTTGCAGTAGCTTCGTTAGGTGATTTTGGATATGTCTGCAAATCTTCAGGTCATTCGGACATCGTTTGGTCGGGTTTTTGATCGAATGTGAATTTTGAAAGTTTAAGTTTAAGTTTGAATCGAATTCTAGGATTTTGGTGATTTTTGATGTTTAAGGTAGCGTTTTTATGATCCGAGCAAGTTTGAATGAAGTATTAGGTTGAGTTTGAGTTTTTGGTTGTGGTCCCGAGGGTCTCGGGTGTGTTTCGGATGCCCAACGGGTCATTTTTGGAAGATTTTTGTCGTTTTGAGCATAAATGTAATGATCCAAAGGTCTATTTTTAGTTCTAGAGATCCAAATTTAATTTCGAGACTTCAAGAATTTAAATAATGAATTATAGGACTGATCCGGAAATTTTGGTTTAATTTCATCAAGTCGCGATTGGGTTTTTGACGCGAAATGTGATTTAATTGTTTAACGAGCAAAATTGATGTTGCACTGAGCAAATGAGATCCAAATTCAGTTTTGTTTGAACCACTGGATCCGTACCGAAATTACGGAGCCATAGGAAAAAGAATCGTCAAATGCGAAGTTTGTACGATGGAGTTAAAGCTATTTTAGTGAAAATAAAAGTTGATGCAATTATTTTGGATAGTTGCTGAATTTTCTTGCAGTTTGAACAGTAGCAGACACGCGTGAACAGTGTCCCGCACGCGTGAACAGTGCTGGACGCATGAACAGTAATCGGAAAAAAAAGAAAAATTTGGTATTTTAGCCGTATCTTGAGTTCTAGATCTCCGATTGAGGTGATTTTCGCGGCGTTGTTCTCGTATCAACAAGGAGGTAAGTTTTACGGCCTAATTACGTTATTTTATCATGGAATCCTTGAGTATTTCACTGTTAATGGAAGATTAAAGGGGGATTTAGCCCTAGGCCTAAATTACGGAAAACCATTGATTTGAATGGGCAAACGGAGTCCGATTTTGTTAAATTTTATATGCACGGACTCGCAGTGAGACGAGGATCGCTTTGGTAGTAATTTCGGAATTTTTCGAGCAGCGGGCTCGGGGTCGGGTTTTACCAACTTGGTTTATTATCGCGTATTTCGTATAAATTGAATTGGGTTATGTTTCTTTGACCCGTATTTGATATGATTGTTGTGGTTTGAATAGATTCTACGCACGAGGCGGAAAATTCAAAAGGAAAAGGTATTGCGGACGAGTCTTCGACCGGCTAGAGGTGAGTAGTTTGTGTATATGGTAGCCTGAGGGCTCGAAACCCCGGCTTAGCACATTATGACGCTAGTAGGGCGTGGCTCGCACCCCGTGGCAGGTGCGGGATTGGTTGTGACTGGGGATTGAGACTTAGTCCATCCCAAATGAGTATAATATGATATTAGTGGTTGAAAAACCCTGTGTTTGATATAATTCTGGGTTGTAAGCCATGTTTGGGGCCTTGTGCCGACCTATAGTATCCCTAGGGGATAGTTATATATGTGATAGCTATACTTGCTTAATCACTAATCTCAGTCCTGGTTTGAAATCACAGTATTGAATTGCTAAGTCACCTGTTTTGCAAAAATTAAATAAAAGTTAAAGTATTTTCATAAATTATGAACCGGAATCTGGAAATAAGTAGTTTGAGCTGTTTTGTGACTTATCTGATTATTATGGACTGAGGATGGATCGGTCTGCACGCCGCAACGGTTATTATGATATGAGGATCGGGCTGCATGCCACAGCGGTATTTGCGCTTGGTCTGTAGGAGACCCTCCGGAGTCTGTACACACCCCCAGTGAGCGCCATCGACGTCAAATGGATCGGGCTACACGCCGTAGCGATTATGTGCATTGCATTGAATTTTTTGTCTGCGAATTATCTGTGATAGTGGTAATGTACTGTTGTTGTTGCTAATTCGTATGAGGAATTAGACTGTAGTTTAGCTTCATTATGTGGTATTCTGTGGATTTCTTACTTTCAGCTACTTGTATATATTTATTACTCACTGAGTACTTAGTACTCACCCCTACTCCCTGCACCTTTGTGTGTAGATTCGGGTACACAAGAGGGATAGACGACCACTCCAGCCTTTATCAGCATTTATCCGAGTTACTGAGGTAGCTGCTGGCGTTTGCAGGACTTGGCTTCTCTTCTTATTCCAGTTTTCCTCTCTGTATATACATTATTCATACTTGAGTATTTGGTTTAGATATTGTTATCCGATCATGTTTAGAGGCTCTAGACTCGTGATCCTAGATCTTTAGGGTGGTTATACAGTTTAGTTTTATTGTTGATATTAATGTTCAAGTAATTGATTTGAGCTCCATCTTCGGGATGAGAGTGTGAATGGTCGGGCTTGCCTAGCGGTTGTGTTGGGCGCTATCACGACCGGGATTGGGGTCATGACAAGTTGGTATCATAGCCTAGGTTACTAGGCCTCATGAGTCTTGAGCCGGTTGGTAGAGTCTTGTGGATCGGTACGGGGAAACCTGTACTTATCCTTGGGAGGCTACAAACCTTTAGGAAACACTTCACATTTCTTGGAATTCTTATCGTGCGTACTTGATTCAGCTTGAGATATAATTCTTGGAAATTCCTTCCATACGCCTGTACGCGCACTCGAACGCTCGGTAATATAATTGCCTTGATGGCTTGTGATTCCCTAGTCGAGGGGCGAGATATAATCTCCGCGAGTTCATATTAGGCCAGTCGGGAGGACTTGTGGCCAGATCTTTGTCTATGACATGAGCACCAAATTGCTGATTTTACAAACTAGTATTATGAAATTTCGTATGATCGGTATTGTCCCTAACCGTGGAAATGGCAGCTTAATAATGTACGAGCTGTCAGGTGTTAGATCCTTATTGTAACCTGTTGTATAGCCCCGAGCTATGGGCGTGGTGAATATTTATCATATCTCTTAGTTGGAATGTAACGTGCCTTACGTGTAGTAAAACGAGTTTAGACTCAGGAAGTCTAGAGTGATTATGCTATGTATATCCCCGTGGAAGGTGTTGTACTGAAATACTAGATTGATGCAAAGTAGGTGGGAGGATTCGGATGTGTAATTGAAGGGTATTTGATATGTGTTATGATGCGAGCAGGTGTAGCGCAGGTTCAAGTATAAATTGTGATAATATGATTCGTATAGTATTGAGATTTAATGTTGTTGAAATACATTGTGATGTCTTGTTGAGTTGTGGATGTATTGTTAGAAAGGTTTGGTGATTCTCTGGCAGGTAGATAGGCCAATTTACAAAGGAAACTCTGTCGAAATTTTTGAAAAATTTGGGACTTAGAAAAGATTTCTATCACTTAATGAGAGTAGGCTTAACTGTGGTGTGTGTATAAATGCAAGAATTGCAAAAGGGTTAAGGTCTCTGATGATTCGAGTCTTTGTCAAGCTTGTAAATGACTCGAGTTTAACCTCACCATAACATTGTGGCATCATTTGAGTAAAGAATGCAATGAGCGGCTAAAAGTGTTTTGATGAATGGCTTCGAGCCAAGTTGGGGAGTAATGATAACGAATTCAAAATCGCAGGAAGTTCTTCAAAACAAAGTATTGTAGAATGTGGTACTTCTGGGAAACATTGAGAGAGTATTCAACGGACCATAAGCCTTAGACCGTGTAGTCTTATGTATGAGTCTCGTGTAGTAACATGAGTTGAGATATTGTAGTGCTACAGTAAAGAGAATATTAAATTTAAGATGAATCGGAAAGGAAATTGGGTAAATGGAGCAACTTGTTAATAAACCGGAACGGTATGATAAGGATATGATTAACTCCTGGTATGTGTTCGAAGTAATGAGTCTAGTAGACATGGTGCAACAAAGCTCTTGAGTGCTGGCAGTTGCATAGCTCGACGTGGGTAAAAGGATTCAGTCCTGGTAGTTAAACTTATGTAATGAACTGGAAGAAAGAGTTTGTGATGTGTTATGTATTCGTACGGGGAAGTGTGGAATCAGGCATAGCGATTCATGTGCTATATACGTGCTGGAGACTAGAAGTTCTCGTAATCCGCCTACGCAGTGGTGGTATATCATGTGTATCGGCACCGTTTAGCGATTACTAAAAATTGGAAGCCCTAGCGGCTCTCTCTTTACTTGATATGATGAATTTGAATAATGATATATGATTGCATACTGGTTGTCATAAGTCAGGTTGTCTAGACTAATGTGATATATACTATGTTAGAAAATGCCACAGACTGCGTAGCAGAGTGTATCAGATTATGCTCCAGCAAGGTAGATGTACCCTAGGGCCAGCGGACGGCTGGTAGGTATTGCTTTGTCAGTTGGGACTTTGTGGCGGATGTCAGTGTAGAGGTATCTACCATTTATTCAGTTCCGGTATTGAGGAACGTTGACGGATGCATTTCATGTGGCCGAGCTTGAGGCTATATCTGTGTTTGTTGTAATGAGCAACTTGACTTGATGTGCATTTCCTCTTGCGAGATTTATGCGTGGATCAGGTGGCACGCCGCCACATGTATGGTATCTGGATCGGGTGGCACGCCGCCACGGGTATGTTATTGGAACGGGTTGCGCACCGCAACAGTGTGATGTGGAATATATAGTTTCCTATAAGTTACTTTGTATACAATACTTCCTAGCTTCTAAGGAATAGTCCGTATTGGGTACCGCTCGGGGTGTGAGCACGTGATTTTTGCCCTATATGAGAATTACTCCCAAAAATTCAAAATAAAAGAGTTTTGTGTTGTTTGCAATTGTTGTGAATTTAGTGTCATTTTTAAAAAAATAATGACAATATATATATATATATATATATATATATATATATATATATATATATATATATATCGCATTTGCATTTAGGATTTAATTCTACAATTAGGAGTAATTAATTTTATCTTACAAAAATGAAAATCACAAAAATAGGCATCTTTTGCATTTTAGCCTTTAATGTCCAAATTGTGTGATTGTATTTTAATTACCATTTAAAATTAGGTGACAATTATTATTATGAGATTAGTATTTCAAGATAATTTTAGTTTTTATAAATTAATCTTAGTATTTTGGGCTTTATTAATTAGGAAGTTGAATAATGGAGAAGAACAAAATGGAAAAAATTTGGATTGGGCCATCTTGCAAATTAAGTTACAAGCCCAATCCTAAGAAACCTTACCCAACCCAAAACCCCTTGGCCCAAGAAGAAAATTTCAGATTTTTTTTAGCAAAAAATAATCATAATTACATGACATAAAGTAGTGGGGGGCAAGGAAATCAAGGAAGAAAACAAGGAGAGGAAAACATGGATTAGTGGGTTTTCTTTAAATTAAAAAAATATTTTCTTTTTAATAAAAAATCTGAAAATTTTCGAAATTCTTGCCTATAAATAGAAGAGAAGATTTATGAAAAAAGAGGTGGAAAAAAAGAGAGGAAAAATAGGAAGAGAAGTAAAAATAAAAAAATTTCCTGCTGTAGTATACACTCGATATACATTCTGGACACAGAAGTATACATGGCGAAAAATTCAATTTTTGAGAGTTTCTTTTGAGAATTGAAAAGAGTTCAAAGCTAGAAAGACAAAACAAAGAGAAAATCTGGAATATATTTTTCTTTTCTATTTTTTACTGGTTTTTGTTTTTCTCCGTATTGCTGGGATTTTCGGGATTGAGGTGTTGAAGCTACTGTTGGTTGTTACTGTTGTTGTTGCTGTACTTTCACCGGCCTGTTGATTTTCATCTTCCCCTTCTTTTCAATACCAGGTACACCACCCTTTTCATTAAAGCTGTAATGCCGAGTTGCTGAAATAAAGCTCCAGATTTGACTATGTGTTGCTGAGTAGTTATAGTTTGATTTTGTTTTCAATTTGTGACTTATCCATTGTAGTATATATATAACTGAAAAACAGAAACAGGAAAATATTATAATAACTAGTAGTATAGTAGCAATAGTGTATCACATAGCTTAATTAGGTAATAGATCTTAAAATATGGGTTAGTTAATAATAATTTCAAAAAATCGGTTGGTTACTTACTCACAATAGATTCATAAGTCTTAATCACATATCAGATGTCATTTACACATAGATAAGCTTAAAAATAGGAAATGTTAGATTAGATAGTGCTTTAATCATGTTTTAGGTTAATAATCCGGTGATAAAACAAGCCATATTGAAATCAATAGCATAATTATGAATAGGTCTCTGAGTTATTTATTTACGGATATTGATACAATTTAATTAGAACCATCTTTGTAATGTAAAAATGCCTAGTACATAACGAAACTGGTAATGTAAATATTCGTGAGTAGTTAATCAGTTAATTCAGATCCATAGTTAATTAGTTTAATCATTCTTTAAGTCCATTATGTAATCCGTCGCTTTCTCAAATTAGGTATTAACTGGTATTAACTTCAAAACGCTAGTGTAAGAGGAAGAAGTAGTTTGTTAGTTTTGATTTATGGTAATAAATAATTAATTTGTAGCTAATGTATGATATTGATTTCCTTCACTTAATAAATAAAAGTGCTTTCCATTTCAAATGTGTATCTTTGTTCTGTTGCTTCAATTGTTTCCAATTTTATTTAGTTTGGGCCCAAGGCATGTTATGGGCCCGAATCTCTGTATAATGCTAATTGGGCTGGCGATAGAATGCCCGAATCAGGTCTGGTTCTTTAAGAACCTGGACCTGTTTTTAATGTAGTAAATCCTTACTCTGGAAATCCAGTCCCCATTGAATAACAAAATTACGGGCCTGGAATGTTTAAATATTAGAAATCGATTAAGGAAAAAACAAATGTAGAAAACATAGCCAAATACTAGTATTGAATCCTTTAATGAAAATTGGGATGAGCCTCGCCCGAATAACAAACACCGGGGCCCCCATTTAGTAATAAGATAACATAATAGAACCGGAGAGGCTAATAGCAAATTCCATAGCCTCTCCCCAAAGTTAAAAGCCGATAGATGTTATTTAGGGCACGATGTTAATGTACTTTCCATTGAACGATTGTGCACTTGGTGCGACTCAAATCCAAATCTCGGCAAAGCTGAAATACACCGAAAGTCATAGGCGTATTGGTTGCGGTATGACTCGAGGCGTGTTTTCGCGATGCCGCAAATTCTTTAAAATAATACCTAATGTAAAAAGCATTATATGTTGTTTAAAATCTATAATTGAGTCAAACAAGAGTCGGGAACGACAATTGAGCGACCGTGCTAAAACCACGGAACCCGGGAATGCCTAACACCTTCTCCCGGGTTAACAGAGTTCCTTATCCGGATCTTTACTTCGCAGACATTTTTAAGAGTCAAAATTCCTCGGATTCGGGATTAACCGGTGACTTGGGACACCATTATCATTCCCAAGTGGCGACTCTGATTAATCTCAATAAAATCCCGAACTGATTGTCCTTTAATTGGAAAAACTCCTTCCCTTACGTTATTTTTATCCGTTTCGGATATTTGAGCGTCGGGGTATACCCTACGAGCGTATTTATATTTATGCTTAAGTGGGGTAGTAAAAAGGGAGGTGTGACAGCTCTGGCGACTCTGCTGGGGATGTTAACCCAGAACTTCGGTTCAGGATTTAAGAATTCGAGCTCAGTTAAATTGTTGTTTTTGCTTATATCTGATTTCCATATATGTCTTGATTAATGTGCTACATGTTTACCGCTTTGATATTACGTGAATTGTATATATAAAAACTGTGCCGAAAACCTTTCTCTCTTCACCTCCGGGATGTGCTTACTGGTTGAGACTCCCCTTTCTGTTAAAGTCACCTTAAATTAAGAAAACAGAGGCCGGATAAGTTACAAAGCCGATTGACTCCGCGGGTCACCGGTACGTAGCCCCCTCCTCGATTCGAGTTATTCGCTCGGGTACACGGTCTAGCACTCTATGAAACCGTAAGATTTTTGAACATAGGTCTAGGACAATTATTTGCATCATATTTGACTTAGGGGACTCAACACAGGGGTTGGGTCCGTCTAGGACAGGTGACCCGGTATTGAAAAAGACCGAGCATGTTATGTGTTGCATTTTATTGTCCTTGATCGTTATGCGGACCGGCGGAAATCCCGAGGATAGAAAAATTGTTGAAAAAGAAAAAAAAGAGAGAAAGGAAAATAAGATTTATAGGAAATAGGTATCCGAAAATTTGAAAATCTGAAAAAAAGGTGGAACAATTTTGTCGAAATAATGGTCAATTAATCTGACCGAACTACGCAGGTTTGATTCTCGCCATTAGGTGGGATACGTAGGCAACCTTTAAACGGGTCCAACCACACTTTTAAGAAAAAAAAAAGACCAAAAAGATTTTCCTTTCAAATAATCGAGGTAATCGCTATTTTTGGAAATGGCCGAATGTTCCGAAAGGACGCCGGAAGGCTGTTTTGGCAAAAATGGCCACTTCGAAAGTCATTTTCTTTCCTTTCCTTCAAAAAATGAAAACTTGCATTGAAAAAGATTTTCCTTTTTTCTAAATAAAATCGCCTTAATAAATGTGCAGGACGAGCACAATGATGAATGAGCATTTTTCCCTAAATAAAATCCCTTTGGAGCTGAAATTATGGTGGCAAGACATGGGATCAGATGGTCAGGACTGGGTCAAAGGTTATTTGAAAGATCTTACGGGATTATTGGACATAATCCCCCGAGGCGACATAATTAGAGCGTTGGTCACATTTTGGGATCCAACACACAATGTATTGCATCTCCCGGATTTTGAACTCACTCCTACTCTAGAGGAAATTGCTTTCTATATCGGGAAGACCGAGGTTCCGTTAAAAGGAAAATACCCGGTATCTCCAAGGACGGTAACGGTGCATCGTTTTATGGACTCTTTGAAAATTGCCAGGAATGTTCACAACAAAGATCTAGCCAACGGGTTTTGCTCCTTAAACTTCATCTATAGTAGGTATGGACACATCGGGGGTTTCAACGACCCCACAAACAAGTTATGCAGCAAGTCCAACCGAGCAAAATGGGAGGAGCACCGGAGGTTTGCTTTCTTAGTGGCATTTCTCGGAATTGTCATATTTCCGAGAAAAGATGGGCATATCAGTATAAAGGTTGCCGGGGTAGCTAGCACATTGATAGTACAAGACAATTGTACTCTAGCTCCAATGGTTGTAGCTGACATCTACCGTGCTCTGACTGCGTGCAAAGCGTGAGCCAACTTCTTTGAAGGGTGTAATTTGATCTTGCAGATTTGGTTAATTGAACATCTATGCCATCATCCTTCGTTCTCAAGTTATGGTTCGGCTGAACGAACATGTTTGGAAGAATTCTGTACGAGAACAAAAGAAGTGAAATTGTCGGAGGGAGTCAAAAATTGGATTTTGCATCTTCGATCATTAACTGATGGCCAAATCGATTAGACATATGATTGGCTACCTCTTGACGAGGTAATATATATGCCGACGGAAGGGTCGCCATTTTTGATCATGGGCTTGAAAAGCATCCAACCTTATGCCCCATACAGGGCCCTGCGACAGTTGGGTAGATGTCAAGTTGTTCCGAGAGACGGAGACCTCGGTTCGCAAGCTATAGAAATTGGTCCAGATGGGCAATTCCCGGAAGCAAAGATCCGGCAAATCTGGAATGAGTGCCAAAACCTGAAAATGGATACTTGTGTGCAGAAGAGAGCCCGGGGAGAAGTATCAGCAGGGTACTCCACATGGTACCGATGAGGGGTTGAACACGAACGTCTTTCAAAGAGACCTCACTTGCAAGACCTGATAGAGCAATCCGAGGAAAATCTGAAATGGGCGGCCAAGGAAAAAGAATATAAGGCCAAAATCAGTCTGTTGGAAGATAAACTGAGAAATCTTCATTTCGAAAGCGGCTTACAAGCAGCATCCGATGAAGTGGAAAAGAAACAACTGAAGAAAGAAAATGATGTGTTGAAGGCTCAAATAGCTCA
The DNA here is from genome assembly GCA_032618575.1 of Nicotiana noctiflora. Classification (NCBI taxonomy): domain Eukaryota; kingdom Viridiplantae; phylum Streptophyta; class Magnoliopsida; order Solanales; family Solanaceae; genus Nicotiana; species Nicotiana noctiflora. Next base: position 204,357 of record JASVEL010013128.1, read on the forward strand.
AATGAAAGTTGCATCCGAGACCCCAGTTCGTTCAGCCCGAGAGGAAAAGTTAATTGAGATTCTCCGGCGGAAAGTGAATGACTATAGCTTTGATTTGGACGTAGCTGAAAAAGAGTTAGTCAAGGCTCGGAAGCAAATGGACAAAGACGCCGAGGAAAGAACCAAGTTAGTCCGGCAGCTACAAGGCAAGCATGATGTTGAAATAGCTCAGCTTAGAAAGAAAATGATCTCGGCCACAGTCAAAAGTAACAAGATTATCAAAGATCTTGAAGAAGAAAGAGAGCACTGCTACACGACTATGGCTAGATTAGAATTGAAGCTACAACAAGTGCAAAAGGACAACCAACACACCTTGGATGCTCGTGCTCAACAAATAAGTCGGCTATTGCAAGAAAAAGGGGTCATCAGAGAAAAGGTTGTTCGCATCGCCCAATACATCACCCGAAAGACTCAGCTTTGTGAAGATATGACTCGGGGGACTTTTGTATCTGCAGTGAAGTTTTTTGTACAACAAGTCATGGCCGACCTGGATAGGCTTCAAAGGGGTTTAGCATATAGGCCCGCGGCAAGGCCGAACGATGCCTCGCGGGCACTAGGTGCATTAATGTACTCTTAGGTCATGCATCATCTTTTATTTTTCTTTTTTTTAAAACATCACTTTGTAATCAAGGTTTTGAATTATCAATGAGAAAACAAAGTGTTGTTACCAATTCTTTTTGCTTTATGTCATTTCCTTTATATCCGCTAGGCAAATAAATAGGAGCGTGATTATGAAAACGGCAAGGAAAAAGAGAGAAAAGAAAAAGCAAAAAAAAAAAAAAAAAAGAGAGAAAAAGCAAGAAAAGAGAAAAAGCAAAAAAGAAAAGAAAAGAAAAGAAGAAAAGAAAGAAAGAAAACAAAAGAGCGGAAAAAGAAAAAGATGATTGAGCAGCGGCCGGGATGATGCATAACGACTCGAGCAAATGTGTTTGTTTTTAAAGTCGTTACATCTTATTCATGCGCTAACAACTAACAAGTGTTGATGTTTGTGAGATCAGATTTTCTAGGCAACTAGCATACTGGCTACCCACCCATACAACACCAGGTCCAAAAAGATGACAAAGGCTGTATCCCAGGAGATCGAGGCAACCATTGTAGACCCTGCTCACGAAGAAGAGATCGTGGATGTGGCGGGGATGAAAGAAGAAATGTACAAGTTAAGACAACAGATGGCTGAAATGTACCAGGCTTGGTCAAGAGGTCAACCACTACCAGCCTACCCTGCCAACCCTGCATACGTCCCTCCAGCCAATCCTAACCCCGAGCCACCAACACCGAACTCATCCTCCACCTACCCCGATTACCCTCACTACTATGCTTCCACCTCCCAGATACCACCACCTCCAGCCAAGCAAACACCACCTCAGGTTCCACAAGTTGCTCCTGTATATGTGGCACCTCCGCCCGCTGTTATCCACAAATCCTCTAGCGAACCAATGTTTCATATCCAGGATTCTCACTACTACCCTCCGGAGCCGACTTTCAGACAACACGAATCTCATGCTCCGATGATAGAAGCGAGTGCCGGGCAGGAAGAGATGGCTCGGAAAGTGAAAAGCCTTGAGAATGCTTTCCGCAATATGCAAGGACTGGGAGGGCAAGTAAGTGTAGCCTACAAAGACCTGTGTTTGTTCCCTGAGGTGCAGCTTCCTGCAGGATTTAAGTTGCCAAAGTTCGACATGTACAACGGACACGGAGATCCTGTAGCTCATCTAAGAGGATACTGTAGTAAGATGAGAGGCGCGGGAGGTAGAGATGAATTGTTGATGGCGTACTTTAGCCAAAGTTTGAGTGGATCAGCTCTGGAATGGTATACCCGACAGGACCATACAAGATGGTTCGTTTGGGATGACTTAGCGCAAGCTTTCGCTAGTCACTTTCAGTACAATTTGGAGATCATACCCGACAGGTTATCCCTTACCAAGATGGAGAAAAAGCCAGGAGAGAGCTTTAGAGAATACGGTTTTAGATGGAGGGAACAGGCCGCTAGAGTGGATCCACCAATGAAAGAGGGAGAGATGGTGGATTGTTTTCTGCAAGCTTTGGATCCAACATACTACGGCCATCTAGTGTCGGCAATTGGAAAGAGTTTCAACGAAGTTGTAAAAATGGGAAGTTTTGTAGAAGAGGGTTTGAAAACAAACAAAATTATGAGTTTTTCGGCTATCAAAGCCACCAATCAAGCTATACAGAGTGGAAATGGAGGAGTGATGGGAAAGAAGAAGAAAGAAGAAGTGTCAACCATTGAAAGTAGGTCCTGGAGTCGCAACCCACATTATAACCCACCGAGACCCTACCGCCAACACCCACCAAGCCCGTCAACTCCATATAATCCACCACTCCCATCTTACCCGCCAAACCCCTACAATGCACCAAGCCCATATAACCCACCGCCACCACCATACCCACCAACTGTCCCACATTACCACCACCCTCAAGCACAAGCCTACCCACCACCGCCACCCCACGTGTGGAGAGCTCAAGCTCCACACAATGTGTACCACACCCAAAACACATACCCAACTCGTAAACCTTACCGAAACCAGAATAGACCCAGGCCGGACGCCTGATTGGAGAAACAAAGCAAAAAAGACATTCACTTCTCTCGGAGAATCATATACCAGTCTTTACCACAAGTTGAAAGAATTGGGGATGTTGAGACCAATCGCACCAAAAAATCCAAACCCACCCCCGAAAAATCTTGATTCTTCTGTCAGATGTGAATACTGTTCGGGAACATTGGGCCACGATACTGAGAAGTGTTGGCAATTAAAGAATGCCATTCAAGATCTTATCGATGAGAGAAGAATTGAAGTGCAGGCTCCCGAGGCCCCAAACATTACCCAGAATCCATTGCCGAATCACCACGAAATGAATATGATAGAACTGGTGCAGGGTGATGGCAATCAAAAACCATCTCAGGCCATCATGATGATAAAGTCGAGTGACAAGTTAGAGAAAGAAATTGTGAAAGAGGAAGCAATTGTTGAGAAACCAAAGCCAGTAGTGATGGGAGGTTTAAAGGTGGTAGTTCCAGGTGCAAAGACGATCGTAACTGTGAAAGGAGCAAGTGCAGAGCCAGTAATCATAAAACCAGTAGTGCAAATGCCGGTGGTGAATACAAAGATTGTGCCTTGGAACTATAATAAGGTAACAGTAGTTTATAAGGGAAAAGAGATTTCTGGTGAAATTAACGAAACGCATGGACTTACTCGATCTGGAAGGTGTTTTGCTCCGGAGGAACTGAGAAAGATGAAAACGGTAAAAGAAAGTCAACTGAAGAAGCCAGTGTCGGAGGAGGAAGCAGAAGAATTTCTTAAGAAAATGAAGTCGCAAGAGTACTCAGTGGTTGAGCAGTTAAGAAAGACCCCGGCCCAGATTTCTTTGTTATCTTTGTTGATACATTCGGAGGAGCACCGGAAGGCTCTTATGAAGATTCTAAATGAGGCTCATGTTCCGGAGAAGATTTCAGTGTGTCATTTGGAGAAGATTACCAGCAAAATTTTCGAGTCTAATAGAATCACCTTCTCTGATAAGGAGCTGCCGGTGGAAGGAACTGAACACAATAAAGCATTGTACCTCACGGTAAAGAGTGAAGAGTCGGTCGTGACCAGGGTATTGATTGACAATGGATCGAGCGCGAACATCTGCCCGCTGTCAACTCTAGGGAAGCTGAACATTAGCCCGGACAGAATCCGGAGAAACAGTATCAATGTGAGAGGATTTGACGGCGGAGGTAAGAATACGTTAGGAGATATTATTTTGGAAGTGACCATCGGTCCCGTTGATTTTACGATGGAGTTCCAGGTGCTTGATATTGCCGTATCATATAACTTGCTGTTAGGTCGACCCTGGATTCATGCGGCCAAAGCGGTACCATCTTCTCTACACCAGATGGTCAAGTTTGAATGGGAGTAGCAAGAGATTGTTGTACACGGAGAGGAAAATGCTTGTAATGTGGTAGCACCTTTTGATGGTACTGATGGGGATAGGGGTCCTTGGGTCTACCAAGTGACGGATGCTGTTGAGGTGAATAGAGTTGCTGAAGGAGAAAAGTTACCAACCCCTATGATGGCACCAACCGCTGTAATGGTGGCCAGAGAAATGCTGAAAAACGGATTTGCACCGGGGAAGGGATTAGGTAAAACACTGCAGGGAGTCACTCAACCAGTTCAGCTTCCGGAGAATAAAGGTAGATTCGGCTTAGGGTTCAAACCCACCTTTGCCGATATCCAAAGAGCCTCTAAAGCCAAGAAAACTGGACTTTGCCCAAACCCATACCCAAATTATCCGACATCTTTATCAGGCCTGGTACAAAATATCAACCATCTGCTGCAACAAAGTGCATTGAGACCCAACTCAATGAAGAAATGCTTGGTTTTAAGAAAATGTTTTGGGAGGTGAATACGATTGAAGCAGGGGAAGGCACGAGCAACATGGACGTGCAATTTGTGGGGCCCGGAATCACATTGAACAATTGGGAAGCTACTCCTTTCCTTATCCGGAAGGAGTCTTGGTAGTTAGCTCAAAATTTCATCATTGCTTCCCCGAAAGTTGTTATTTTATAGTTTCCCCATTCCCCTCATGAGAAAAAAAAATCACCATGTATCCCGAACATTGTTCGTTTCTTTTATTAATGAAATGCAGCTTTTCCTTTTCTTCACTTTTGCCTTATTTTTCTTTATTTTTCCTTTTGTACAGTTTTGCATGTGTTGATTCCAATGCCATGTCATGCGTGAAGGATTCTGGACCCAGTTCTGACAATCACGCTACTATACAAGAAATCGAGGAAGATAATGAAATAGAATGTGAGGATGAGGAAGCCCTGGAGGAAATAAGTAAGGACATGAAACAATACGAAGAAAAACCCAAACCGAATCTAAGTGATACGGAATCTGTAAATTTGGGGAGCGAAGATGATGTCCGAGAAACAAAGATTAGTGTACATTTGGAGGCACCCCTCAGGGATGAATTGATAGGGTTGTTACATGAATTTAAGGACATCTTTGCCTGGTCCTATGATGACATGCCCGGCCTTAGCACAGATTTAGTGGTACACAAGTTGCCTATCTACTCGGAATGCCGGCCAGTAAAACAAAAGCTGAGAAAATTCAAAACGGACATTAGCGTGAAGATAAAAGAAGAGGTGAATAAGGAGTTCGAGGCAAAGGTCATAAGAGTTACCAAATACCCCACCTGGTTGGCAAATGTTGTGCCGGTCCCGAAGAAAGACGGCAAAACCAGAGTGTGTGTAGACTATAGAGACCTCAACAAAGCCAGTCCGAAGGACGACTTCCCATTGCCAAACATTCACATATTGATCGACAATTGCGCCAAGCATGAAATCGGTTCGTTTGTGGATTGTTATGCAGGTTATCACCAGATCCTGATGGACGAAGAAGATGCTGAGAAAACTGCCTTCATTACACCTTGGGGAACATACTGTTACAGAGTAATGCCGTTTGGATTGAAGAATGCCGGGGCAACTTACATGAGGGCAATGACCACGATGTTTCATGATATGATGCATCGAGAAATTGAAGTATATGTGGACGATGTCATCATAAAGTCCAGAAAACAACCTGATCATGTGAAAGATTTGAGGAAGTTTTTCCAAAGACTCCGGAGGTACAATCTAAAGCTCAATCCAACGAAGTGTGCTTTTGGAGTACCTTCAGGGAAACTACTGGGGCTTATTGTGAGTCGGCGAGGTATTGAACTGGATCCATCAAAGATCAAGGCTATTCAAAGTCTACCTCCGCCGAAGAACAAGAAGGAGGTCATGAGCTTATTAGGAAGGTTGAATTACATTAGTCGGTTCATCGCTCAATTGACATCAACATGCGAGCCGATCTTCAAGTTGTTGAAGAAAGATGCAGCAGTGAAATGGACCGACGAGTGTCAGGAAGCCTTTGACAAGATCAAGGAATATTTGGCCAATCCTCCGGTGTTAGTTCCTCCGGAACCAGGGCGACCCTTCTGATTTTGTATTTGACGGTGCTAGATAACTCTTTCGGTTGTGTACTGGGTCAACATGATGAGACAGGCAAGAAGGAACAAGCCATCTACTACCTCAACAAAAAGTTTACATCTTACGAGGTGAAGTATACCCAACTGGAAAGGACTTGTTGTGCATTGATTTGGGTAGCTCAAAAGCTAAAACATTATTTGTCAGCATACACCACGTACTTGATATCACGACTGGATCCTCTCAAGTATATATTTCAGAAGCCTATGCCTACGGGAAGACTGGCCAAATGGCAGATTCTGCTCACAGAATTCGACATTGTCTATGTAACTCGTACGGCAATGAAGGCACAAGCTATCGCGGACCACTTAGCCGAGAATCCGGTGGATGATGAATATGAACCATTAAAGACATACTTTCCGGATGAAGAGGCAATGCTTATCGAGGAGATGGAGAAAGAGGAGAGGCCAGGATGGAAAATGTATTTTGACGGAGCTGTCAACAGCAGGGGCGTTGGTATCGGAGCGGTGCTCATTTCAAGTACGGGTCAACACTATCCCGTCACAGCTCAGCTTCGATTTTTCTGTACCAATAATATGGCCGAATATGAGGCATGCATCTTGGGATTAAGGATGGCAATTGACATGGGTATTCAAGAGATTTTGGTCACGGGTGACTCGGATCTCTTGGTACACCAAATTCAAGGGGAATGGGAGACACGAGATTTGAAATTGATACCATATCGGTATTGTTTGCACGAGTTGTCTCAAAGATTCCGGTCTATAGAATTCAAACACATCCCGAGAATGCACAATGAGATTGCAGATGCTTTGGCCATATTGTCCTCTATGTTGCATCATCCGGACAAGACATATATAGATCCACTCCAGATCCAAGTCCGAGATCAGAATGCTTATTGCTTCGCTGTGGAAGAAGAGTCGGATGGAGAGCCGTGGTATCATGATATTAGAGAATACTTGAAAGCTGGCAAATACCCGGAGCAAGCCACTGGAGACCAGAAGAGAGCCATCATGCGTCTAGCCAATGGATTTTTCTTCAGTGGAGGAGTGGTATACAAAAGAACACCAGATCTGGGTTTATTGCGGTGTGTAGATGCACAACAAGCAAATGAAATCATGATCGAAGTACATGCTGGAGTATGCGGGCCCCACATGAGCGGATATGTTTTAGCAAAGAAGATTTTGAGAGCAGGGTACTACTGGCTCACGATGGAGCGTGATTGTATCAGGTATGTAAAGAAATGTCATCAATGCCAGGTACATGGGGATCTGATCCACTCCCCGCCTTGTGAGTTGCACACAATGTCAGCACCTTGGCCCTTTGTTGCTTGGGGCATGGATGTCATCGGCCCAATAGATCCAGCCGCTTCTAATGGGCACAGGTTCATCCTGGTTGCAATTGATTATTTCACCAAGTGGGTTGAAGCTAAGACATTCAAGGCAGTGACGAAGAAAGCGGTGGTGGATTTTGTGCACGAAAATATTATATGCCGATTTGGAATCCCCAAGGTGATTATCACAGACAATGGAGCCAATTTAAACAGTCATCTCATGGCGGAAGTTTGTGAAAGGTTTAAGATCACGCACCGCAATTCCACACCTTACAGGCCAAAGGCGAATGGTGCAGTAGAGGCGGCAAATAAGAACATCAAGAAGATTCTCCGAAAAATGGTGGAGGGATCCAGGCAAGTGGCATGAAAAGTTACCCTTTGCTCTCATGGGTTACCGCACGACGGTACGTACTTCTATCGGAACCACACCTTATACCCCGGTGTATGGAACGGAGGCTGTTATACCCGCAGAAATAGAAATACCGTCATTGCGAATTATAGCTGAATCTGAGATAGATGACGATGAATGGGTAAAGGCCCGATTAGAACAGTTGAATTTGATTGATGAGAAGAGATTGGCCGCAGTCTGCCATGGGCAGTTGTATCAGCGAAGAATGGCCAGAGCGTATAATAAGAAGGTACGACCTCGAAAGTTTGAAGTCGGACAACTGGTATTGAGGCGTATCTTACCACATTGGGCAGAGGCGAAAGGCAAGTTTGCGCCGAATTGGCAGGGACCGTTCGTGGTATCACGGGTGTTGTCCAATGGAGCATTATATTTAACGGATGTTGAAGGAAAGTGCGTAGAGACTGCTATCAATTCAGATGCGGTCAAAAGATACTATGTATGATTCCTTTTCAATTGTATGTTTTTATTTTGTTGTGATTTTGGAATTGAAATGACGAAGGCATTTTATTCTCTATCCAAACACTTTATCCATTGTTAACCCCTTTGAGCCTTAATGAATGAATTCTTTCATATCCCTCTCTCGAATCGCTCTAGTGCAATAAAATCGAAATTGCCAGAATGAAAAATGAAATGATAGAAAAAAAAAAATGAAAAAATGAAAAAAAAATGAAAATGATGAAAAAAAAAAAGAGAAAGAGAAAAAGACAAAAATCGGGAAAAAGTCAAAAAAGAAATCCATCTAACTTGCAAAGTTGGATGAACTACGTCTGACTTGATCCCGAAAGGGTACGTAGGCAGCCTCTCTGAGGTTCAATCACAATAAAGAAAAAATCCAAAAATTCCCCACATATTGAAACTGGGGCAGAAGTTATGTTTAATAATTCCGAGAGTTGTAAATATTTTTAACCCTCGTTGAAATTTTGAGCCTTTATATCTTTCTTTCTTAACCCACCCAAAAGCCACGTTACGGTCCAAAGAAAGACCTTCTGATCAATTTTGAAATGATAACAAATACAACGAAGGAGGAGCGAAGCGTCGGATAATACCCGTGGTACAGAAAACAAAATACAAAAGGAAAAAATGAAAAAAGAAAATATAAAAAAATGAGAGAGTCTCATTGGTGAAAACCTTAGCCGGCACTGTGAGACGATTGTGAGGTTGAGAGAAATAAAATGAGAGAGTCTCATCAGTGAAAACCTTAATCGGCACTGTGAGACGATTGTGAGGTTGAGAGAATAAATGAGAGAGTCTTATTGGTGAAAACCTTTCGAGGCACCGTAAGGCGATCATGGGGACTATCAGAAAAGAGAAAAAGCAACAAAAGAGAGTATCGGTTTGGGTTAAAGGCAATTCAGAGTCTGAATAATGATTGGAACGAACTGGGTCAGAGTTTAAATACATGGCATGGTCAGCGGAATCAGCCAGCAAATACCCATATAAGTTCTGTCATCTCTCCAAAATACCCTTACCTTTCTTTCATTTTTTTCTGCATTTCATTGTTTACCCTTTTGAGAGCTAACTACCAGCTCCTGATAACGGAAGTTGAAACAACACTGGATCAGAAAGGATAGAAGATTGGGGAAAGGAATAAAGAAGCTTGGCAAACATGGCCAAAGAAAAAAGAAAACAAAACAAAAATGGAGAAATGAGAAAAATACAAAAAGAGTCTGCAAGGGACGAGAAGTCAAGAGCCATGCAACATGAAAAAGCAAAAACAAAGGAAGCAATAAGAAGTGGGGACGGCAGATGCCAGTTGCCAGCAGTTTATATCTAATAAATTTTGTTTCATGCAGGAACAAACCGTCACTAATCACTTTAAAGTGAATGTGACCAATGTGGAAAATTTAAAATACCAAAAAGAGAAAGTCCGCCGAATAAGTGGAGAAATTCACAAGCAAGAGATAAGTTGGTAAAAAGAAAATACCAAAAAGAGGAAGACATTGCACGTTTCAATTCTGTTAGGCGCCCACCTTCAAATACGGGAATATTTTCTGCATTCGCATTGCACGTTTAATTTCCGTTAGGCGCCCACCTTCTAATACGGGAATATTTTCTGCATTCGCATTGCACGTTTAAATTTCAGTTAGGCGCCCACCTTCAAATACGGGAATATTTTCTGCATCGCATTGCACGTTTCAATTCCGTTAGGCGCCCACCTTCAAATACGGGAATATTTTCTGCATTCGCATTGCACGTTTCAATTCCGTTAGGCGCCCACCTTCAAATACGGGAATACTTTTCTGCATCGCATTGCACGTTTCAATTCTGTTAGGCGCCCACCTTCAAATACAGGAATACTTTTATGCATCGCATTGCACGTTTCAATTCCGTTAGGCGCCCACCTTCAAATACGGGAATACTTTTCTCTGCAAGCAGGGACGGCAGATGCCAGTTGCCAGTAGTTTATATCTATAAAATTTTGTTTCATGCAGGAACAAATTGTCACTCATCACTTTAAAGTGAATGTGGCCAATGTGGAAAAATAGAAAACGCAAAAAGGGAAAGTTTGCCAATAAGTGGAGAAATTCACAGGCAAGGGATAATTGGTAAAAGAAAATACCAAAAAGAGGAAGGTAGCATCCTTGAAAATCCACTCCCCAGTCCTCAGGCTGCGGGAATATTTTCTGTATCGCATTGCACGTTTAATTTCTGTTAGCCGCCCACCTTCAAATACGGGAATACTTTTCTGCATCGCATTGCACGTTTAATTTCGTTAGGCGCCCACCTTCAAATACGGGAATACTTTTCTGCATCGCATTGCACGTTTAAATTCCGTTAGGCGCCCACCTTCAAATACGGGAAATTCACAGGCAAGGGATAATTGGTAAAAGAAAATACCAAAAAGAGGAAGGTAGCATCCTTGAAAATCCACTCCCCAGTCCTCAGGCTGCGGGAATATTTTCTGTATCGCATTGCACGTTTAATTTCTGTTAGCCGCCCACCTTCAAATACGGGAATACTTTTCTGCATCGCATTGCACGTTTAATTTCGTTAGGCGCCCACCTTCAAATACGGGAATACTTTTCTGTATCGCATTGCACGTTTAAATTCTGTTAGGCGCCCACCTTCGAATACGGGAATACTTTTCTGCATCGCATTGCACGTCTAAATTCCGTTAGGTGCCCACCTTCAAATACGGGAATAATTTTCTCTGCATCGCATTGCACGTTTAATTTTTGTTAGGTGCCCACCTTCGAATACGGGAATACTTTTCCGCATCGCATTGCACGTTTAATTTCTGTTAGGTGCCCACCTTCGAATACGGGAATACTTTTCTGCATCGCATTGCACGTCTAAATTCCGTTAGGTGCCCACCTTCAAATACGGGAATAATTTTCTGCATCGCATTGCACGTTTAATTTTTGTTAGGTGCCCACCTTCGAATACGGGAATACTTTTCTGCATCGCCTTGCACGTTTAATTTCTGTTAGGCGCCCACCTTCAAATACGGGAATATATTTCTGCACATCATGGTTTATATAGCTAAAAGCCCACACTGGGGCAGAAAAAGAAAAAAAGTAGTTTGTTGTTTTTGTTTTGAGCAGGTTCAGCTCGAGGGCAAGAAGTACCATTGAAAATCAAAAAAAAAGAAGAAGAGGAAAACAAGAAAGAAAATCAACAAAAAGGGAGAGTGAGCATCTCAAAAAATCAAAGAAAAAGAGACAAGGAGAAGCAAACAAAAGCTAGGATAGGAATAATTGTAATTGTAGAATCATAGCTTAGAATAACTTCTTCATTTTACATTCCCCCGGTGTAATAAGGAGGTCAGCAAGCAGTAACCGCAACAGCAGCAACAGTAACAGCAAAAAATCGCAGTTTCATTGGTAGTCCCAGCTACCAAAATTTTCCGAACTACATTGACCCGATTCCCTTTTAGCCAGGGATATGTAGGAAACCTCTTGAAGCAAAGGTTCGGTCAAAATTTAAAAAAAAATGCTTCTCACGGAGTGCTCAAACGGGCAAAAATCGCTCGTATCCGCTCACTTGTCTTTGCACAGAAAACTCTTCGTGTTTACGCGCAAAGAGGGGCAATTGTGAGCACGTGATTTTTGCCCTATATGAGAATTACTCCCAAAAATTCAAAATAAAAGAGTTTTGTGTTGTTTGCAATTGTTGTGAATTTAGTGTCATTTTTAAAAAAATAATGACATATATATATATATATATATATATATATATATATATATATATATATATATATATATATATATCGCATTTGCATTTAGGATTTAATTCTACAATTAGGAGTAATTAATTTTATCTTACAAAAATGAAAATCACAAAAATAGGCATCTTTTGCATTTTAGCCTTTAATGTCCAAATTGTGTGATTGTATTTTAATTACCATTTAAAATTAGGTGACAATTATTATTATGAGATTAGTATTTCAAGATAATTTTAGTTTTTATAAATTAATCTTAGTATTTTGGGCTTTATTAATTAGGAAGTTGAATAATGGAGAAGAACAAAATGGAAAAAATTTGGATTGGGCCATCTTGCAAATTAAGTTACAAGCCCAATCCTAAGAAACCTTACCCAACCCAAAACCCCTTGGCCCAAGAAGAAAATTTCAGATTTTTTTTAGCAAAAAATAATCATAATTACATGACATAAAGTAGTGGGGGGCAAGGAAATCAAGGAAGAAAACAAGGAGAGGAAAACATGGATTAGTGGGTTTTCTTTAAATTAAAAAAATATTTTCTTTTTAATAAAAAATCTGAAAATTTTCGAAATTCTTGCCTATAAATAGAAGAGAAGATTTATGAAAAAAGAGGTGGAAAAAAAGAGAGGAAAAATAGGAAGAGAAGTAAAAATAAAAAAATTTCCTGCTGTAGTATACACTCGATATACATTCTGGACACAGAAGTATACATGGCGAAAAATTCAATTTTTGAGAGTTTCTTTTGAGAATTGAAAAGAGTTCAAAGCTAAAAAGACAAAACAAAGAGAAAATCTGGAATATATTTTTCTTTTCTATTTTTTACTGGTTTTTGTTTTTCTCCGTATTGCTGGGATTTTCGGGATTGAGGTGTTGAAGCTACCGTTGGTTGTTACTGTTGTTGTTGCTGTACTTTCACCGGCCTGTTGATTTTCATCTTCCCCTTCTTTTCAATACCAGGTACACCACCCTTTTCATTAAAGCTGTAATGCCGAGTTGCTGAAATAAAGCTCCAGATTTGACTATGTGTTGCTGAGTAGTTATAGTTTGATTTTGTTTTCAATTTGTGACTTATCCATTGTAGTATATATATAACTGAAAAACAGAAACAGGAAAATATTATAATAACTAGTAGTATAGTAGCAATAGTGTATCACATAGCTTAATTAGGTAATAGATCTTAAAACATGGGTTAGTTAATAATAATTTCAAAAAATCGGTTGGTTACTTACTCACAATAGATTCATAAGTCTTAATCACATATCAGATGTCATTTACACATAGATAAGCTTAAAAATAAGAAATGTTAGATTAGATAGTGCTTTAATCATGTTTTAGGTTAATAATCTGGTGATAAAACAAGCCATATTGAAATCAGTAGCATAATTATAAATAGGTCTCTGAGTTATTTATTTATGGATATTGATACAATTTAATTAGAACCATCTTTGTAATGTAAAAATGCCTAGTACATAACGAAACTGGTAATGTAAATATTCGTGAGTAGTTAATCAGTTAATTCAGATCCATAGTTAATTAGTTTAATCATTCTTTAAGTCCATTATGTAATCCGTCGCTTTTCTCAAATTAGGTATTAACTGGTATTAACTTCAAAACGCTAGTGTAAGAGGAAGAAGTAGTTTGTTAGTTTTGATTTATGGTAATAAATAATTAATTTGTAGCTAATGTATGATATTGATTTCCTTCACTTAATAAATAAAAGTGCTTTCCATTTCAAATGTGTATCTTTGTTCTGTTGCTTCAATTGTTTCCAATTTTATTTAGTTTGGGCCCAAGGCATGTTATGGGCCTGAATCTCTGTATAATGCCAACTGGGCTGGCGATAGAATGCCCGAATCAGGTCTGGTTCTTTAAGAACCCGGACCTGTTTTTAATGTAGTAAATCCTTATTCTGGAAATCCAGGCCCCATTGAATAACAAAATTACGGGCCCTGGAATGTTTAAATATTAGAAATCGATTAAGGAAAAAACAAATGTAGAAAACATAGCCAAATACTAGTATTGAATCCTTTAATGAAAATTGGGATGAGCCTCGCCCGAATAACAAACACCGGGGCCCCCATTTAGTAATAAGATAACATAATAGAACCGGAGAGGCTAATAGCAAATTCCATAGCCTCTCCCCAAAGTTAAAAGCCGATAGATGTTATTTAGGGCACGATGTTAATGTACTTTCCATTGAACGATTGTGCACTTGGTGCGACTCAAATCCAAATCTCGGCAAAGCTGAAATACACCGAAAGTCATAGGCGTACTGGTTGCGGTATGACTCGAGGCGTGTTTTCGCGATGTCGCAAATTCTTTAAAATAATACCTAATGTAAAAAGCATTATATGTTGTTTAAAATCTATAATTGAGTCAAACAAGAGTCGGGAACGACAATTGAGCGACCGTGCTAAAACCACGGAACCCGGAAATGCCTAACACCTTCTCCCGGGTTAACAGAGTTCCTTATCCGGATCTTTGCTTCGCAGACATTTTTAAGAGTCAAAATTCCTCGGATTCGGGATTAACCGGTGACTTGGGACACCATTATCATTCCCAAGTGGCGACTCTGATTAATCTCAATAAAATCCCGAACTGATTGTCCTTTAATTGGAAAAACTCCTTCCCTTACGTTATTTTTATCCGTTTCGGATATTTGAGCGTCGGGGTATACCCTACGAGCGTATTTATATTTATGCTTAAGTGGGGTAGTAAAAAGGGAGGTGTGACACGGGGAATAGCACATCAGTTGTATCCATTTAGGATTTGATAGCAAATATTAAATGTATCACCGCGGGTGTGATTGATTGCTTGAGTTCAGACCTAAATATGTGCGTGGCTGACCGTTTTAAGCATGGTGACTTGAGTTGCTCCATGAGTAAAAGTGCTTGGATAGAATCGTGAGTCGTGGCAAGGCCACGTGATGTTATGACATTCGAGGAGGGTTCAGGTACTCTAATTCTATGATGTGAGACGAGATCTCAGTTATGTGTTGTGATGGAATTGAGGAATTTGAATTACAGCTCTTTTGTGTGAGTCAATTGTCATGATTCGAGTGTGTTCAGATCATTTCTTATTGGAGCCTGTGTTTTGGTCATCGTGGCTTAGGCCGATGAGGAGGTGTCATATTACTACTGTGGTGTTTTATAATCGAAATGATTGTTGGAGTTATTAATGAGTGCGAACATACATGATTTCAGCTAGATAGAAAGGTAATATCGAGGTTTGGCTCCAAAATCCGTTGTAATATCAGTCAAAAGAGAAATGGCTTCATAAATGGTTGATTTGAAAAATTGTTACGGTTTAGCCCGTGTTTTATTTATCGTTGGCAGGATAAGAAAGTGTTGGAATAAGACTTCAACTAATAAGAGGTTTCCATCGGTATTTGGGTATTGTAGGCAACTACAGTAAATAAAGAGTGTTATTGTGGTCATATGAGTAAAGTGATGCGAAGGGTAAATTCAACAAAGTTATGCATTAATGTTTGGGTACAACGTGTGGAGATTGATATGGTGGTCGAATGATGGAAACAGACTTGGCGGGAAATTCAGGGTGTTGGAATTTGGCCTAATGGCTTATTCGCTTGAATAAAGAATTATATCTACAGAATTATATAGCTAATATGCTCAACTAAGTAGAGGTAGCACGGGAAGGTGCATGATGTGTTAAACAAGTTATTTGAGACTACATCATTGTAGTTCTCAGCACGTTCGAGGACGAACGTATATTTAAGTGGGGGAGATTGTAACGACCCGACCGGTCGTTTTGAGCTCCGACGAGTCATTCAGCAGATTGAGGCCATGAACAACTTCATCTCAGGTATATTGACTTGTGTGTATGGTCAGAATTAAAATTCAGGAGGTTTGGAGTCAAACCTAAATGGAAATTCTCCTTTTGAAAGCTTAAAGTTGAAGAAATGAACTAGGATTGGAATTTTGAGTAAATGACATCGGAATTGGGATCTAAAAGTTCCAGCATGCTCGTATGATGATTTTGAACTTGGGCGTATGTCCAGATTTGGTTTTTGATAACCCGTGAGCATTTCGGCGTATATGGTGGAAGTTAGTATTTTAGAAGAATTTCATAAATTTGGGTTGGAAGGCATTTTAGAGTTATAGATATCCATTTGGGATTTTCGAGTTTAGGAATAGATCCGTATGGTGATTTTGGAGTTGGGAACGCGATCGGAAGCGAATTCGGATGTCCGGAGGTCATTTTGAAGACATTTGGCTAAATATAGGAATTTGAAGGTTTATGAGAAAATTCGACCGGAAGTGAAAATTTTGATATCGGGGTCGGAATGCGATTCTGAAAGTTGGTGCAAGTCCGTAATGTCGAATGTGACTTATGTGCAAACTTTGAGTCAATTCGGATCGATTTTGGTAGGAAATGGGATAGTTAATCTCTTTAAGAAAAGTTTAAGTTGGAAAAAGTCAACCTAACGTTGACTTATAAGTTAGAGGGCTCAGAACTGAATTCCGATGATTCGATTAGTTTTAGGGGATGATTTAAGACTTAGGAGCGCAATCGGAAGTAATTTTGGAGGTCCAGTGAAGAAGTTAGCCTATTTTGGCGAAGTTGGAATTTTGGCGGAATCCGATTGATAGGTGATATTTTGATCCGATAGTCGGAATGGAATTCCGATAGTTGCAGTAGCTTCGTTAGGTGATTTTGGATATGTCTGCAAATCTTCAGGTCATTCGGACATCGTTTGGTCGGGTTTTTGATCGAATGTGAATTTTGAAAGTTTAAGTTTAAGTTTGAATCGAATTCTAGGATTTTGGTGATTTTTGATGTTTAAGGTAGCAATTTTATGATCCGAGCAAGTTTGAATGAAGTATTAGGTTGAGTTTGAGTTTTTGGTTGTGGTCCCGAGGGTCTCGGGTGTGTTTCGGATGCCCAATGGGTCATTTTTGGAAGATTATTGCCGTTTTTAGCATAAATGTAATGTTCCAAAGGTCTATTTTTAGTTCTAGAGATCCAAATTTAATTTCGAGACTTCAAGAATTTAAATAATGAATTATAGGACTGATCCGGAAATTTTGGTTTAATTTCATCAAGTCGCGATTGGGTTTTTGATGCGAAATGTGATTTAATTGTTTAACGAGCGAAATTGATGTTGCACTGAGCAAATGAGATCCAAATTCAGTTTTGTTTGAACCACTAGATCCGTATCAGAATTACGGAGCCATAGGAAAATGAATAATCAAATTCGGAGTTCGTACGACGGAGTTAAAGCTATTTTAGTGAAAATAAAAGTTGCTGCAATTATTTTGGATAGTTGCTGAATTTTTTAGCAGTGTGAACAGTAGCAGACACGCGTGAACAGTGTCCCGCACGCGTGAACAGTGTTGAACACATGAACAGTAATCGGAAAAAAGGAAAATTTGGTATTTTAGCCGTATCTTGAGTTCTAGAGCTCCGATTGAGGTGATTTTCGCGGCGTTGTTCTCGTCTTAACAAGGAGGTAAGTTTTACGGCCTAATTACGTTATTTTATCATGGAATCCTTGAGTATTTCACTGTTAATGGAAGATTAAAGGGGGATTTAGCCCTAGGCCTAAATTACGGAAAATCATTGATTTGAATGGGCAAACGGAGTCCGATTTTGTTAAATTTTATATGCACGGACTCGCGGCGAGACGAGGATCGCTTTGGTACTAATTTTGGAATTTTTCGAGCAGCGGGCTCGGGGTCGGGTTTTACCAACTTGGTGTATTATCGCGTATTTCGTATAAATTGAATTGGGTTATGTTTCTTTGACCCGTATTTGATATGATTGTTGTGGTTTGACTAGATTCTACGCACGAGGCGGCAAATTCAAAAGGAAAAGGTATCGCGGACGAGTCTTCGACCGGCTAGAGGTGAGTAGTTTGTGTATATGGTAGCCTGAGGGTTCGAAACCCCGGCTTAGCACATTGTGACGCTAGTAGGGCGTGGCTCGCACCCCGTGGCAGGTGCGGGGATTGGTTGTGACTGGGGATTGAGACTTAGTCCATCCCAAATGAGTATAATATGATATTAGTGGTTGAAAAACCATGTGTTTGATATAATTCTGGGTTGTAAGCCATGTTTGGGGCCTTGTGCCGACCTATAGTATCCCTAGGGGATAGTTATATATGTGATAGCTATACTTGCTTAATCACTGATCTCAGTCCTGGTTTGAAATCACAGTATTGAATTGCTTAGTCACCTGTTTTGCAAAAATTAAATAAAAGTTAAAGTATTTTCATAAATTGTGAACTGGAACCTGGAAATAATAAATTGAGATGTTCTGTGACTTATATGATTGTTGTGGACTGAGGATGGATCGGGCAGCTCGCCGCAGCGGTTGATATGATATGAGGATCGGGCTGCACGCCGCAGCAGTATTGCGCTTGGGCTGTAGGAGCCCCTCCGGAGTCTGTACACACCCCCGGTGAGCGCCGTCGACGTTAA
The DNA here is from genome assembly GCA_032618575.1 of Nicotiana noctiflora. Lineage (NCBI taxonomy): Eukaryota > Viridiplantae > Streptophyta > Magnoliopsida > Solanales > Solanaceae > Nicotiana > Nicotiana noctiflora. Next base: position 222,726 of record JASVEL010013128.1, read on the forward strand.
ATGGATCGGGCTACACGCCGTAGCGGTTATGTGCATTGCATTGCATTTTTTGTCTGTGAATTATCTGTGATAGTGGTAATGTACTGTTGTTGTTGCTAGTTCGTAGTAGGAATCAGACTGTAGTTTAACTTCATTATGTGGTATTCTGTGGATTTCTAACTTTCAGCTACTTGTATATATTTATTACTCACTGAGTACTTAGTACTCACCCCTACTCCCTACACCTTTGTGTGCAGATTCAGGTACACAGGAGGGATAGACGAGCACTCCAGCCTTTATCAGTATTTATCCGAGTTACTGAGGTAGCTGTTGGCGTTCGCAGCACCTGGCTTCTCTTCTTATTCCAGATTTCCTCTGTATATACATTATTCATACTTGAGTATTTGGTTTAGATATTGTTATCCGATCATGTTTAGAGGCTCTAGACTTGTAACCCTAAATCTTTGGAGTGGTTATACAGTTTAGTTTTATTGTTGATATTAATGTTCAAGTAATTGATTTGAGCTCCATGCTCGGGATGAGAGTGTGAATGGTCGGGCTTGCCTAGCAGTTGTGTTGGGCACTATCACGACCGGGATTGGGGTCATGACACCCTCTAATGCCCAGTGATTTGCACATTGCAATCGCGGAAATAACCATGCGATCACAAAGAAGAAACAATGACTGCCCCAAAATGCACTACGAGATCGTGAAAGAATGCATGTGATCACATAAGAGAAATGACATTGCCCATAAGAGTCACTATGCGATTGCGAAACAACGAATGCAAATGCGATGTAGCATAACCTACATTATGTGATCGTGGACAATACCATGCAACCACAAAGAAGGAAATAGGAACAGTCGCCCTACAGCCTTAGTCGCAGTTGAACCTTAGCGATCGCAGAGAAAACATTAGGCACCAACAAATAGCCTTCAAAAATAGGAGGAAATGGCCCGTAGCCTATCCAAAATATATCCGAGGCCCTCAAGACCTTGTCGAAACACAACAATAAGTTACATAACATAATGCGGACTTGTTATAGGCCCTTGATCACATCAATCAACTTCAAAACTAGGAATTGCACCTCAAATCGAACATAATGAACTTATGAACTTTCAACTTCTACAACTCACGCCGAATCATATCAAATCAATCTAAAATTATGTAAAATTATGCATGAAAGTTCCAAATTACATAAGGGAGCTAATCCAACTCTAGGAATTGCAATCTTATCCCGATATCAACCAAGTCAACTCCCGGTCAAACCTCTTAACCTTCAAAAACTTCGATTTTTCAGTTTTTCCCAAAATGCTTCAAATTATAATACGGGCTTCCAAATACAAATCCGGACGAATGACTAAGTCCAAAATCACCATAAGAAACTTTTGGAATCATCAAAATGCTATTTTGGAGTCGTCTACACATAAACCAAATTCCGGTAAACTCTTATCGCTTAAGATTTTAAAACAAGAATCCTTCTTTCAAATTGACCCCGAATCATCTGAAAATCGAACTCGACCACACATGAAAGTCATAACATATAATACGAAGCTGCTTGAGACCTTAATACACCGAACGGGAATCTAATTCTCAAAATGACCTGCCAGGTCGTTACATTGTTTCCCTTTTAAGCAATCATTCTGTTACACCACATATTTTCGTACATGAAAGTATGCTATAAGTGAATTGATGAAAGTTCGGGAATATGATGTTACATCCCGCATTTTTGTATATTAAAGTTTTGTCATAAGCTAATCGACGCAAGCTCGGGAATGAGATTATTTTGAGGTTACAAATATTATGCTATTTCAAACAAATGAGAAGTAAATTCGTGAAGGTAGGAGGATAAGCGAATCGAAGAAAATGATTTTCGCCGGAGGTTGTTATTTTGATATAAAATATGGCCCGAGCTATAGTACCTGGTATTTATGAACTAGTGCCCCACATGATCATAATAGTAAGGTGCGTAAGGCAAGTTAAAGTGAGTAGTATTTTAAGTAATTTGTGATAATTCTTAATTATGTAGATAATTTGATAATTATTGATTTTAGTAGGAGATTAACAATCAATTAAAATGTTGGTGGTTAATTGGTTGGAAATTGATAGCCATTAACATGGCAGCCAACAAGGTCACAAAATGTAACTCTTAAACCATACTTCAAGATGGCAAAAATTGGGGGTTTATGTGACACCAAGCCTTGAAAGGTGGTGCCCACACCACCAAGACCTAAAATCCCATCGTTACTTACAAATGACGATGTATTTTACATCTAAACTAAGGAAAGGCTTTGGCAAGCATAATTTGCAATAACAACGTTCTACAATTGCTTACATCTTAAGAAAAGGGTTCAACAATCATAATTTTGCAATAGCAATGTTCTTGAATTTGCTCACATCTTAAGAAAAAGTTCAAAACGGATAATTCTACAATAGCAACGTTATTGCTTCAAACATTTCGCAGCAAGACAAAATAATATTATAGCAACGTGGGATTTGAAATTCCAAGAGAGTACGGTACAATCTTTCTCAAGAATATCATACAGATTCTCCTGTACTTCGATCTGCCATTATGTATTTAATCGCAATTGACTTATGTTAGAGGGATTGCCAAGAGAATCGACTCAGGTATGTTAAGGTTATCCCTTATTTACTTTTGGCATGATCCATACGATACAAACGAAATGGTAAAATGCACAACTTCTATAATTGACTCTATTCATAGAAATACTAGAGGTTCATATGTTCTTTATTCCCATATATCTTATTATTCTATCATCTGTTCACGGGTCACAGAAACTATGCAAGTTGATAAACTTTACTTCATGATATTAATGAAAGGCATAATAGTCTTATGACACTCCGAGAGAATTTATTGACGTACTTCTCATGCATTGCATTCATTTATACATGTAAATTAACCCATGACCAGATGGCGTAACACACACACACACACACACACACACACACACACACACACATATATATATATATATATATATATATATATATATATATATAGAGAGAGAGAGAGAGAGAGAGAGAAGGTTACAGTATTATATATACACCACCACCTCATTAGTTAGTATACGCTAACAATTTTGACCATAATGGCGAGATGATATGATGGATGCCCTCAGAGGTTTGATGATATTATGAACACATGTACTTATGAATGACACGACAATCATATGCATATGAATGACACTATAAGTATTTCAGGATTTATAGAGTTTTGCAGACTTACGGGTGGAGTCATGTACTCCATGTTTCTTCCATGTCTTTTATATACTTATCTATGTGCTTTACATACTCAGTACATTACTCATCCTAGAAGAAAATCTAGGAAAAATAAAAGATGAACTGTACAAGAAAGATGAGTTGGTTAAAGTCTTAAAAGAAGATTTAGGAAAGGTAAAGCATGAATTAGACAGAACATGCAAATGGAACAAGGCTACTGATGCACTCTCCTGGCTGCAACATCATAGTAGCAACAAGAAAGGACTTGGATTAGCTCCAAAATGGGATCCCAAAAATAAGTATCTCACACTTCCTGAGAATAAGATGTGCACACACTGTGGTAAGACTGGCCATTACAAAAATGAATGTAATGCTAAAGAAAAGGCTAGTCAAAAGAACAAAGCTTTTTTTGTTAAAGAAAAGCACAAACTGCCTAGTTGGGCAAAAAAAATAAAATTGATTTATCCTTTTGACCATAGAAAGGGACCAAACTAGTTTGGGTTGCTAAGATAACCCATGATTTCTTTTTGCATGACCAAGTGAAGGGAAGTAGCCAAATATGGTACATGGATAGTGGCTTCTCAAAATATATGACTGGTAACAAGAACCAGTTCCTTTCACTTGAGAACCTAAAAGGAGGTAATATATCCGTTCGAAATGGAAAGAAAAGTGAGATCATTGGTGTTGGAAAGGTAGGAAAAACAGACTCTCATTCTATTGAGAATGTCGATTTGATAGATGGCTTAAAATATAGCCTGATAAGTGTGTCACAACTGTGTGATAGAGGTAACCTTGTGGCTTTCACTTCCACAAAATATTTTGTGATTAGCCTTTCTACTGACAAGATTGTTTTGCATGGAAGGAGAGTTAACAATATTTACATTATAGATTTATCAACTCTCTCTAAAAATGAACTCACTTTCTTGAGTGTGGTAGTTAATGATCCCCTCCTTTGGCACAAAAGACTTCGCCATGCCAGTCTAAATCAATTAAATAAATTAGTCTATAAAGACTTGGTGATAGGGCTACCTAATATCAAGTTCAAGGAAGACACGGTTTGTGAGGCATGTGCAGGGAGGGAAGTAGGTAAGGTCATCCTTTAAACCTAAGAAAATGGTAAGAACTTCCAAGATGTTGGAAGTGGTTCATATAGATCTTTGTGGTCCAATGAGAGCTATGAGCAGAGGTGGTAAAAGATATCGAATGGTGTTAGTTAATGATTATTCTAGATTTACCTAGGTATTGTTTCTAACTTCTAAAGATGAAGCATTTGAGATGTTCACTGCTTTTATTAGAAAAACCCAAAAGCAATTAGGAAATCAACTTGCATCCATTAGGTCTGATCATGGAACTGAATTTGAAAATGCAAAAGTTTGTTGAATGTTTTGATGAAAATGGAATAGATCATAATTTTTCTGCCCCAAGGACTCCTCAGCAAAATAGGGTATTTGAAAGGAAGAATAGGACCCTTGAGGATATGGCAAGGACCATGTTACTTTCTAGTAAACTATCTCATAGCTTCTAGGCAGGGGCTATAAACACTGTTTGTTATTTAATAAACAGATGTATGACGAGGCCTCTTGTAGAGAAAACTCCCTATGAGTTACTTAAAGGGAGTAAACCAAACATATCCCACCTTACGGTTTTTTATTGCAAGTGCTATGTGCACAATAATGGCAAAGACTCCCTAGGTAAGTTTGATCCCAGAAGTGATGAGGGATTATTCTTGGGATACTCTTCACATAGAAAAACATATAAATTGTTTAATAAAAGAACTCTTTGTGTTGAAGAAAGTGTACATGTTGTGTTTGATGAATCTAACACTATTTATGATAGACAAGAACATGAAGATGAAGCCATTGGACTGGTGACAATTGACTGAAGTCACAACACAAGTCAAGGCAGCATCATAGGAAGGAGTAGGTGATGGAACAGGTCCTTTCACCTCGGGCAACCTGACAGGGGGAACCAATCTAAAGGATCTTGCTTTTGAACCTGTTCGTCTATAGCATAACAATGAAGGAGAAATTAGCAGAAACCAGATGGTAGGGAAATCTTACAAGTATCTGAGTTGTCACCCCATTGAGAACATCATAAATGATCCATGATCAGGGGTCAAGACAAGAGCACAACTGAAGAAACTATGCGCATTTGATGCCTTTTTGTCTCTTATTGAACCTAAAAATGTGAGTGAAGCTCTACAAGATACAGATTGGGTCAATGCTATGCAAGATGAACTCAATCAATTTGAAAGAAGTCAAGTTTAGCACTTAGTTCCAAAACTTAAAGATAGGTCAGTCATTTGTACAATATGGGTCTTCAGGAACAAACTAGATGAAGACGGAACAGTTACAAGAAATAAGGAGGTTGGTGGTTCAAGGCTATAGTCAAGAAGAAGGCATTGATTATGATGAAAATCTTGATCCAGTTTCTAGAGTTGAAGCAATTAGACTCCTCATAGCCTTTGCAGCACATATGGAATTAACTTTTCATCAAATAGATGTCAAAAGTGCCTTCATAAATGGCTATCTCAAAGAAGAAGTGTTTGTGAGACAACTTCCAGGATTCGAAAGCAAAGAATGTCCTGAGCATGTTTAAAAGCTAGATAAGGCTCTCTATGGTCTTAAGCAGGCCCCAAGAGCTTGGTATGAAAGATTGTCAATATGTCTTCTGGAGCATGGGTACAAAAGAGGTAAAATTGACAGCATTTTATTCTTAAGGGAAAAAGGTAAAGATCTTCTTGTTGTACAAATCTATGTTGATGATATCATATTTGGGGCCACCACAGATAAGTTGAGCAAGGAATTTGCAACATTAATGGTAGTGAATTTGAAATGAGTATGATGGGTGAACTAAACTTTTTTCTTAGGCCTGCAGATAAAACAAAGCTCAAATGGAACCATGATTCATCAACAGAAGTATACAAAGGAACTAATCAAGAAGTTTAAAATGAAGGACTCTAAAGAAATAGATACACATATTGCAACATCTACTAAATTAGATGTTGATGAACCCGATTCATTAGTTGATCAAAAGTTGTATAGGGGTATGATTGGTTCACTCTTGTATCTTAAGGCAAGTAGACCTGACATTGTTTTCAGTGTAGGACTTTGTGCACATTTTCAGGCTAATCCAAAAGAGTCCCATTTGACTGTTGTCAAAAGAATATTGAGATACCTGAAAGGGACCACTGAATTATGCCTATGGTATCCTAAAGGTAGTAATTTTGATCTAGTAGGATATGCTGATGCTGACTATGTAGGTTTTCTCGTGGATAAAAAAAGCACTCCAGGTATGGCTCACTTTCTATGTTTGTTTCTTGTATCATGGGCCACCAAGAAATAGAATTTAGTAGCCTTATCTACTACTGAGGCTGAGTATGTAGTTGCTGCTTCTTGTTGTGCTCAACTACCGTGGATCAAGCAACAATTAGTAAACTTTGGTATAGAAGTGGGATGCATACCAGTATTCTATCATAACATTAGTGCTATAAGCATGACAAAGAACCCGATTCATCACAAAAGTACTAAGCACATAGATATTAGACACCACTTCTTAAGAGACAACTATGAGAAATGGCTAATCTCCATAGAATTCTATGCAACTGATAAACAAATAGCTGACATCTTCACTAAGGCTTTAAGTAGAGAAAATTTTGAAAGGAACATGTTGGAGTTAGGGATGGTTAAGATCACCTAAAAGGACCAGTTCAGAAAGCACAATGAAAAATAAATTATATATTAAAAAATAAATTTGGTTAGGAGTTCTTAATTTGTGTGAATATTCGATTAATTTATACTCAATCACATACTGTAAATAGTATACTCTTTTGACATGTGTCTATGAAATTCATTAATCTCTTACAAATTTCTGTTTTTTCATTTGAGGCATAATCAAGAGAAGTTTCACTTGAAGAACCTGGTTCATCAAATTATGCTCATGAAAAGTCCAGGTATGATTCTATTCTTTGCACAATTAGAAAATCTTAATTATCAATCGTGGGCAAGAATCCCAGATATACCAAAAGTCCAAAATTCTATCCATTGAGCCAATTGAACCAATTTTATTGAAACTAGAAGTCTAAATATAACGGCACCCTTTATTAAATTCTAGCAATTATATTTAATACCTAAGGAGACCGGAACTCTAATTTTATTAGACTTCTATGTGACTACTGAAAAGGGTGCAATTTCTGAGCAATAATTACCTTCTTTAAATAACCCCAAAACACTCTTTAATTATCAATTCTTCAAAATCCCCGATCATTCTCTCTTTCGTTCCTAAGCTTCTACACCACTAAAATTCTCTTAGGGTTTCAGAATTTTCTCACCATGACAAATCCCCAAGACAACCCTAGCACTCCACCACCCGTTTCACCCAACACACACCACCAGTTGAAAATCCAAACCTAGATTCCGCCGCCAGAAAAACTGTAGCCACTGGTTCTCTGAGAAAAGCCTTGAATGAAAAATTTCAAACAAGTCAAAAGAAAGCAGGCCCAGTAGCCGAGTCCAACTCTAGCTCAGAATCTGATGATTAAATCTCCACAAGTGAAGGAGATGAACCTGGGTCTTCTAAACAAACCAAAACTCAAAAACTCAAAGGGAGGTAGACACTTGTTATGTGGTTCAAAGAGAGGAAAATTGGTTTGTTCTGATAGGGGCTGCTAAAGATATAGGTGGGAGTGCTTCTGAAAAATTGAAGAAGAAAAGGAAGAAAGAGACTTTAGCCATATGTTGTAGTGGGGAAGGAGGAGTATCAAAGTCAGGGGAAGTGTATCAGGTGAGGCGTGTGAGGGGTTAATAAATTTGAGCAAACAACAAGATGAACCTGGTTCATCTGATGAAGAAAGTTTGGCTGACTTATTGAAGAAAGTGGGGGCAAGCTATGATCCAAATAAACGCAAAGCTTCATCACAAAAAAACCTGTTGCATCCAAACTATACAAGAAAAGTAAGCAATCACCACCCAAGTCTACTGCTGGGATTAGAGCCACAAGAAGTAGGGTTAGGGAAAGTGAAGCAAAATTGAAAAGGACCTTGGAAGAAAGCAAAAAAAGAGGAAAGAAAAAAGGGAAAGAAAAGATTAGAGGCTATGGTTGAAGAAGAAGAACAAGAGATGGAACAGGTCCATCTAGAAGAGAGTCCTACTGTGGAAGTTCCAGCAACAAAGTCCAAGAGAACCAGGACTTCTGCCAAAATGTCCTCCAAGTCAGTGCCTGCTGAACCTATTCTTTCCAAGAGAACAAGGTAAGCTGCAAAAGGAAAACAAGTAAAAACTACTGAAGAAGATGATGAATGGAATGAGGATGAAGGAGATGACTCTGAGAAAGAACAGGACAGACGTGCCATGTTTGTCAAGAGAAATATTTTGAAGGGAAGACTACTCAAGGACCTGGAGGAGCCATATATGATAAGGCTTCTATCTGCTTTAGAAGCACAAGGCTGGAAGGACAAAGTTCTTCGGATAGATGGGAAATTGGCTAGGAATGAACTTGTTGAGTTCATGGAAAAAGGGACAGTGAAAAATGCGATAGTGACTAGCAAAGTGAAAGGTGTCAAGGTAAAGTTTAGTGCTGCAAAGCTGGGTAAGATTCTAGGTATCCCTAGTGAGGGATATGATGACTATACAAGGCAGAGGTGGCCTTGCCTGGATGGATTGCCTACTGATCTTCAGATCGCAAGGAATTTTTGTGACACCACATCAGATGAAGAGGTACCTGAGGCCAAGGCATTTTAGAAAAGTGAAATAAGGCCAGACCACAAAGTGCTCTTTGAATTTGTCAACAAATGTCTTCTACCCAAACAGGAAAGAAGGCATACAACAAATTATATGGATCTGGTGCTTATGCAATGCCTGAATGAAGTGAAGCAGATCAACTGGCCTGCCTTTATTGTGAAGCTGCTTGAATGGGTACTCAATGGCTCAAAAGCTCATGCCATTCCCTATGGATTTATCTTGAAAACTATGCTTGAAAGATTAAGTGTTCCCCTGAAAAAGTGGGAAATGGCTTCGAGCAAAGAGCATTTTGGTAGCAAAACCCTTCAAGCTTGTGATTATCTGCTCAAGACAGATCCAGTTGAACCAGGTTCTTCAGCAAAAACTCCAGTGAATAGTAAGGTCAGAGCCTTAGTTTAGGAGGTTAGGGCAAAAGATGCTGAGATAGCAAGGCTTCAGGCAAGAGTTGTTGAACTGGAGGGAGAAAGAAATGGGTTGAGAGCTAAACTTGCAAAGGAGAAGGAGAAAATTGAAGGAATGCTCCAACAAATGTTAAACCTGCTACAAACGCAACCCTCTAGATCTTCTAAGCCTTAGGTATCCTATCCTCGTGTGCACCAGTCTAGACCCTTTGAGTGACCCAGTTTCGGATTTTAGATGTTTCTTTCTTTATTGCTCATGTTTGGTAATTCTATTTTTCTTATTGTGGACTGAATTGTAGAAACACCTAGCCAATCAATGAATGCAGCTTTTCTTGCTTTTGTTAAATCTGATCTTTATAGTTATTTTTGTTGAGTTGATTTTTGTTTAACTAAAGCATGTGTTCACTTGCAGTTGCCCCAGTTGCCATGAGTACTGATTAGATTACTGAGATCACATTAGTTATGCGACTTTTCAATGATGCCAAAATGGGGAAGATATTGTGCTTAAAATTCATTATCTGAACAAGTGATGTATATGAACTAACATATATTTGGCCCTTTATGAAAGTTGAAAATTTTCTAAGTGTTGATATTTCACCTAAGGTTCACAGGTTCTCTGATCACTAAAAGCACAGAGTTTGTCATCATAAAAAAGGGGGAATTTGTTGGCCCAAATTCAGTTGAAGTTTTGAAGATTGACAAATGAACATCAGGGAAGGACCTAGTCCATCATGAGAGACACAGTTAGTCATAACCACTGCACATGGAAGGCACGTGAGGAAGATATATACTGAAGCGTATGCAACAAATATCTTCTAAATAGGAATCGGAAAGGTTGCATTAAGTTTTAAGGAGGATAGTCTCCTTATGATAAGAGAACATAATCCTAAGCTAGGATAAGGATGAGAATTTGTAGTAGTTAAGGACTGAAATCGACAAAGGATAAGCACTGGAGTCTCGATCAAACTCCAACTGCTGATCTATTAAATACTAAGTTGTTCTCTTTTATAGATAATGCACGTAAGCAGAAGTAAAGCATATTTGAGAGAAAAAAGAATCGAGTCTATTTTGCAAGCAATATAAGCGAGATACAAGTGTGCACATCCGAAGCTACATGAACTAAGATAGAAGAACCAGTTTCATCATTGTGTGTATTCTAAGTTTAGTTCAATTGTAGTAGGTTTTCATACTGTACCTTTCAGCTTTCATAGAAGCAATTGTATTAGGTGCATTGAGTATTCAAGTTAGAGTTAACTTGAAAGTGTCGCAACAGTTGAGGCTGTGTGCCACATTGGGATTAGAGTTAATCCTTAGGTTTACAAAGAGTCTTTGTAAATGCAGTTTTTGGCTCAGTGATTTTAATGGAGTTTGGGAAAATCCTACTGAGTAGTAGGTCGAGGTTTTTCACCTTTTGAGCCAGGTGTTTTCCACGTAAAATCTCTATGCACTTTACTTTTAGTATTTATTATTCCGCAAACTGTTGTAGTTAGATCACTTAGAAAAACCAGGTTCTTCTAACGTGAAAATTAGGTACCACACAAACCCCCTCCCCCCTCTTGTGTGGTATTGACATTTAAAACATCAACAGAGACAAACAAGCCACAGAGAAAATACAGCTCAACACATGAATAATAATCGGACACTTTCCCAAATACCGTCATGTAGTCCTAATTACAAATGTCCAGTGGATCTCCCGGGAAACCGTCCTGTAGTCCATCATATATATATATATGTCTGAAGGATCATCCAAGATCATGTCTCGTAGTCCAACTATCAATGCATGAGCTTCTACTGGAATACGATCCGTAGTCCCAAATATAAATACCAGTACTAGGGAAACATACCGAATGTATTCTTGTAGTTCCATATAACTGTGCAGTAGAATCAACCAGGAATCTAACCCGTAGTCCCAAAATAAATAGACAAGGGGGAGCTATTATAATCCCACATCCGTAGTCCCAATGTAAATACACGGCAGCAGCAAGAAAAATATTCAGAGAAGGAAAATTTCACATTAAGGTAACAAACACTTCTAACCTAGCATGTTGCACAGAGTTCAGGTAACAGATTGAACAACAAAAGCAATTAAATCACTTAGACATACTTACCTATGCTAACAACCGGATAATAGTACAAGTAATAAAAGCAGGAAAGGAAACATGTTGATAAATACTTAGTGAAAACAAAAATTTTCCAACAATTTGCACAAGTACACACTCGTCACCTCACGTACAATGCAATTCAATTGACAAATACACCAATCCTAAGTGGAAGGTCCCCACCATAAGGTTAGGCAAGCCACTTACCTCGGACTGGCTCAATACTCAACCTGATACCATGCTAATAACTGCGGAAGTCTACTTTCATAAATTCAAAGTATAAATGTGAAATACTCAACATAAACCCTCTACCCAAGATGTGGAGTCACAAACTCACGAACCATTGAGAATAACTACATATAATGGTCAGAAAGAAAAACAATGAGGCTACAGTATAAACGAAAACATAAGAAGATATGTCGGGCCTACGGACGCCTGCAAGCTACCTCTGTCTCGTAGTAATGGAAATCTTGCTATCGAACTATTGGTGCTACTGCTCGAGACCTAGACCTGTGCAAAGATGCACAGAAGTGTAGTATCAGCACAACTGACCCCATGTGCTGGTAAGTGCCCGGCCTATCCCGGCGAAGTAGTGACAAGGCTAGGACCAGTCACTCACATAAACCTGTGCAGTTCTATATACATACGTACCACAAAATAATAAAAATACTAATTAAATAATTGAACGGGAGGGGACATGATATGGGGAGCACAATTAAATATATATAATTCATCAATGTGATAGAAAACAGAACACAACAATAATCATCACAAAAGAAGAAATTTAATAGTTGTACGGTATCACCCTTCGTTCTTTTACTCTCATCCTCACCCAAACAATCAAATAAAAGTGCACAGTATCACCCTTCGTGCTTTTACTCTCATAACTCTCGTTCATGGCACATAATGTTCCTTCGTGCATAAATAGTTAAAACATGGCACGGAATGATCCTTAGTGCGAATATAATTAAAAATGGCACGAAATGACCCTTCGTGCAATACCACTCTTCCTCACCCAAACAACAGTCACAATCAGCTGGCAAAAAGCATAAAATAAACAACAAGTACCATCCCGGCAAGGGAGTAACAACAACACAATAAGGTACCGGCAAAGGAACAATAACAACAATAACGTAAGGTCCCGGCAAGGGAACAATTACAACAACAATAAGGATCCGGCAAGGGAACAATAATAACAACTTTCACAATCCGGCAATGGCTCAATAATTTAACCATCCCGTCAAGGGATTAATCATAATTTAGCTTAGGAGAGTTCCACATTATTTCACAACATGTACCAACAACGACTCATGGTCATGCTAGACTCTGGTGTATAGACACTCGTCACCATGCCTATACACCACATTCGATCATTTAGCAAATAGCAAATTATTATACTCTAATCCTATTCCTTCAAGCTAGGATATATCAAACACTTACCTCGACGACTTATAGTCAACTCAGTCCTCAAGCAATGCCTTTCCTTTAGAATTTCGCTCTAATTAAATCATATCTATACTCAATTTATTTAATATCATCAATTCTACTCAATAAACCAACCCAAATGGCCTAATAAAAACCCTTTAACATGCTGTCCAAAAATCGCAGAACCAACCCCGGGCTCGCTTGGTCAAAACACAAGGTTCGAAACCAAAATTGATTCACCCATAATCCCACGAATCCAAAGATATAATTTAAATTAAGATTCGACCCCAAATTGGGGTTGAATTACCCAAAATTATCAAAAACCTAACTTTGCTTAAACCCCATGATTTCTACCTTGTTTTCATGATTTAGGCTTAGAAACAAGTTAATTAATGGAAGACAAGTGAAGGAAATTAGTGGGAAATTACTTACTCAAAGGGTCTTGAAGCTTGGGGGTGTTAATGACTTCCTAGGGCTTGGGAGAGAAGAGGGTTCGTGATAAAAGAGTGAAAAATCAGAATACACTGGTTTTGTCCCGTTTTTAAAAATTTCACTGGCAAAAATACACTACGCGTTCGCGATAGTAGTGTCGCATTCGCGATGAGGAAATGCTGGGAAGCATCGCATTCGCGATAAGGCTTATGCGAAGGCAAAGAAGGAAGGCAGGGGGTTCCTGGGTTGTTCTATGCGAACATGTGAAGGCCCACACGAACGCAATGAAGGAGGCTGCAGGGCTACGCGTTCACGATGGTGTAGATGCGAACGCGAAGAGGAATATACAGGGGTCCCAAATTTGGCTTACGCGAACACGAGATCTTTTATGCGAACGCGATGACGGAACTTCTGGTGCTTCGCGAACGAGGAGGATAGAGTGCGTTCGCGAAGAAGAAAAAGGCTGGGCATCTGTTGCATGCTTTTCTGCAATATTTCTAAGGGAAAATCACCCCATAACACATCTGAAACACCCTCGAGCCCTCGGGGTTCCAAACCAATCACACACACTAACTCAAAAACATCATACGAACTTGCTCGAGCGATCAAATTGCTAAAATAACATCATTTACATAGAATTAAGCCTCAAAACTCATGATTTCCATTTTAAACTTCATAAACTACCAAACTTGGAACTTATAGTCCAAAAACGTCAAGCGGCGTCTGATTTTGATCAAACTTTACAGGAAGCTCTTAAACAATATATAAGACTTGTACCGAGCGTCGGAACAAAAATACTAGCCCGATACTATAGTCTGTTACTCAATTTTCATTTTTATTTTCGTTAATAATTTTAGAAAAACAATTTAACAGAAAAATTCATTTGCTCAAGTTCTAGACCTCGGATTTCGACTCCGAGCACATGCCCGAGTCCCATATTTTTCTACAGACTTCCGAGATAGTCTGATCTCGGGTCCGGGTCCGTTTACCAAAAATGTTGACCAAAGTCAACTATTATCATATTAATATCAAAATTCTTCAAATGTTTCATAGAATTCACATATTCCAACATAAACGTTTTTCGGCTATGCGCCCGGACTGTGCACGCAAATTGAGGCAATATAAAATGAGGTTTTTAAGGCTTCGAAACCACGAAATAGATGAGAAAAGTAGGTGATGACCGTTTGGGTCGTCACAGTGAGAATTCCATATATTTTTCCGACAATAATAGAATTGACAATAGAATTAGATTCATGAGAAATTTAGAGAATGCTCATTCTAGAAGACACTTCCCTAAAGCAAGAAATATGAGCAAAGTTAATCTTAAGGGACTGTATGTGCCAGGTATACTAAGTGTCACCCTCGCGAGTAAGAAATTTTGTTATCATTAGTACAAATGGACTGCCGCAAGACGAGTAAGGGTCATCGATGATGTGAAAATCGGTAGATTCTCGCCTCTCATCTTAGTACTCCATATAGGGGAGAATATGGAGTGATGTGGGATTAAGTTGGAATTAAGTGGTTCTAGTAATTATGGAATAATAAAGGAAGAATGCGATAAGAATGATAAAGGCATAGGATTTCACTTATTCAAATCCTACAGATATGCTACAATTCCAGAACACTATGCAAACACGACATCAAGGAAAGGAAGTAAGGATTCCTTCCCGAGATGTTATTGATAAATAAGGAGCCAGAGTGAGAAGTAAGTTAAGACGAAGAAATAATCCAAGAAAGAATACATGGATTATTAATGTGATAATGGGACAATGATTAGTTAGTAGTTTATTCAGGAAGAACTTAGTTATGGCTAGATAATAGGATACAGACAAATCAATAGATTGTGCAAGATAAATATTGTGAATCCCAATATGAGAATTCAGTCTCGCAGATATGACATCGTGATCCTTGAGAAATATTCAGAAAGAAGCTAGGGTAGCTAAAGGTACCATATGAGTGTTATGGAGATAAAAGAGAGTGCCACTAAGAATACAATCAAAATATTTGCTCAAAAGCAACCATACAAGCACAAAGTCGTGGAAGTAAGTAACTACGAATAATTATAGGCAAGGAAGAAAATCAAAAGGTCAATCGAGTATATTGTGTAATAAGGTCAGAGCTTTACAAGAGTTTGAGGGTCCTCCTTAAGTACTATAATGAAAGACTAGCTGATGAAGTAAGGAAGAAGGCTTCAACCAAAGCCCAGTGACCTAAAGAATAAATGGCTTATAACAACAGTCTCACAACAAAGTTATATGCACTCCATAAGAAACCGGCACCTACCGTGTCTAATGAACGGGAAGTAAAATCAGAAGTGATATTAAAGATCATATGAGTTGTATAGAATTCCAATATGTGTGGGCACTAAGATAAATTAAGTATGCACGCAACGAGAGGGCACAAAGACCAGGAAAAGTAATTTCCTACGTTTAAAGAAAGCTAAGAAAAAACAAAAGGAATTATTCGAACAATGATACATAGTTAGTTACATCATGAACTCACTTAAGATTTTGGATTATTATCCATGCAACATATATATTGACAATCATACAGTCGTAGATGACTCCGGTATAAGTTAAAGGAGAGAATTGAGTCTAGGTCATAGACAAAGGATTGAATTGTTAGGAGATTGTATCCTGGATATTCCATAGTGTCCATGAAAGGCTAAAACCATAACTAATGCCATGAGAGTAGATCAAAAGATATCTTAAGCGTACATAAAGGTTGATCATAGGGAAGATGATACAAAATAGTTACATAAACTAGATGATACAAAATAGTTACATAAACTAAGTAAATCAATAGTTTGATTAATGGACCATGGCAAAATCACTCTTAATATCAGATGTACAAGAGACATAGTATAGTAGCCACTTTCTATAATGGCTCTACTATAAAACCAGTTAGAAAAGTACCATCCTCATAAGAAGTTAGTATGAAGCTCCCACCGGATTGTATATGCACTAGAGGTTCAAGTATTATCATAAAGCTTCAAGTTATGGATGTGAATTATATCTATTTGGAAGGGAGGACATGAAAGAGAAAGAAGATATGATGCAAGATTTAAAGGTAAGTAGAGTAAAAGTGAACAACGTATGAGATAATCAAATGTGGAGGTTGTGAATAGTCCATACTGAGGATAGAAGGCTAAAAGTGTGAGTATTCAACATCCAGGAATGATAGTAGTGTCGTTAGTTGAATATCTTCCAGCCTATAGTTTTTAGGCACCGAGAGATCTAGTAAAGAGAGTAAAGAAAACTTAGAGATGATGTAATGTCTTGCTTGATGTTCAGGAATAACATAAGGAAATCTATGGTACAAACAAGCTAAAGGAAGGTTACGAGTAGTATAAACAGATATGTGTATGTCGCAAGCTAAAGTATAGTAAAGTGACGAGGTTTTACGCAGATAGGGGAAAGAATAAAAAAAGTGAGTAAGAAGGTGACAAAAATGGATAAAGTCCTCTAGATTAAGCCCGTGAAAATAAGAGAGTTAATGGTTTCTCGAAGTTATAGAAAGCTCAATATAACCTGAATGAACTCAAAGGAATACAAGACTAGTAGGATTTAGAAGAAATGGAATGCTGTCCTGGTAGTAGAATGGGGGTATAACTGTAATACATAAAGGATGACGTTTAGGCCTTCTATTGAGTAATTAATTGAAGAAAAAAAGAGACGGGGAATTTATGAGTTGTACAAGATTAAAATACCCACATTGGGATGCAATGAAATAGAGCTATGGAAGTACAATCTCGCCCTTGGTGGATTAGTCTAATCATTTCAGATGTTCCCTAATGAGACGTAAGCCCTAGTCACAATGTATTACGTAAGAGGTTTCAAGTTATGCAGATCAACATTGAGGTGAATCAACAATAGATGGATAAAATTTACAAAGTATGAGATGCGATTAGGCTGTCAATCTTATGATGAATAGTAATGATAAAGCATTAAAGAACTTAGATTTATACATATAGGATAAGCAAAAAATGTAACCCGAAGTTTGGTAGCATACCTCAGTAACGATAATCGAGGTAAGAGATGTGGTATAGTATGACCTACTTAGATGTAGTAAAGTCATGCGGATAGATAATCGGGCCTATGGAATAATATATAGCAATATTCGTAAGTTCGACAAAGTACCAACCAAAGAACTTCAGTATACCTACAGATGCCCAGAGGGACGTCTTGTCAAGTTCTATATATGTTTATAAAGTGAGGCCCAGAAATGGGCTAAAATCTGGAGGAAAAAGGAGAGAAGAGTCGCATAGGTGCACTTATAAGGAAAAAGTCGTACATGTGGCATGATGGAAGGTAGCAACAGTTATGAGATTGGAAGGATTCTGACCACAAGTCGTGGCGTGAGAAAGAGGCCTAAAGGGAGGAATGCCATGGCCTTTGGATTTATTCACTGGTTAGTTGCCTAGATGGCAAGGAGAATACTAAAGTATTCGGAAGACATAGGTTATGAAAATGAAAAGTGCATCAATCAACATTCGAGAACGAATGCTCCAAAAGGGGAATGATGTTACACCCCATGTTTTCATATGTGAAAGTATGCCATAAGTGAATTGATAAAAGTTCAGAAATGAGATGTTACATCCTGCATTTTCGGACATTAAATTTTCATCGTAAGTTAATCGACACAAGCATAGGAATAAGATTATTTTGAGATTACAAATATTTTGCTATTTCAAACAAGTGATGAGTAAATTCATGAAGGTGAGATAAGCAAATCGAAGAAAATGAGTTTCGTCGAAGGTTGTCATTTTGAGATAAAATACAGTCCGAGCTATAATACTTGGTATTTATGTACTAGTACTATACAAGGCACCACATGAGCATAATATTAAGGTGTATAAGATGTGTTAAAAGTAAGTAGTAATTTAAGTAATTTGAGATAATTCTTAATTATATGACTAATTGGGTAATCATTGATTTTAGTAGGAGATTAAAAATTAATTAAGATGTTGGTGGTTAATTGGTTGGGAATGGATAGCATTAATTTGGCAGCCAACACAGTCACAAAATATGACTCTTAAACCACACTTCAAGGTGGCAAAATTTGGGGGTTATGTGATACCAATCCTTGAAAGGCCCACACCACCAAGACTTAAAATCCAATCTCTACTCAAAAATGAAGAAGCATTTTACATCTAAATTAAGGAAAGGCTTCGGCAAGCATAATTTCGCAATAGAAACGTTCCACAATTGCTTACATCTTAAGAAAAGGCTTCAACAAGCATAATTTTTCAATAGCAACGTTCTTGAATTTGTTCACATCTTAGGAAAAATATTCAGCAAGGATAATTCTACAATAGCAACGTTATTTCTTCAAGCATTTCATACGAAGTCTACGTAATATTATAGCAACGTGACATTGGTAATTCTAAGAGAGCACAATACAATCTTTCTCAATAATATCATATGGATTCTTCCCTACTTCAATCCGTCGTTACTTGTTTCGTGATAATTGACATATCTTAGAGGAATTGTCAAGAGAATTGGCTCAGGTATATTAAGGCTATCTCTTATTTCATTTTGGCATGATCCATATGATACAAACAAAAAGAGAAAATGCATAACTTCCATAAATGACTTTATTCATAGAAATACTAGAGGTTCGTATGTTCTTGATTCCTATATGTCTTATTATTCGATCATTTGTTCATGGGTCTCAGAAAATACGTAAGTTGATAAAGTTTACATCATGATATTAATCAAAGACATAATGGACTTATGACACTTCGAGAAATTTTATTGAAGTACTTCTCATGCATTGCATTCATTTATATATGTACACTGACCCGTAAACCAGATGACATATATACGCATATATATATATATGTGTGTGTGTATATATATATATATATATATATATATATATATATATATATATATATATATATATATATATATGGGATATGAGAAAAGGTTACGGCGTTATATATGCACCACCACCCGATCAGCTAGTATGCGTTGATGATTTTGCCCACAGTGGCTAAGATGATATGATGAGATGCCCTCAGAGGCTTGAGATGTTATGAACACATGTACATATGCACGACATAACTTTCATACGTATACGCATGACACTATAAGTATTTCAAGATTTACAGAATTATCCATACTTACAGGTTGAGTCATGTACTCTATGTTTCTTCCATGTCTTTTATATACTTATCTATGTGCTTTACATACTCAGTACATTATTCGTACCGTCATCCTTTGTTGGGACCCTGCTTTAATGCCTACAGGTACAGAAAATCAGTTTGACGAGCCTTCATTATAGACGAGATTAACATTCAACAAAGGATCAGTAAGACTCCACCTCATTCGGAGTGCAGTGAGTCTATAAGTCATCGTGTCAGAATTTTTCTACAGACGTATGGGTAGGTTGGTACGCAATCCCATTTAATGTCAAATACTCTTGGAGGCTTTATAGATGGAGATTCATTTTGTACAGTATGTTAGAGGCCCTGAAGTCCCACATGTATTCATATTTAAGAAAGATGGTTCATTGATGCAGTGCTTTCCCACTTATAGTTATACATTACGAGTTATAACCATGTTGGCCCAATTACCAATGATAGTACGATAAGAAAAATATGTTACATTGGTACTCGGTTGAGTAAGGTACTAGCTTCCCGTCATGACCCTTTGGTTTGGGTCATGACTAACGTGGTAGCATAATAGTTCTATCCCAGAGAGTCTACAAGTTGTGTCTAGTAGAGTCTTATTTTTGGGTGTGTCGTGCACCACACTTATAAGCAGGAGACTATAGGGCATTTAGGACTATCACTCTTCCTTCTTACTCAAGATCGTGTGGTAGAGTTCAGTTGTAAGAATTCAATTTCCTAAACTCTATTTTATTCGTAATAAGACGATACCTATATCCAAAAGATAGCTGGTAAGAGATTGAATGGGACTGCGGAAGAGTTGAGTTGGAGGAACTTGATTTGGCATTGAGCTTATGATGAATAAATGGGAGGTCTTCAGCAGAACATGTGTATACTAAGACGTATAAGTTTCTTGTTAAGGATCCCTATGGAATGAATATCTATCCACCCAAATAGTGAAAAGCAATGAGAGATTCAGAAGGTAGATACAAGTTTCAACAAGTAAGAGAAGCAAGGTGAAGAAGGTTACACGACCCTCAGTTAATGAAGATTATCAATATCTACCATTTAGAAAAGAGATATAAGCATTTTGAATTACTTTCAATAGTAACATAGGTATGTACAATTGGCCAAACCCATCTCAGTTATGCCTTATGAGAGCTAACAGGTATGGTTTAAGGGAAGGACGAGATAGCAGGATCTGGCTGGGGTTAGAGTTATCCGGAATGGTGGATGGATTTTTTGAATTAGTTGACATTTTCGAAGGATATTGAAAATGTGTTAATAGATCTTCTTGTGAGATACCCAGATGGTGCACTCTAAAATAGTACAACAAAATATGAGTACTACAGCGATAGGCAATGGAAGCCTTGAAGGGATAAAAATTATCTTAGTATGGCTTTTGTCCCTAATAGAGAGAGAATTTTAGTCAACTTGAAGAGCCAATAGATGGAGCAAGGGGAGCTAAAAGCAAAATAAAGTCTTGTTCGAGTTTTCAAAATAAAGTGATAGACATAAATGTTAGCAGAAAATAAGAAAGAGTTAATGAAGAATTATGAGTAAGATGTGATACATGTATGATAATGGTAGATCAAAAAGATGACAGTATTGCAGAGTCTATAGTCAAGTGAACGAAAAGGCAAGAGGTGACAGGCTTTGAGACAACAAAATAATATATGACATAAAGTCATATTCTCAGTTTGAAAAAAAATAAGTTCGCGACTCTAACATGATTACCAAAAGGAAAAGTTAAGACCCCCAAAATAATATAAATCAGTATGGATAGGTGAACAAGAAAAACCAAACATAAATTAGGGACTAAGTAATTTGATAATAGTCGATATCGTGAGAATTTCATATTTTGTTCCAGCAATAATGAATGGACAACAGAAAAAGATTCATGAGAAATTCAGAGAATGGTCATTCGAGAATATGCTTCCCTAAAGCAAGCAATATAAGCAAAGTTAAGCTTAACGAACTGCATGTGCCAGCTATACTAAGTGTCACCCTCACGAGTAAGGAATTTTGTTATCACTGGTACATAAGGACTGCTACAAGACGAGTAAGGGTTGTCGATGATGTGAAAATACGCCAAAGATGAAGAGGTAAAACATCTATAAGTACATCTTGGTGGCTCCAACTCTTAGTATTTCCCTAAAGTGGGAATATGGAGTGATGTGGCATTAAGTCAGAATTAAGTGGTTCTAGTAACTACGGAATAATAAAGGAAGAATGCGATAAGAATGAGAAAGGGATAAGATTGCACTAATTCAAATCCTACAGATAAGCTACAATTCTAGAATACTATGCAAACACGACGTCAAGGAAAGGAAGTAAGGATTCCAACCCGGGATGTTATTGATAAATAAGGAGCCAATGTGAGAGGTAAGTTAAGACAAAGGAAATAATCCAAGAAAGATTACGTGGAGTATTGATGCGAGAATGGGACAACGAATAGTTAGTAGTCGATTCAGGAAGATCTTAGTTATGGCTAGAGAAGAAGATACAGACATATCAACAGATTGTGCAAGATAAACATATTGAACCCCAACATGAGAATTCAATTTCGCATATATGACATCTGTGACGACCCGGCTCGTCGTCACGAGAATTACCACCCTGTTATGTTGTAAATGCATGTTTTATGATTTCATATCAGTGTTAGAGTCTATCGGGTGAGTTAGGAGTGAATTGGATTGAAAATGAGGCATATAGCCTTTTTGAAGGAAACTTGAATAAGGAAAGTCAACCCGAAGTTGACTATTTGGTTAGAGGGCTCGGAATCGGATTATGATAATTCGGTTAGTTCCGGGAGGTGATTTGTGACTTAGGGGAGCGATCGGAATTTAATTTGGAGGCCCGGTGTAGAAATAGGCTTGAATTGGCTAAGGTTGAATTTTGGCGAAATCCGATCGAACGGTAGGTGAGATTTTGATCCGGGGGTCAGAATGGAATTCCGACAGTTGCAGTAGCTTCGTTAGGTGATTTTGGATGTGCCTGCAAAATTTTAGGTCATTCGGACGTCGTTTGGTCGGGTTTTTGATCGAATGTGTAATTCGGAAAGTTTTAAGAAATTTAGGCTTGAATCCGTGTGTAATTGGTGATTTTGATGTTTAGGATGGTGTTTTTATGATTGGAACAAGTTCGTATCGTGTTTTGGGGTATGTTGGTGGTTTTCGTTGGGGTCCCGGGGGCCTCGGGGTGAATCCGGACCATCATCCGGCATTTGGAAGCAAGAAAAGACCTGCTCTAATCTGCAGATCACTGGGCAGTGATTTGGCCTTCGCGTTCGTGAGGGCACGGCCCGCGTTCGCGTAGGCCAGGTTCAGCAGGCATCGCGTTCGCGAGGGGGGTATCGCATTCGCGTATTGGCAAGGATGTGAAGCATCGCGAACGCGAGGGCGAAGGACGCGTTCGCGTAGAGGGAAGTCATTAGGCATCGCGTTCGCGTGGGTTTAGGCCGCGATCGCGAAGAAGGAATTGGCGAGGCCACGCGTTCGCGTGGGAGACTACGCGTTCCCGTAGAGTAAAAATCCGGAGGCTGGCAAGTTGACCTTCGCTGACGCGTGAAGGCGTGACGCGTTCGCGATGAAGAAGAGGAAAAAGGCATCGCGTTCGCGTGAGAGGCGTCGCGAACGCGATGAAGAAAATAGGCTGGCAGTGAAGTTAAGTTCAGAACAGAACCAGTCGCGGGTTTAATACCCAAAACCCCCATTTTGAGTTCCAAGAGAAGAAATTGACGGGAGATTGCTGGGAAATCATCGGGGTTTCGTTGGAGGTAAGTTTTGTGACTTAATTACATCATTTTAACATGAAATCATGGGTTAAATTTCTGTAAATGGAGGATTAAAGGCGGGTTTGAGCCCTAGGCCTAAATTAAAGAAAAATACTGATTTGAGTGGGCAAATGGAGTCCGATTTTGGTAAATGTTATATGCCTAGACTCGTATCGAGATGAGGATTCCGAATATGTGATTTTTGTAATTTTTCGACAAGCGTACCGAAAGTCGGGTTTTGACAACTTTGGGAATTTTGATGTAAATTGAGTTGTATTGATTGGGTGTTGTCCCATTGGCCTAATTTGTTGTATTTCTACTGTATTTGATCAGATTCTATGCGTGCGGAGCTTGATTCTCGTGGCAAGGGCATTGCGGAGTAGTTGTCGCGCCGTATTGAGGTGAGTAATAGATGTGGGTGATGACCAGCGGGTTCGAAACCCCGGTATACCACTTTGTGACGCTGTATAGCGGCGGGACACGTACTCTCTTGTGAGTGCGGGGTCGATTGTGATTGGGGACTATGACTTAGTCCGACTTGTTGATACTGTATTAGGATATTTGGCTATTCTTGAGCCGTCGAACCTCCTTCTCGGATGGTTGCATATTATATATTGTGATAATGGCAACTCTTGAGCCGAGGAACCCCTTCTTGGGCGGTTGAGTATACTTGTGGGCCGTGAGCCGGTTATTGGATCCCGCGAGGATCGTTATCATTGTCTTATCATATTGACATGCTAGTTTACTACTAGTCCGCGGCTATTTCTGTTATCATGTTATTTCCAAATCTCTGGAACTTGATATTACTGTTTTCAACTGAAAAATGATAAAAGATGTTTTCAAAACTACTTTTGAGCCTGCGAGGCTGTATTTGCATATTAGCTGACTGGTAGTGGATCGGGCTGCGCGCCGCAGCAGTATATATGTTGGATCGGACTGCACGCCGCAGTGATATTGTGCTTGGGCTGTAGGAGCCCCTCCGGAGTCTGAACCCCCACAGTGAGCACGGGTACCCAAATTGGATCGGGCTACGCGCCGTAGCGGTCATATCATGCATTGCATTGAATTTAGCTACATCTGCTAGCTGTTATACTGTTTTGCTGGTACTTGTTGGTACAGGTACGGTCGATATTGATTCTGTGACAGGGTATTTGATTACAGCTTTACATAGTGCTTTATTGCGGATTTCTTATCTGCGTTGTCTTACACCTGTTTATTACCACAGAGTCTGGCAGTACTCATTTTACTCCCTGCACCTTGTGTGCAGATCCAGGTACCTCTCAGCAGTGATGCAGTAGCTGTGCGAGGCGACATTTGTGGGATATACGAGGTAGTTGCAGAGTCCGCAGGACCCGATATTCCTTCTTACTGTCTTTTGACTCTGTATTGATGTTTCTTTCCGTACTTGGTATCTTGTAAACCATTATACACTTGTGTTCGGTAGAGGCTCATGACTCTTGACCCTTCGGTCTATGGGAGTTGATGTATTATGGGACTTGGTTCCCCGTTTTTGTTATATGTATCGCTATTATTTCGTGAATTAATATGCTTAAATGGGCTAAAGAGAGCTTCTAGCTCCGTGGTTGATATTGATTGGTCAGGCTGGCTTAGCAATGTGTTGGGCGCCATCACGACCGGATTTGGGGTCGTGACAGAGTAGGTATCAGAGCCTAGGTTTACTAGGCCTCATGAGTCTTGAGCCGGTTAGTAGAGTCTTGTGGATCGGTACGGGGACGCTCGTACTTATCCTCGGGAGGCTGCGAACCTTTAGGAAAACTTCACTTTTCTTGAACTCCGTCGTGCGATCTTGTTGTTCCGAGAACAGAACTTCTATATTCTATTCTCTCGCAGATGGCGAGAACGCGAGCATCGGGACGAGGTGGACGACCTCCATTGCCACTTGTTAGAGGCCGTGGGCGCGGTCGTGCTAGAGGTAGAGGTAGGACGGCCGAGGCGGTGCCAACCGACCCGCCCTGTTGTACCGGTTCGAGAGCGACCCCGGTGGTTGATGCTCCGGCAGCCCCGGTTCAGGGGCCAGACCGTATCTATTGCTATTCCCGGTCTTCGGGAGACTCTTGCTCGGATATTATCGGTCCGTTCCGGTTTGGCTCGGGTAGTTTTAGCTACCGCCGATGTAGCTACATCTCGGTCGGGGGTGGTCGGCGGACCCTGCAGCTCGCACACCCGATCCGGTTGTTCAGGGACTCCGGACGCCGAGAGTCGTCCCCGCTCGGTGGTTGCACCGGTTATTCCTCCGCCTGCACCAGCTCCGGCTCCGGAGCATATGGTTCGAGGTTATGCCCGATGACGAGCGAGCGTCGTCTTGAGAGATTTGGTAGACTTCGACCACCCCATTTCGGTGGCGTGGAGGGCGAGGATGCCCGAGGTTTCTTGGACAAGTGTCAGAGGATGTTGCGGACGGCTGGTATTCTTGAGTCCGGCGGAGTTTCATTTACTACCTTTCAGTTCACCTGGTCCCGCATTTGATTGGTGGGAAGAGTTTGAGAGGCGTAGGCCTCCAGGAGCAGCACCTCTCACATGGCAGCAGTTCTCTACTCTCTTTCTAGAGAAATATGTACCTCGGTCTCGTCGTGAGGAGCTACGTCGCCAGTTCGAGTGGTTGGTTCAGGGCGACATGTCTGTGACCCAGTATGAGCTCGGATTCACACGGTTGGCTAGGCATGCCACATGGATGATCCCCAATGATAGGGAGAGGATCAGGAGGTTCATTGATGGCCTCAACTACTCTATCCGCATTTTTATGACCAGAGAGAGAGTTTTGTCATCATCGTTTGAGCAGGTTGTTGATATGGCACGCTCCATTGAGGCGGATCGTCGCCGAGAGAGAGAGGAGCGGGAGGCCAAGATGCCTCGTGGTTCTAGCAGTTTCAGCGGTGCTCCATCTAGAGGGCATTCCCAGCAGAGCAGAGGCCGCTCATCTAGACCTTCTCATTCAGGCCGTCCAGAGCAGAGCGGAGGTTCTTATGGTCGTGGTCGACATGGGTTTCAGCAGGGTCAGTCATCACTTAGTGCCTTTCCAACCCAGGGTGCAGCACCTACTTCATCAGCCCAGGGTTCTTCTGCGGCGAGGGGTTCCCTCCAGTCCCCTTCTCCAGCACCAGGTGCATGTTATAAGTGTGGTGAGTTTGGCCACATGAGGAGACAATGCCCTCGACTCCGTAGGGACAGGACTCAGCAGAGGGATCAACCCTCATCTTCAGCACCATCTCAGTCTAGTAGAGGTGGAGGTCAGTCTTCTCGTGGTCGCCCCGGGGGCGAGGAGAGATCTGGTGGAGGCCAGGCACGGTTCTATGCACTTCCTGACAGGCGTGATGCAGTTGCCTCCGATGCAGTGATTACAGGTATCATTTCTGTCTGTCACAGAGATGCCTCTGTTCTATTTGATCCGGGGTCCACATATTCATACGTGTCCTCTTATTTTGCACATCATTTGGGTGCGACTCGTGGTAGTCTTGATTTACCTGTTCATGTATCCACCCCCGTGGGTGATACGATCGTTGTGGATCATGTCTATAGATCCTGTGTTATATCTATTGGGGGTCTGGAGACCCAGGCAGATTTGTTATTGTTGGGGATGGTGGACTTTGATGTTATATTGGGTATGGACTGGTTGTCTCCGTATCATGCGATATTGGACTCTCATGCTAAGACAGTTACGTTGGCCATTCCTGGTATTTCTCAGATTGAGTGGCGGGGTTCAACTGATTTCGTCCCTAGCCGTGTTATTTCGTTCTTAAAGGCTCAGAAGATGGTCGAAAAAGGGTGTTTATCGTACTTAGCTTTTGTGAGAAATGTGGGAGCCGAGTCTCCTAGCATTGATTCTGTACCTGTTGTGAGGGACTTTCCAGATGTATTCCCCTCAGACCTGCCGGGCATGCCGCCGGACAGGGATATTGATTTTGGCATTGACTTGGTGCCGGGCACTCAGCCCATATCCGTTCCTCCTTATCGGATGGCACCGACTGAGTTGAAAGAACGGAAAGAGCAGCTTCAGGAGCTTCCTGGATAAGGGTTTCATCCGCCCTAGTGTGTCTCCGTGGGGTGCGCCGGTATTATTTGTTAAAAAGAAAGATGGTTCCATGCGAATGTGTATTGATTATAGGCAATTGAACAAAGTGACAGTGAAGAACAAGTACCCTCTACCGCGCATAGATGATTTGTTTGATCGGTTACAGGGTGCGAGGGTGTTTTCTAAGATCGATCTTCGTTCAGGCTATCATCAGCTGAAGATCAGGGACTCGGATATTATGAAGACTGCATTCAGGACCCGATATGGTCATTATGAATTCCTTGTGATGTTGTTTGGGCTGACCAACACCCTAGCAGCATTTATGCATCTGATGAACAGTGTGTTCGGGCCTTATTTGGATTCATTTGTGATTGTGTTCATTGATGACATTCTAGTCTACTCCCGTAGTTAGGAGGAGCATGCTCAACATTTGAGTATTGTGTTGCAGAGATTGAGAGAGGAGAAGCTATATGCTAAATTCTCCAAGTGCAAGTTTTGGCTCGAGTCCGTAGCATTTCTGGGACATGTGGTGTCTCGTGATGGTATTCAGGTTGATCAGAAAAAGATAGAGGCGGTGCAGAGTTGGCCTAGACCGACCTCAGCTACAGAGATCAAGAGTTTTCTTGGTTTGGCGGGATATTATCGCCGGTTTGTTCAAGGATTTTCATCTATAGCTACCCTGATGACCAGGTTGACCCAGAAGGGTGCCCAGTTCAGGTGGTTAGATGAGTGCGAGGAGAGCTTTCGAAAGCTCAAGACAGCTCTAACTACAACACCGATATCAGTTTTGCCCACAGGTCCAGGACCTTACACTATTTATTATGATGCCTCGAGAGTGGGGATAGGTTGTGTGTTGATGCAGAAAGGTAAGGTGATTGCTTATGCTTCTCGGCAGTTGAAGCCACATGAGAAGAACTATCCTGTTCATGACTTGGAGCTAGCCGCCATTGTTCATGCATTGAAGATTTGGAGGTACTATTTGTATGGTGTGTCTTGTGAGGTGTATACCGACCATCGTAGTCTCCAGCACTTGTTCAAACAGAAAGACCTTAATTTGAGACAGCGGAGATGGCTTGAGTTGCCGAAGGATTATGACATTACTATATTATATCATCCGGGGAAGGCCAATGTGGTGGCCGATGCTTTGAGCCGGAAGGCGGTCAGTATGGGGAGCTTGGCATATATTCCAGCCGAGGAGAGGCCATTTGCTCATGATGTTCAGGTGCTAGCCAATCGGCTAGTGAGGTTAGATATTTCGGAGCCCAGCAGGGTATTGGCTTGTGTTGTATCTCGGTCATCTCTATATGATCGTATTCGTGAGCGCCAGTATGATGATCCACATTTGGCTGTCCTGAGGGACAGAGTTCAACATGATGATGCTAGAGATGTCACCATTGATAGTGACGGCGTATTGAGGATGCGGGGCCGGATATGTGTGCCCAATGTTGATGGCCTTCGTGAGTTGATTCTGGAGGAGGCCCATAGCTCGCGGTATTCTATCCATCCAGGAGCCGCTAAGATGTATCAAGATTTGAAACGGCACTATTGGTGGAGAAAGATGAAAATGGACATTGTCAGACATGTAGCACGGTGCCTCAACTGTCAGCAGGTTAAGTACGAGCATCAGAGGCCCGGTGGTGTATTTCAGCGCATTGCTATTCCTGAGTGGAAATGGGAGAGGATCACTATGGACTTTGTTACTGGACTCCCTCGGACGGCGAGGAAGTTTGATTCTGTATGGGTGATTGTGGATAGACTGACCAAGTCAGCTCACTTTATTCCAGTTAGCACTACCTACTCATCGGAGCGGTTGGCGGCGATCTTTATTCGAGAGATTGTTCGGTTGCATGGAGTCCCAGTGTCTATCATATCCGACAGGGGTACTCAGTTCACTTCTCAGTTTTGGAGAGCATTTCAGCGAGAGATGGGTACACGGGTTGAGTTGAGTACAGCATTTCACCCCCAGACAGACGGACAGTCTGATCGCACTATTTAGATCTTGGAGGATATGTTGCGAGCTTGTGTGATTGATTTTGGTGGTTTGTGGGATGAGTTCCTACCACTTGCTGAGTTTGCCTACAACAACAGTTATCAGTCGAGTATTCAGATGGCCCCGTATGAGGCATTGTATGGCAGACGGTGTAGATCCCCGTGGGATGGTTTGAGCCTGGTGAGGTTAGATTGATAGGGACTGAGTTAGTCCAGGATGCTCTGGATAGAGCAAAGTTGATCCAGGAGAGGCTTCGTACAGCACAGTCTCGTCGGAAGAGTTATGCGGACCGTAGAGTTCGAGAGTTGTCTTTCATGGTTGGTGACGAGTATTGTTGAAGGTTTCACCTATGAAGGGTGTCATGAGGTTTGGGAAGAAAGGAAAGTTGAGTCCTAGGTGCATTGGTCCTTTTGAGATACTCATGAGGGTTGGAGAGGTGGCATATGAGTTAGCCTTGCCGCCCAGATTATCCAGCGTCCATCCAGTATTCCATGTGTCTATGCTCCGGAAGTACATTGGAGATCCGTCTCATGTATTAGATTTCAGTACCATTCAGCTTGATGGTGATCTATGCTATGATGTGGAGCCTATTGCCATTTTGGGACGTCAGGTGAGAAAATTGAGGTCTAAGGAGATTGCATCAGTTAAGGTTCAATGGGGAGGTCGACCCGTGGAGGAGGCCACTTGGGAGATCGAGCGGGAGATGCGGAGCAGATATCCTCACTTGTTTGAGACTTCAGGTATGTTTCTTGACCCGCTCGAGGACGAGCGTTTGCTTAAGAGGGGGAGAATGTGACGACCCGGCTCGTCGTCACGAGAATTACCACCCCGTTATGTTGTAAATGCATGTTTTATGATTTTATATCAGTGTTAGAGTCTATCGGGTGAGTTAGGAGTGAATTAGATTGAAAATGAGGCATATAGCCTTTTTGAAGGAAACTTGAATAAGGAAAGTCAACCCGGAGTTGACTATTTGGTTAGAGTGCTCGGAATCGGATTCTGATGATTCGGTTAGTTTCGGGAGGTGATTTGTGACTTAGGGGAGCGATCGGAATTGAATTTGGAGGCCCGGTGTAGAAATAGGCTTGAATTGGCTAAGGTTGAATTTTGGCGAAATCCGAACGGTAGGTGAGATTTTGATCCGGGGGTCGGAATGGAATTCCGACAGTTGCGGTAGCTCCGTTAGGTGATTTTGGATGTGCCTGCAAAATTTCAGGTCATTCGGACGTCGTTTGGTCGGGTTTTTGATCGAATGTGTAATTCGGAAAGGTTTAAGAAATTTAGGCTTGAATCCGTGTGTAATTGGTGATTTTGATGTTTAGGATGGTGTTTTTATGATTGGAACAAGTTCGTATCGTGTTTTGGGGTATGTTGGTGGTTTTCGTTGGGGTCCCGGGGGCCTCGGGGTGAATCCGGACCATCATCAGGCATTTTGAAGCAAGAAAAGACCTGCTGTAATCTGCAGATCACTGGGCAGTGATTTGGTCTTCGCGTTCGCGAGGGCACGACCCGCGTTCGCGTAGGCCAGGTTCAGCAGGCATTGCGTTTGCGAGGGGGGTATCGCGTTCGCGTATTGGCAAGGATGTGAAGCATCGCGAACGCGAGGGCAAAGGATGCGTTCGCCTAGAGGGAAGTCATTAGGCATCGCGTTCGCGTGGGTTTAGGCCGCGATCGCGAAGAAGGAATTGGCGAGGCCACGCGTTCACATGGGAGACTACGCGTTCGCGTAGAGTAATAATCCGGAGGCTGGGAAGTTGACCTTCGCGGACGCGTGAAGGAGTGACGCGTTCGCGATGAAGAAGAGGAAAAAGGCATCGCGTTCGCGTGAGAGGCGTCGCGAACGCGATGAAGAAAATAGGCTGGCAGTGAAGTTAAGTTCAGAACAGAACTAGTCGCGGGTTTAATACCCAAAACCCCCATTTTTGAGTTC
Source organism: Nicotiana noctiflora (assembly GCA_032618575.1). NCBI lineage: Eukaryota > Viridiplantae > Streptophyta > Magnoliopsida > Solanales > Solanaceae > Nicotiana > Nicotiana noctiflora. The sequence goes on from JASVEL010013128.1 coordinate 253,881, forward strand.
CAAGAGAAGAAATTGACGGGAGATTGCTGGGAAATCATCGGGGTTTCGTTGGAGGTAAGTTTTGTGGCTTAATTACATCATTTTAACATGAAATCATGGGTTAAATTTATGTAAATGGAAGATTAAAGGTGGGTTTGAGCCCTAGGCCTAAATTAAAGAAAAACACCGATTTGAGTGGGCAAATGGAGTCCGATTTTGGTAAATTTTATATGCCTAGACTCGTATCGAGATGAGGATTCCGAATATGTGACTTTTGTAATTTTTCGACAAGCGTACCGAAAGTCGGGTTTTGACAACTTTGGGAATTTTGATGTAAATTGAGTTGTATTGATTGGGTGTTGTCCCATTGGCCTAATTTGTTGTATTTCTACTGTATTTGATCAGATTCTACGCGTGCGGAGCTTGATTCTCGTGGCAAGGGCATTGCGGAGTAGTCGTCGCGCCGTATTGAGGTGAGTAATAGATGTGGGTGATGACCGGCGGGTTCGAAACCCCGGTATACCACTTTGTGACGCTGTATAGCGGCGAGACACACACACTCTTGAGAGTGCGGGGTCGATCATGAACTGGGGACTATGACTTAGTCCGACTTGTTGATACTGTATTATGATATTAGGCTATTCTCGAGCCGTCGAACCTCCTTCTCGGATGGTTGCATATTATATATTGTGATAATGGCCACTCTTGAGCCGAGGAACCCCCTTCTTGGGCGGTTGAGTATACTTGTGGGCCATGAGCCAGTTATTGGATCCCGCGAGGATCGTTATCATTGTCTTATCATATTGACATGCTAGTTTACTACTAGTCCGCAGATATTTCTGTTATCATGTTATTTCCAGATCTCTGGAACTTGATATTTCTGTTTTCAACTGAAAAATGATAAAAGATGTTTTCAAAACTACTTTTGAGCTTGCGAGGCTGTGATTGCATATTAGCCGACTAGTAGTGGATCGGGCTGCGCGCCGCAGCGTATATTCATGATCGGTTAGTTCCGGGAGGTGATATTGTGCTTGGGCTGTAGGAGCCCCTCCGGAGTCCGAACCCCCATAGTGAGCACGGGTACCCAAATGGATCGAGCTACGCGCCGTAGCGGTCATATCATGCATTGCATTGCATTTAGCTACATCCGCTAGCTGTTATACTCTGTTTTTGTCGGTACTTGTTGGTACATGTACGAGTCGATATTGATTCTGTGACGAGGTATTTGATTACGGCTTTACATAGTGCTTTATTGCGGATTTCTTATCTGCGTCTGTCTTACCCCCGTTTATTACCACTAAGTCCGGCGATACTCATTTTACTCCCCGCACCTTGTGTGCGGATCCAAGTACCTCTCGGCAGTGATCCGGTAGCTATGCGAGGCGACATTTGAGGATATTCGAGGTAGCTGGCGAGTCCGCAGGACCCGATATTCCTTCTTACTTGTCTTGATTTTGTATTGACTTGTCTTTCCGCACTTGGTATCTTGTAAACCTTTATACGCTCATGTTCGGTAGAGGCTCATGACTCTTGACCCTTCGGTCTATGGGAGTTGATGTATTATGGGACTTGGTTCCCCGTTTTCGTTATATGTATCGCTGTTATTTCATGAATTAATATGCTTAAATGGGCTAAAGAGAGCTTCTAGCTCCGTGGTTGATATTGATTGGTCAGGCTGGCTTAGCAATGTGCTGGGCGCCATCACGATCGGATTTGGGGTCGTGACAACATCGTAATCATTGAAAAATACTCAGATAGAAGTTGGGGTAGTTAAAGGTACTGTATAAGTGTTATAGAGATAAAAGAGAGTGCCACTGGGAAGTCAATCAAAATATTAGCTCAAAAGCAACCCTACAAGCACAAGGTCGTGGAAGTAAGACACTATGGATAATTATAGGCAATGAAGTACATCAAATGGTCTATCGAGTATACAGTGTAATAAGCTCACAGCTTAATAAGAGTCAGAGGGTCCTCCCTAAGTACTACACTAAAAGACTAGTTGAGGAAGTAAGGAAGAAGGCTTCAACACAAGCTTTGTGGCCTAAAGAGGAAATTGGTTATAATAACAGTCTCACAACACGTTGTATACTATCCATAAGAAAGTGGCACCTACCATGGCTAATAAACAGAAAGTAAAATCAGAATTTCAAGATCATATAAGTTGTACAGAATTCCAATATGTGTGGGAACTAAGATAAATTAAATATGCATGCAATGAAGGCAGAAAGACCAGGAAAAGTAATTGCCTATATTTAAAGAAAGGTGAAAAGGAATGAAAGGAACTATTTAATTAATGATCCAGGGTTATTTACATCATGAACGCACTTAAGATTTAGGAATATTATCCATGCAACATATATATTGACAATTATACAGTTGTAGAAGACTCCAGTATAAGTTAAAGGAAAGAATTGAGTCCAGCTCATAGACAAAGGATTGAATTGTTAGGATATTGTATCCTGGATATTTCATAGCATCCATGAAAGGCTAAAGCAATAACTAATGCCATGAGTCGCAGGTCGGAAGATAGCTTAAGCCTACATAAAGATTGATCAGAGCAAAGAGGAAACAAAAGATTTACATAAGCTAAGTAAATTAGGAATTTGATTATTGAACCATGGCAGAATCACTTTTAATATCAGACGTACAAGAGAGATAGTATAGTAGCTATATTCTATAAGGGCTCTACGATAAAGACAGTTAGAAAAGTACCAGCCTCATAAGCAACCACTATAAATATCATTCTGGATTGTGTATGCACGAGAGATGTGAGTATTATAATAGAGCTTCAAGTTGTGGATGTAAATTATACATATGTGGAAGGGAGATCATGAAAAAAATAGCAGATGTGATGCAAGAGTTTAAGGTAAGTAGGGTAAAGTTGAGCAACATACGAGATACTCAAATGCCGAAGGTTGTGAATAGTCCATACTTCGGTTTGGGTTGTTACATGTTTGTCCTCGAACGTGCCAAGAGTCATTATGAAATCATCAATAACTAAGTGAACTTACCATACATACACCTGCGGGTGACCCCGCGTCACCCCAAATCCACGTAAACCCGATTACACCACCTCAATCGAAGTTTTTTTTCTTCCACCAATACCAATTAGCCATAAAACCAAATTTCTCACCATCCGATCATTTTCAAAAGTCCTGATTCCTGTATCAACACACAATACCAACCTCAACCAGTTGCAATAATTTATGCCTACACCCACAAGGTACCACCATACAACGTGACACATCACGTATATGCACATAACAATATCTTTGATCATAATAGTTGTCCATAATCAAACCCAGCCAGCAATTAACCTCATATCTACTAGAACCCAATTCCAAACCTCCAAAACATCGGCAATGATGCAAGAAACACGAAGACTCCATGACTATTCACTCAAATCAACAACTCATCCCCAAAACCACTTGGGCACACACCTCTCAAGGTAAACCCCATTAAGCATAACACAGATGTTATTAAATATACAAGGAAACACATGAGAGAACTATCAAACAAGATCGACAGAAACCACTCCCTATTAATATCATACTTATGAATCAATTTCACAAGGGAGAATTAAAGTATAAATAAATCACAAGAATCTCATCCTAATATAACTCAACCGTGGCCTGGTCCAAACATGTCAAACTACATGAAAATGCAAGGATCCCGTCCTCAACTCTGAATCAATAGTAGTACACACATCCTATCAACTTAAACCTTCCACTAATTTAATTCTGCTAAACAAAACCACAACACATACCGAACCCCACACCGATAGAACTTCTAAATCACGAATCGTAACTAACCACCCAGAACTCACATCAAAACCTATAGTAATGGATAACAAAAAGTTACTCCTGGTCTCATAGCTGTCAATAATAAATAAAACGTAATGATAGAAAGGGGCTACCACTATAGAATCTCCCAACTGGGGGTAACACATAAGCATAGTACAAAAATCACAAAACTCACCCATATATGAAATAAAATAGGAGGACTCTCCCGATAAGACGAACCGAAAAAAATATGAATGATTCTCTTCTATAACAAATCAAAACCATGCATGTATGGCATCATTTGGTGCAACGGCCTCCACCCTACCATATAAAGCATATCAATGTGCCGGCCCTCCTTTTCTTGGGTGCCCTATACACGCTTGACCTTGACCTTAAGTTGGCAGAGCAGTGATATTAGCAGCTGGAGTAGAACTCATAGCTTGAATACCCCGATGTGACAAATCTGTCCAGAGTTTGGGACAATCTCTCACCATATGGCTAGTATCTCCACACTCAAAGAAACCTCTCTGTTGATAAGGTCGTGGAATTTGTCCGGTACGGAGTACTTTGAGACCCATGAGTAATTAAAACACAGTGCGAAGCCTAAAGTTCAAACTGAACTAGCTAACCTACAAAGTCTCTACCATGCCAAACCCTGCCTCCAAAATAGGGAACAATAGTCGTCTCCGGCCTATGACGCCTCCCTAACCTCTCCCTCCTGATCCCACATGCCCTTTAATCCACAAGCAATCTCTACCACTTGCTGGAATGAAACATCTGTCTCTAACTCTATAGCCATGCTAAATCGAATACCATGACTAAGCCCCTCAATGAACTTGCGGACTCGCTTTCTAACTGTAGAAACCAAAGCGAATGCATGTCTGAATAAAACACTAAATTTAATGGCATACTCTGACACTAACATAGTGCCCTAGCTTAGCTAATCAAACTTCACGCGCCATGCATCCCAAAAGGTCAGAGGAATAACTCTTCCAAGAACATCTCTAAAAACTGAGTCCATAAAAGTGATGTTACATCAGTCGGGCTACCCAACTCTTACGCTTGCTACCATTGATACACTACTCCCTTAAGCTAGAACATAGTAAAACCAACCCCACTCATCTCCATAATACCCATAGTGCGGAGAATGCAATGAAACTCTTATATAAAACCATATGCATTCCCTAAAACCAAACCACTGAAAGTGGGAGGGTGATACTTCTTTAACCTTGCAAATCTAAGCTATTCCTCCTCAGAGGCTACTGTCCAAACCACAGGCTAAACTAAAACAACAGGTTGTGTCGGCATGATACCTAGAACCTGAACAACGTGGACTCGCTACTCTGAAGTACAGGCAACAGGAGTCTAAGCGTCTTCCCCAGCCTGTGAAGTGGATGGTGCAACCGAAATTAACCCCACCTGAGCCAATGTACCAAACATGCTCAGGAACTGTGCTAAGTTTCTTGAAGTCCCGGGGTAACAACAGGCACCAACAGTACATGTCCCCAACCGGAGCTACTAGCGGCTCCTCAATGACTACTCTGACTGGTGCTCTAGCTACGACACGTGCTCCTCCTCGACCTGTGCCTCTGCCTCGGCCCATAGAAACACCAACTCTAGGGGCAACATCATCATTAATTACAGCTCGTGTCCTCACCATCTGCGAAAGAATAGAAAGAAAAAGGGTCAAACTCCAAGATTAATAAACTCGCATGACAAGAATGAAAGAAGTGAAACTATCCTAATAGTTTTGTAGCCTCTAGAAGATAAGTACAGACAGTCTCCATGTTAATCCGCAAGACTCCACTAAAGTTGCTTATGACTCGTAGCACCTATGAACATAAAGATTTGATACCAACTTGTCATAACCCAGATTTTCTTCTGTAGGATGTTGTGAAGGCATATGGTCTTTAGGACTAAGTAAGCCTGAGACTTACGAAAATAATGGCAAAATTTAACCACCAACTATGAATTTCGAAATGAAAATTTTCATATAAGCCAACAATTCCAAAACTGGTAGTACAAGTCGTAAGCTTTACTGAGTTTGTTAGAGAAATCCATAAATCCAACTTTTTGAGAATAGAAATAAATAGTACAATTACAGTATTAGAAGGTGACTCTGAGGCCCGCGAACGCAACGACAGGTTTACCTTGAGTCTCCGTAGAAAAACCCGAAAAACTAGCTATTGATCAACCAACTCTGAAATTCATGTATCTGCAAAAGAATGTGCACAAAGCTTAGCATGAGTACATCATAACGGTACCCAGTAAGTATCAAGACTAACCTTAGCAGTGTAGTGACGAGGGACAGTCAAGCCACCTATTGGACTAAACAATCTGAACAATTATGAAAGTGAACTAACAGTGAAACAATGTTAATATAGATCTAAGCATGGTAAGGAAGACAAACCAATACTCGCAATGAAACACTAGAAACATCACTTAGCAACAAGAAGCAAATAGGTAATAATGTTGTAGAGTAAGCTTAACACAGTCTATGCTCGGTGAAACGAACTAAAGGAAAATAAGTAACAACTCAATAAGAACAACCACTTTTACCCTAGATTTATTCAAGAATTTCACAAGGTACCAAACCTCAAAATCACAAATCACAAATCACGAGTCCCAATTCATGAACCCTATTCACTTGGCATCTTGTGCCCACGTTACAATTCAAAATCGCATGGATGACTCACGTGCCAAGAGAGTGACAATACCTAATATCTGCACGAACCGCTTACGTGCCAACAATAACAATGACTACACGGACAACTCACATGCCAACAGGATAACTCCCACACAAAAGGCAAGTACATGGGAGTACATATAAATGGTCAATCACATCAGGATTTATCTTCTTAAACCAATATGGGTGATTTATTTACCTTATGCTTGTGCAACTTTTCTACCACAATTCAAGTGAACAATTAAGAGTAGAGACGATGAGTGACATATAAGAAATGATCACCACAAAATGTACATGGTATAACTTACACAAGGTAGGCACACCGCTACAAAAATATCAATAATAACAACACCCACAGGCCATCACAAGTCATCACAAATCATTCCCCAATATAGTCTACCTTATGTCACGACCCAAACCCTGGTCGTGATGGCGCCCAACACAATGCTAGGCAAACCCGACCATATTATCCTTTAACCAGCCAATTATTAAATAAATTAAACTTAAACAGTAGTTAGTCATAACAGGTGATAACCGAAACGTCAAAACATACAAAATACGGTCCCAACATATCGTGGTGTCACGAGACCGAGCCTCTACAGAATAGCATCCTAATACAACCAAGTTTAGGCAAATAGGAAATCAACAAGATGATAAAGAAGGAGAAAACAGGCTTTGCGGACGCTGGCAGCTACCTCGTAGTCTCCGCAAGAAGTAGATGTGTGCAGGCAGCAACAATAACTCAACCGCTCTCGGGTACCTGTGAATATGCACAAAAGGTGCAGGGGAGTGGGGTGAGTATATTTCAACTCGGTGAGTAACAATAATAAATAATAACTGAAAGTAAGAACTCATGTGCTATCACTTAGCAGTTCTAAGGCAACCTCCAATCTACGTTTATCTCTACAAGATTTCCACACTGAACTAACCCTCGCTCGTACCCCTACGGTGTACGGCCATCTCAACATATAAAGACACATACTTATGTCTATAATGTATAAGTATTTAAGTAACTAGTAGGGTATGATTAAGTATAATCCTGCGGCGTGCAGCCCGCTCCCATACATATACTGCTGCGGCGCGCAGCCCGCTCCATTTAACGTCGACGGCGCTCACTGGGGGTGTATACGGACTTCGGAGGGGCTCCCTAGGCCCAAGCGCTATGGTGCTATGGCGTGCAGCCAGGTCCACCATATATCACTGCGGCGTGCAGTCCGATCCAACATATATACTGCTGCGGCGTGCAGCCCGATCCCATAATATACCTAGTGCTCACTGAGAATGTGTGCAGACTCAGACTCCGAAGGGGCTCCTACAGCCCAAGCGCAATAATACTGCGGCGTGCAGTCCGTCCCACATGTATATTACATGTATATCACATGTATATTACTGCGGCGTGCAGTCCGATCCAAAATAGGTATCTATATACATAATACCTCATAATGGGTCCTCGACCCTATCCCAGTCAGTATGTACTTGGCCTCTCAGGCCCAATATAATATATCACAATGGGTCCTTGACCCTGTCTCAGTTAATATAGACTTGGCCTTTCAGGCCCAATATAACATCTCAATAGGTATAAACTTGGCCTTTCAGACCCACTCAGCTAGAACAGGGAATTCAACCCTAGATAATCTCTCTCAATGTACACATCTAGTACAGGCTCATATTATGCTATGCAGCTAGAGCTATGGTTGAGTGTATATTTCCGACACGATGTAAAGGTCACCTAGCTCTATAGGTTCCCTAATGCTCTACAGATCGGCACAATGCCCCAAACATGGCTATTAGCCCAATGGTACGGTTATAACCTCATTAACAGTTGTACAACACAATATTCTATTAGCCGGGAAGGACTAAGTCCGAATCCCCTATCACAATGTCACCACGCCCATCATAGAACGCGTGTCTCATCTCAAAATAGCACTGTAAAGTGCTAGTACGGGGTTTCAAACCCTCAGTGCATTGTTTACTACTACCACTCACCTCGAACCGGTAGAAGCTTCAATCCGCCTTGCGCTTGCCTCGCAAATCAATCTCCTCGGATGCCAAATCTGCTCAAAATCATAGAGAATGCATCAATATACGCTAATTTCACGAAATTCATTCGAAATAACCCAATTTATATCAAAACCCACAAGTTGTCAAAACCCGACTTTTGGTACACTTGTCGAAAAATTACAAAAATTACATATTCGGAATCCTCATCTCGATACGAGTCTAGGCATATAAAATTTACCAAAATCGGACTCCATTTGCCCACTCAAATCGGTGTTTTTCTTAAATTTAGGCCTAGGGCTCAAACCCACCTTAAATCTTCCATTTACAGGGATTTAACCAAGGATTTCATGTTAAAATGATGTAATCAAGCCACAAAACTTACCTCCAACGAATCCCCGATGAATTACCAGCAATTCCCGTGAGTTTCTCCTCTTGGAACTCAAAAATGGAGTTTTGGGTTAATGAACCCGTATGTGAAATGTTCTGTGATTTTAATTCACTGCCAGACGATTTTACCCTACGCGATCGCGATCTTCCTCACGCGATCGCGATGCTCAAATTCACGGCCTCACGCGATCGCGACTTACTACACGCGATCGCGAAGCACTGTCACCCTGCCTCACGCGATCGCATCATTCACTCCTGCGATCGCGTAGCATATTTCTCCTGGACCCCTTTCCTCTTCTACGCGATCGCGTATATTGGCCTGCGATCGCGATCAACACCCGGTCAATTCTACGCGATCGCGACTCTTACCCTGCGATCGCGATGCCTTATCTCCCCACTCTACGCGATCGCATCCCCATCCCCGCGATCGCGGAGAGCAATTGCCTACTGAGGTTATGACAGCAACCAGATTTTTCTCTTTTCTTTCAAAAATGGTCCGTTTGGACCCCCGAATTCATCCCGAGACTCCCGGGACCCCAACGAAAACCACCAACATACTCTAAAACGCGATACGGACTTGTTCCAATCATAAAAACACCATCCTAAACATCAAAATCACCAATTACACACGGATTCAAGCCTAAATTCCTTAAAACTTTCCGAATTACGCATTCAATCAAAAACCCGACCAAACGACGTCCGAATGACCTGAAATTTTTGCAGGCACATCCAAAATCACCTAACGAAGCTACTGCCATCGTCGGAATTCCATTCCGACCCCCGGATCAAAATCTCACCTACCGTTCGGAATTCGCCAAAATTCAACCTTAGCCAATTCAAGCCTATTTCTACACCGGGCCTCCAAATTAAATTCCGATCGCTCCCCTAAGTCATAAATCACCTTCCGGAACTAACCGAATCATCAGAATCCGATTCCGAGCCCTCTAACCAAATAGTCAACTCCGGGTTGACTTTCCTTATTCAAGTTTCATTTCAAAAAGGCTATATGCCTCATTTTCAATCCAATTCACTCCTAACTCCCCCGATAAACTCTAACACTCATATAAAAGCATGAATTATGTAATTACAACATAACGGGGTGGTAATTCCCGTGACGACGGGCCGGGTCGTCACACCTTATCTCGCCACGTGCGTAATAATAAAATAAATGCTCGCTTTGTCTCGTTGTACGTGCACAATAATATCCCTACCTTATCCTACCACGTGTGCAAACCCACATATATAGCCCGCCTTGTCACGCTGCATGTGCAAATATCAATAGTACAAAAACACGGACAATTCATGTGCAAACATCCTAATAATTCCTTAAACAATACCATGTGTGCCAAAATATAACAACACAATAAAATGACTTTCACAACATGTGCTCGTATGCCACAACATTTCCTCACAACAACTTTAATACCATAACCACACATATCCCTTAAATCAACAATACTGAGTACAACAATAACACAAGAATACGACAAGCAAATCAGCTCAAGAACTTCAGAACACAAAGAAACAGAAGAACAAGCTCACAAAAGAAGACACAATATGGAATAATGGTCTCAAAAAAATAGCTCAACAAGGAAGAGATAATGTATAACAACGATTCCACAAAAGTACAATTCGAGATAAAAGGGAGAGCCTGAATCAATAACCCCAAATAAGAATACGTCAATAATGAAAGGGATAACAAAACTTCAATTAAGGCTAAGCAATTACGGAAGAGATAATAATAACTTCAATTAGAGTTAAGCAATTACGAAAGAGATAATAATAATTTAAATTAATTTTATGCAATATCGAAAAAGATAATAATAACTTCAATTAAGGTTAAGCAATTTCGGAAAAGATAGCATTGCAATATAAGAGGCAACAACATAAGTGAAGGCACATAAGAATTTCATTAGCAATAAGGGTAGAAAATGAATTAATTAATTTCAAATAAGACACATAAGAGTGACTTTAGTAAATGGATGATTTAACATAATAAAAACAACTTTATATCTTATGAACATAATAACCTAAGAGCCCTAAACGGTAAATTTTTTACAATTAAGCCTGAGTACGTAATTGTCACCTCGAGTATACGACTTTCACATGATACAATTATCATAAATGACTCAAATTCGAAGGAATAGTTTCCCAACACAAAGTTACGCAAGATACTTACCTCAAAGAAGCTAGAACGCTACTCTAAAATGACCTTCTCTAGTAAAACAACCTTCAAAAAGCTTAAATCTAGCCAAAATAACTTCAAATCATAAAAAATAAACCTTATACGAAACAATTCCGAATAATAAAGCTTCGATCTTTAGTTAAAAATAAAAATTCAACCCAAAAATAAATCCCGGTCCCACACCTCGGAACCTGATAAAATTTATAAAATCCGAACACTCATTCAACCCTGAGTCTAACCATACCAAAATTACTCAAATCTGATCACAACTCGACCTTTAAATCCTATTGAAGTCTAGAAAGTTTCTATAATGTTTTCCAAAATTTTCAACCCAAAATACTAATCAAATAATGAAAACAATGATATAATTATGAAATATAATCAAATTCAGTGAAGTACACTTACCTCAATAAACTTCTAAAAAAATCCTCGAAAAATCATAACTAAACGAGTTCCCTAGGACCAAAACTGAGTAATGAAATGAAATCATCGATTGGGGAATTAATATTATGCTGCCTAGTGATTTGCACATCACGATTGTGGAAATAAAAATTCGATCGCTAAGAAGAAATAATGACTTACCCAATAATTCACCACACAATCGCGAAAGAATGCATGTGATCGCGTAGAAAAAAAACACTACCCATAAAAGGCACTACGCCATCGTGAAACAACAAATACGAATGCGAAGTAGTAGAACCCACACTTATGCGATCGTAGACAATACCATGTGAACGCGAAGAATGAAATAGGAGCAGTCGCCCAACAGTCTTTGCAATCACGGTTCAACCTTCGCGATCGCCTAGAAGAACATCAGACACTAGCAAACAACTTTCCAAAATAGGAGGAAATGGCCTGTAGTCCATCCGGAACACACCTGAGGCCCGCAGGACCCCTTTAAAACATTCAACAAGTTTCATAACATAATGCAGACCTGCTCGAGGCCCCAAATCACATTAAATAATATCAAAACTATGAATCACACCTCAAATCGAATTTAATGAACTTTCAACTTCTACAACTCGCGCCAAATCATATCAAATCAACTCGAAAATGATGTTAAGTTTTTCATGTAAGTTCCAAATAACATAATGGAGCTAATCTAACTTGCAGAATTGCAATCTGGGCCCGATATCAACCAAGTCAATTCATGATCAAACTTTTCAACTTTCAAAAACTTCAACTTTTTAATTTTGGCCAAAATATCTTTTATTTATCCTACGGACCTCCTAATTTGGACGCATGCCTAAGTTTAAAATCACCATACAAAGCTATAAGAATCATCAAAATGTCATTTCGGAGTTTTCTACACAAAAGTTGAACTTCGATCAACTCTTACTGCCTAAGCTTCTAAAATAAGAATCGTTCTTAAAAATTGATCCGGAATAATCCACAAATTGAACCCAATCACAAATGCAAATCATAAAACATAATATAAAGTTTCTTGAGACCTTAAGCCACCAAACGGGGTGCTAATTCTCAAAATGACCGTTCAGATCGTTACATTGTTCCCCCTTTTCGGTTCAATTTCATTTCCCTTAATCAACTCATATGTCAATTTCATTGTTTTTCAGTACTTACCAATTCTAGTTGTTTCTTATAGGGTCCTTTTCTGAAGAGACCATTAGAAATTGGTAAAGATATACATGAGCTATATTTTCTTCACACTAAAGCTACTGATTCATCTCATAATTCTAGTTTAGAAAATACATATAATGTTTCTTTACCTTTTCATAGTACATGTAATGTTTCTGCTTTTGTTAACAACTTACTTCCTATTAGTCCCTCTAGTATTCCATTTGTTGCATTTAACAAAGTAGACTTTTTTTTTGGCACCTAAGGTTGAGGCATATCCCTTTTCACATAATAAAATCAATTCCTTTTCTTTCTAATAAAACTTCTTCTATACAACCATTTTTTTGGTCTCATTTAGAGCTAGGAAACAAAGATTGCATTTTAATGATAGTTTTACTCATTCCTGAGCACCTTTCCAATAAGTACATATTAACATTTGGGGCCTTACCACACCAATACATATAATGAATTCAGATACTTCTTCACCTTAGTAGATGACTATACTAGAATAAGATGGACTCATCTACTCTCATATAAAGGAAATTATTTGTCTATTCTGAAGACTTTCACCTTCATCATTAAGACTCACTTTTACTTCATAAGTTCAATCCTTTAGATCTGACAATGCTTTTGAACTTGGGAGCAGTTCTGAAGCAAAATCTTTTTTGCTTCCCAAGGTATCCTACATCAAACCACTATTCTCCACACTCCTCAACAAAATGGTATCTTTGAAAGAAAACTGTTACGACTCCAAATACTCCGGTCCTGATGATACTTATTATAGTACTAGGCAAGCCAACCCAACAAGTAACTACAGTGAATTCTTTTAATAAAACTATTTTTCTACAACTCATTAAGTCTCAAATTCTCATATGAAATATATATAAATCAATTGAAAGGTACAAAAAATAGTACAAAATATACCAACACAACCCAACAATTTGGTATCACAAGTCAAGAGCCTCTAAAAACAACCTAAATTGACTGAATAATGCATTATAAGTCTCAAATAGCAGGAAAACTAGGATAGGAAGGAGAAGAGCATGGCTGCAAACGTCGTGCAACTACCTATCATTCTCTGATAAAGCTCCGAGAGTGCTAGGAGCCCTCACTCTGCTACTCGGGCACCTGGATCTGCACATAAGGTGCAGGGAGTAATGTGAGTACACCAGCTCAGTAAGTAACGAACGTAAATAAGGTCTAAGGGCAGTGACGAGCAGTTAAAAATCATATATAAGAGTGTTCAACAGAATATCAAGTCAAACTCAATAGTTTAATAGCCAGTTACTTTGTAAAAACATCAGTTTCAATTGAAATACTTTGAAATAATTTGTTCAAAATTATCAATAGAAGCTCAGTATAAAAGAAGAGTGAAAACATCAAAATTTCACAAATGGTCCCTCGGGCAAGGTATCACTCACAGTATAGCCTCTCTAGCAAGCCTCTTAGTCACTCATCAATAGTACTTACACTCAGAACTCTAGCTCAATAATATCTCATAGTGGTAATAATCATAATAATCGTTGTGGCGTGCAGCCCGATCCATAGTTCTCAGGATATGCTTTCAAAACAAATAGAGTGAAAAAATAGTAAAAAATGCCCTAAGGGTCTAAGCAGGTTGGCACAAGGCCCCAAATATGGCATACAACCCAAAATATAGTATCAATCTCTAAAATACGGGATATCATAAGATTTCAAATCAAATAAGCAACTTAATAGTCTCTATGGGATGGACAAAGTCACAATCATTACCGGTACATGCTCACACGCTCGTCACCTAGCATGCGCGTCACCTCATTTATCAAAACAATGCGAAATATCAAGGTTTTATTGTGATGACCCAAAGGGGCATTGCCTATTTTCCTCATCTGTCTGGTGCTTTCTAGGCCTTGAAATCCTCATTTTAATTGCCTCGATTTACATGCGCAGTCCGGGCACGTAGCCGGAAAATTTTTTGTTTAGAATATGTGAATTCTATGAGAAATTTGAAGAATTTTGATGTAGTTGACTTTGGTCAACATTTTTGGTAAACGGACCCGGGCCCGAGTTCAAACGGTCCAGGAAGGCCCGTAAAAAATATGGAACTCGGGCATGTGCCCGAAGTCAAATTTCGAGGCCTAGAGCTCGAGATATGAATTTTTTTGTTAAATTGTTTTTCTGGAATTGTTAAGGGAAATGAAAATGAAAATTGATTGAAAGACTATGGTATTTTTGTTCCGATGCCCGGTACAAGTGTTATATATTGCTTAGGCGCTTCCTATAAAATTTGGTCAAAAATGGACATCGTTTGATGTGTTTCGGATATGTTTGGGTTGCGTTATGCTCGTTTTCTTATGCTTCGACATCGTTTCTTCAAGCATAAATGATATCATATTGAATAAATGAGCCCGATTACTGTTTTGAATGAAGCATTAGATCCGTATCGTAATTACGGACCCGTAGCAAAAAGAATCATCAAATTTGGACATCGTATGAGGATTTTATGGCCATTTTACTAAGGTTGCCCAGATTTTCAGGTTAATAACGAAATTGCCCCTGATGGCGTAATAAAAACCTGCAATATTTGCAAATCTTAAAATCAACATATCTCCTTCATTATAAGGGAAAATTGAGTGATTAAAAAGCCTAAATTCATTATAATTTCACAAGGAATCCATTGGGAGCAGTAGAACGCGTGAAAAGTATACATATAATAAGCAGTTCGAGTTTTTTTTCCAATTTTTGAACAGGAAGAAGGTTCTGAGGTGATCTTTAAAAGAGAAAAGCAGTTGGTATCACAAAGGTAAGTGATTTTATTATTAAAACTCGTTTATGGTGATTATAAACCACAATCCCATTCTTTAAATCATGAAAAATGTAGAAATATAGGATTTTGGGGCTTGGAATTATGAGACCTTTAGGGGTCGATTTGAGGGATCAAACGGACAACGGATTCCAATTTTGGTGTTCTTTATATGTACGGACTCGTGGCGATACGAGAATTTTCGGAATTTTTTGACCAAGCGGACTCGGGGTCGGTTTTACAATTTTTGGACAGCATGTTAAAAATACTTTAATTAGGCAATTGGGTTGGTTTGTTGAGTAGAATTGATGATATTAAATAAATTGTGTATAGATACGATTGATTTTGATCCAAATTCGAAAGGAAAGTATTGTTTGAGGATTGAGTGGACTATAAGCCATCAAAGTAAGTGTTTGATCTATCCTAGCTTGAGGGAATAGGATTGAGTGTGATAATTGCTAATTGCTATGTGATCGAGTGCGGTATACACTGGTGTCTAGCATGACCGTGAGTCGTTTGTTGACACATGTTGTGAGTTAATGTGGAATGTTCTTAAGTCATGTTCTTGAGCCATTGCCGAGTTGTGAAGGTTGATCATTATTTCCCTTGACGGGACTTTGTTGTGTTGTTGATGTTGTTCCCTTGCCGGGATATTTGTTATGATTATTTTTTCCCTTGCTGGGACTTTGTTGTGTTTTTGATGTTGTTCCCTTGCCGGGACGGTTCATATTACTTATTTCATTCTTTTGCCTTTGACTGTGATTGTTAATTGGGTGAGGAAGAGTGATAATGCACGAAGGGTGATGCCGTGCCATTTTTACTTATGTTCGGACGAAGGATCATTCCGTGCCCTATTTTATTATTTATCCATGAAGGAACATACCGTGCCGTTGTTACTTAAATTATGCACGAAGGATCATTCTGTGCCTTGTGTTATTATTTATGCACGAAGGGACATTCTGTGTCGTTGTTGTTTAAACCATGCACGAAGGATCATGTTGTGTCATGGATGTGAGGATGAGAGTAAAAGCACGAAGGGTGATGTCGTGCACTTTTATTTGCTTATTTGGTGAGGATGAGAGTAGAAGCACGAAGGGTGATGTCGTGCACTTTTATTTGCTTATTTGGTGAGGATGAGAGTAAAAGCACAAAGGGTGATGCCGTGCACTTTTATTTGCTTATTTGGTGAGGATGAGAGTAAAAGCACGAAGGGTGATGTCGTGCACTTTTATTTGATCATTTGCTGAGGATGAGAGTAAAAGCACGAAGGGTGATGCCGTGCAACCATTTAAATTTCTTGCTTTCAATAACTGTTTCTGCTACACTTTGTTTTTATCTTAGTGATTTATTATGTGCTGCTGATTGTGCTCCCCCAGCATGTTACCTCCTTTGTTAGTTGTGTTACTTAATATCTATGTTATTTTGTGGCACATACATATATAGAACTGCACAGGTTTATGTGAGTGTCTGGTCCTAGGCTTGTCACTACTTCGCCGGGATAGGCCAGGCACTTACCAGCGCATGGGGTAGGATTGTGCTGATACTACATTTCTGTGCATTTTTGCACAGGTCCAGGTTTTGAGCACGAGCAGCAGCAGTAGTACACTAGCGGGATTATCGTACTTCCGAGACCGAGGTAGCTTGCAGGCGTCCACAGGCCTGACATCTCCTCTATTTACTTTTATTATTGTTGTGGTCTCATTGTTCCGAGACAGACTGTTATTGTTTATTTTCTTTCAAACCATTTTGTGTAGTTATTCCATAGTAGTTCGCGAGTTTGTGACTCCACATCTTGGGTAGAGGATTTATGTCCGTTATTTTACACTATTATTCATCTCTTATTCGAAAGACTTCCGCATTTAAAAATTTTGAGTATTATTATTGCTATTAAATATGAGAACGAAATGACATTTAAACAGGAAGATGGTGAGTGAATTGGCTTGCCTAGCTACCACGAGTAGGCGCCATCACGATCCCGATGGTGGGGGAAATCCGGGTCGTGACAAGTTGGTATCAGAGCTCTAGGTTACATAGGTCTCACAACTCACGAAGAAGCTTAGTAGAATCTGAGGGGTAGGTACGGAGACATCTGTACTTTTCCTCCTGAGTCTATTGATTTAGGAAAAGTCTCTCATTGTTCTTTCTTATCGTGCGAATTCGATCTTCAAATGTTAAGTTGAATTTCTACTCTTGTCTTCCCAGGAATGGCGAAGTCACATACCGCTTCTCCAGCCGAACAATGGCACGAGCTGGTGATAGATCAACTACACCTTCAAAGGTCTTACGGAGGTCAGATACTTTTCACCAAACTCTTCACTACCACCTTCAGCGGTGCATCATTTGAGAACCCACAGGATTGTGTTTGACCGCTGTTATGAAGAATTACAGAACGTGGGAATAGTCGAATACAAGGGTGTTGATTTTACTGTGCTTCAGATGGCAAACAGAATTAGTGGGAAGGTAATGTATTTATCATACCAGTTATGGTTCCAACAGAAGATGCAATCATATGAGGAGATCACCTAATGAATCATGTGGGGTTTCAACGGACCTTGACGTCCGGTCGATTTGTTGGAGTTATGAAGGACAAATATTGTGAATTATTGGAATGTATATATATATATGGTAGGGAAAGGTCCTCCAAATAATTTATTCATATTTAAGGTTGGTTCTTTTCATGGGGTAAGAATCACCCCCAGAGAATAACGAAGAGTATATGAGTAAATGGGATAGCTCAGCAATGTTAAGCCAACATAGAAAAAGAGGAAATTGGTCGTCGATGTTTGTGGCAAGCCTACGAAGAGGGCAAGCCGGCCAACGCAACACTACCTACTAAACTCTATTTTAAGAAAATGTTCGGAAGACGTCACCTCTCAGATTCTCTGCAATATGTAGTATATGCGATCTGAATGGTTGTATCAGGTCACCATGACAGTGTCCGAATATATCGTCATGTGCAATAAGTTAACTGAACCTTAAAGGAATTGTTGTGAATGTGAAATTTTAGAGAAATGTAATTTAGGAAAGCACTCAAGCTACATGCTCCATTGCAGTCAACACTTATCTTACATGACCAGCCAGAGGTGGAGGTGAGAATCCTAGAGGTGGAGACCCAACCATTGATATAATTTTTATGGTATAAGTAAGGTCACTACACCAGATGGTGTCATCACATGTACAATTTAGATTGTTATAAACAAAATAATTTTCCCTTAATTTGATTTGGTTTTTGAAAGAAAACTTTAGGCGAGTCCTTTTAATATGCTCCACTCATGAGTGAGCATCGTAATCATCAAATCTGCTTATGGAAATACTCACGTTGGGATATTACATGAGGATAGACATCCCTATTATTAGGTGTAAGTCACTAAAATATCCATGAGGCTAAGAGTGACTTTATATTACTTATTACAGTGGGTTTTGATATAATTCTTGGAATAACTAATTTTAATCCTTAATTGTACGCCCTATAAGTATGAGGGTTCATTTTATGTCGTGATTATCTTTGACGGACAATTATTTAAAGGAAGAAAGAAAGGAAATGGAAAATTTCAGATGATATAATGTGCAAGCACTGTGATTTAGAGTTGAGGATGAGATCCTCAAATTTTTGCATCATGTGAAATATTTCTGAACCGAGCTTCAAGCTGCGGTGGATATCATATGAGGACTAGGTCCTGGTGGTAAGAGTTTATGTGTTTAACATTCTTCTTTTATGAAATTAATATTTTCGTATTACATTTTTAAATGAGAGTCATGCCCGTTAGGACTATTTGACAATTCTTGTATAGTTTCTATTCATATTTAGCCATTTCTGTTTTGAAACCGTTGAGTTTATCCTTTGAGACGAGCACCCAGGTGAGGATAAATATGAATCATTAATTCGGAAAAGTTAATACGAGGTCTCCATACCTCATTGTGGGTAAATCGGGAGTTCTGGAATAAGGTATTTGATAACACACAGTTATTTGGCAATGTTGTAATTTAGGGACAACTCTTATAGCCAGAGTCATGGTTATGTGAATACGTACGAGGTGTCCATGCCTTAGTTAGACTTCTTCGTGATAGTCCCCATTGATAACGTATTGATATGCTCCCGCAGTTAGGAAGCGCATACGCAACATGTCAGAGTGGCTCTCCAGACTCTGAAAGGGTAGTTAGCTATATGCAGATACCTCAAGAGTGTGAGTTCTGCCTAAGTACAGTTGCATTACTGGGTCATGTTGTGACGGCAGAAGGTATACAGATCGATCCAAGGAAGATGGAGGCAGTCAAGGACTGGCCTAGACTAATATCTTCCACAAAGATCCGGAGTTTCTTGGGGTTAGTAGAGTATTACTGGCGGTTTGTGGAGGGGTTTTCATCTATTACATCCCCGATGACTAGATTGACTCAGAAAGGTGTTAAGTTCAAGTGGTCATATGAGTGTGAGGTGAGCTTTCAGAAGCTCGAGACAGCTTTGACTACGGCCCTAGTGTTGACTTTACCCTCGGGTTCAGGGCCTTACATAGTTTACGGTGATGCATCCCGTACTGGGCTTGGAGCGGTATTGATGCAGGGTGGAAAGGCTATTGCTTATGCTTCGAGACAGTTGAAAATTCTATGAGAAGAATTATCCGGTTCATGACCTTGAGTTGGCAGCAGTTGTTCATGCCTTAAAAATCCGGAGGCATTATCTATATGGTGTGGCGTGCGAGGTATACACGGATCACAAAAGTCTTCAGTACTTATTCAAGCAAAAAGAGTTAAATGTGCGACAGTGGAGATGGTTAGAGTTGCTGAAAGACTATGATGTTACTATCTTATATCACCCAGGTAAGGCCAATGTGGTGGCTGATGCATTGAGTAGGAAGTGTGCCAGTATGGGTAGTCTCGCTTATATTCCGGTTAGCCAGAGACCACTTGCTCTAGATGTCCAGACCTTAGCCAATCGGTTCGTGAGATTAGACATTTCTGAGCCTACCAGGGTGTTAGCCTGCACGGTTGCTCGTTCTTCTCTATTAGAGCATATCTGTGAGAGGCAGTTTGATGATCCTCATATGTGTGACCTGAGGGATACTGTACAGCGGGGAGGTGCCACAAAGGTAACTCTAGATGATGACGGGGTATTGAGATTGCAGGGGTGAGTTTGTGTGCCCAATGTTGAGGGGATTTGAGAGTTAATCTTAGCGGAGGCCCACAGTTCGCGGTATTCTATTTACCCAGGCGCAGCAAAGATGCATCAGGATTTGCGACAACATTATTGGTAGCTTAGAATGAGAAAGGAATTTGTGGAAGATGTAGCACGGTGTTTGAATTTTCCGCAGGTCAAATATAAACATCAGAGGCCTTGTGGTGTGTTTTAGAGAATTTAGCTTCCCGAGTGGAGGTGGGAGCGGATTACAATGGATTTCATTACTGGACTTCCGTTGACTCAGAAGAAGTTTGATGTTGTTTGGGGAATTGTTGATAGGCTGACCAAGTCAGTACATTTCATTCCAGTATCAGTCTCCTACTCATTTGAGAGGTTAGCAGAGATTTATATTCGAGAGATTGTTCGCCTACATGGGGTGTCGGTATCCATTGTCACACCTCCTTTTTTACGCACATGATACATAAATGTAAAATGTGCCACTGTTTAATACTACACCCCGAGAAGGGGTATAATAATAATCAGTGAAGGGGTTTTTCCACTTAAAGGACAATCGGAACGGGATCAATTTATTTAATTATTCGAGTCGCCACTTGGGAAAATAATGGTGTCCCAAGTCACCGGTTTAATCCCGAACCGAGGAAATTTATGACTATGTAATACAGTCTGCGAAACTAGAAACCTGGATAAGGAATTCTGTTAACCCGGGAGAAGGTGTTAGGCACTCCCGGATTCCGTGGTTTCAGCACGGTCGCTCAACTGCAATTTTTGTTTTTATCTGATTTCTTTATATATTTTAATTAGGTGCTTTTAATGTTCCTCTTTTCAATTTTAGAAGAATTGCGACATCACGAAAACACATTTCGAGTCACACCGCAACTAGTACGCCTGTGAATTTAATGTATTTCAGTTTCGCCGAGAGTAAGATTTAGGTCACATAAATGCACACCCGTAATTAGGAGAGTATTTTATTAAAGTCGTGCCTAAAGATTCTACGTCTTTGTTAATTTTGGAAAGACCGTGAAATTCTCTAAACGGTCTTCCGAGTCTAAAATTTATTACCAATTATTTGAGGGCCCCGTGATTTGCGTGTTATTTGGCGAGGCTCGTCCCATTTATTATTTAAAGGCCACTTAAACCGCTTTTATTATTTATTATTTTTAAAGAGAATTGCAACGTCGTAAAAAAAAAGCATCTCAAACCACGTCACAATCAATGTACCCGTGATTATCGACACATTTTGACTTCGTTGAGATTTAGACTTGGGTCACATAAATGTACACCCGAGTTTAAGAAGGTAATATCGTTAAAATAACGTGCCTAAAGCAACTACGCGTTAGCAACTTTGCGAGGGCCATGAAATTTGCTGAATGGCACGCCTCGCATTACTAAATATTACATTAAACATGCAAATATTACAATGATGAACACACTGCTACTCAAAAAAACGAAAAATAATCCTCTAGTTAGCAAAAATTCCTAAAAATGTAATGGTGAACCATAATAAACTATCATTCTTTAAGGAAAGAGCACATATTATTAATTTAAGTGTACATTAGCAAATGACAAAGTGTACACTTTCATAATACACTCATTCAATCAGAACCAAACATAAAACGTCGAAGTAAAACAAATACTAACGCTATTGCTCTTTCTTCTAATCAGCATCTCACTAACGATATTAACAGTGGAAAAGAAGTAGAATATTTGAATGGAAACAAACATCTATTATTGCCATCTATGCGATGGAATTCTGTACATAGCTCCCAGCATTTGACTAGTTTTCATTTTATTTTATTTTTAAATAATAGCATATAAAGAACTAGTTCAGACCAAAGAAATCAGATTTGGAGAATCAGACAACTAAATATTAACTTCAAAAATACATCATAACAATTATATCCATATAAACATATGTAAAACGAAATTCATCTTAGCAACATACAAATGATTGGATTAGAGAAAATGAACCTGTAGTTTATACGGATTGAATGAAGCAGCAACTACAATCGGGCATCGAAAAAGGGAAACCCGAACGGAACTAGCAACCAACAAACGACAAACTTGACTAGGCCACGAACGGACTCCAAACTGAAACTTCAAAACATGAAATTGTTTCGTTGCTCAAGCTAAGATTAGGGTGAGAATGGAGAAGAAGAAACTTAAGGTGTTCTCATGGCTGAAGCAATGTCAAAGGAGAAGAAGAGCAGCGATGGCCATGGTGCTCGAGAGGTCCAAAAATGGCTGTTCCGGTGAGCTGAAGAAGAAGGAGATGGCGTAGGGAGGCTGGACAGAAAAGATGTGGTTGTTTGGGTGAGGATGAAAGTGATTTAGGGTAAGGTTTTTTGGTTTTAGTTCTTGAGGAAGAAGATGAATAGTGGTCTCTCCTCTTAAAAATGAAGAAGAAAAATCGATAGTGTCCCCCCTTTCACTGTTCGTTCTCTTCTTTTTGAAGAAGAGCCAATCTCCCGTTTTACTCCTTTTTTCCTTTTTTAATGAATAGTAGTATTGTTTCTTATATTTAAAATGAATCCTCCCATCACTGAATAGTTCCTTGTGTCTATTGTATATTTTTTCTCTGTCCGTTATCCCCCTCCCATAATATTATGTTTGTAATGGTTAAAAGCATGATGACCATCACGTGGGTTGGGTACCCAAGGTCTCTTGTTCTGTCTGTGTTCCCCACGCGTGTCTTCCACGTGTGGTGGACTCGTATTATCATGGGCTAGGTTCAAAAATTAGGCATAAAACCGTGTAGTTTAAATCTGAATATCATTCTTTGCCCGGAACCGAAAATGAGAACACGGTGTTATTAATTAATCCTACGTAAGCAAAATAACTATAAGACTAATAATTAAAACAAAATTATTTTTTATGTTTTTTTTTTCAAAAATTAAAAGTAACTACAAAATGTTAATGAAACTATTTTTTATTATTTTCGTTTTTATAAAAAGATAAAAATATAAAGTACTATTTTTGTATTTTTCAAGTTTAAAAATGACTACGAAATATTAATAAAACTATATTTTTGTTATTTTTCATTTTAAGGTAAAAATAAAGTAAAAGAGTCAAAATTAGCTAAGATAGCTATATTAGGCCTAAACTAAATATTTTACGCTAAAAATATAAAAAATCTCGGGTAGGGGCAAAATCACGCATCTACAGCTGCCCCTCTTTGACTGATTCAGACAAAGAACGACTAGACAAGTGTTTTGACCCGACCCTTATTCAGAGAGACTAAACTAAAAGAAGAGGAATGTGGCCGAGCCCTTGTATCTGAGCTGCCTACATATCCGTGGCTATAAAGGAATCAGGCCATGTGTAGTTCGAAAGTGAGTGAGGAAGGGGTATACCGAGGTGGAGAGCCAGTCGAGGTGTCGTTCCGTCAAGGTTCCGTTCCGTGGTTCTGCTATTACATCAAAACATGAAAAAGGCTAACTAAACCTATCAGCTACTAGTTACAAGATTCCTATCTATGAGTGTTCCAAAGCTTGGTCTTGAGTATTGTTTGGTGCTTCATGTAGACTCTAAATTTGAACTTTGATACTCGCTAGTTGTAGGTGCTAGTTCAATCTCCTTCGGCCTTCTGGATCAGGACCAGACTTGCAGTTCTTGTGTCATTGACCATCTCTTGGACAACCTTCATCAGCTTCTGCATTTTGGATTGGCTTCTTGCCCTTTTTTCATTGTGACTAACTTCTGTCAATCATCTCGGACTGTTGACTCGCGTTCTGGTCGCAAGCTTCTTTTGTTGCTAACTTGCGTTGCACTCCGAAGTGAATTCCCTTACTTGTGATCTTCGAACTATTTTCCTTCGAAGTCCGAATCTATCTTTTCTGATCCTTGTTGCCTTCCTTCTGATTCATGCTGGGGATTCCCGTTACACTCTGTCACTTTTGATTGTTCACTATCCTTATCAAATCTTGGAAACTGAGACGGCGTTCTGCTTTTCTGGCGGGCTTCTGACTTTAACGACAAACTCTAATCATAAATTGCCATTCCCTTCTTCAGGCGGGCACCTGACATCTCAGGAGAAAGATTCGTCGGACTGAGATTTTGACGTCTTCGGAGAAAGATTCATCAGACTAAGACTTTGACGCTAGGAGATAATTCATCAGACTAGGTCTAAATCATTGTGATCTTAGGAGACAAATTCATCAGACTAAGACTTTGACGCTAGGAGATAATTCATCAGACTAGGTCTAAATCATTGTGATCTTAGGAGAAAGATTCATCAGACTAAGATTTTGATGTCTTAGGAGAAAAATTCATCAGACTAAGACTTTGACGCTAGGAGATAATTCATCAGACTAGGTCTAAATTGTTGTGATCTCAGGAGAAAGATTCATCAGACTGAGATTTTGATATCTTAGGAGAAAGATTCATCGGACTAAGATTTTGACGCTAGGAGATAATTCCTCAGACTAGGTCTAAATTGCTGCCTTACTTAAAATCTTCCAATTGTTGCTTCATTCTTCTTGTTGCTTTCATCTAAAACCTCTAATTGTTGTTTTTCACTTCCTATTAAATTATCTTTAACTATAACTTCATAAACTAAATCGCCACTCCATTCTTCGGGCGGGCTCCCTGACTTCAACTGCACTTCAAAACTAAATCGCCGCTCCATTCTTCAGGCGGGCTCCCTGACTTCAACTACAACTCAAAACTAAATCGCCACTCCATTCTTCAGGCGGGCACCCTGACTTCAACTACAACTCAAGACTAAATCGCCACTCCATTTTCCAGGCGGGCTTCCTGACTTCAACTATAACTTCAAAAACTAAATCGCCACTCCATTCTTCAGGCGGGCTCCCTGACTTCAACTACTCAAGACTAAATCGCCACTCCATTCTTCAGGCGGGCTCCCTGACTTCAACTATAACTTCAAAACTAAATCGCCACTCCATTCTTCAGGCGGGCTCCCTGACTTCAACTACTCAAGTCACTAACTCCATCCCACCCTTTCTTCTGAATTACCTTGTTTCGGAATTGCTTTCCTCCTAGGTCGTGTTATTTTCTCTTGACTGCTGGGGACATCTTTGAATTGATTACTTACCTGCTGGGGATAATGCTGCTAGGGAAATCTTCTTCATTTCCTCCTTTTCTACTTCCTTCAAAACCTATCTCCCGAAATCGCCTGGGGATTGAAATGTCATCAGCTGGGGATTACCCTGTCGGGGGATCCCTTTTCCTTCTTCCTCTTTCCAAACCTCATTCGGGACTCGCGCTTGGCTCCCTTGAAAAACTTGTAGGATATAATGCTGCCGGAGAAATCTCGAAATCAGTGTTTCATCTTTTTGAGAACTGCTGGGGAATGATACCGACTTCTTGCCTTTCTGAATACAAGGTTCCTCGTTTTGTCCTGTCTGCTGGGGGTATCATTTCCTCTATCACAGCTTGCAGTTTTCTTTCTTTCAAAGCTGCTGGGGATAATCGGGTTCAAAGATCATTTCCTCGCGTTATCTGGCTTCTTTCCCCAAACCGGGTATTTGGTTTCGAGAAAATTTTCGCAATAGGAGAAAATTTTCTGCCCCAGTTTGAGAATCTTCTTCGTGGCATGCTTTTCTGCCAACAACCCCTCTTCTTCCTGTTTCAAATCAAAGAAAAATTAGTTAGTTTTAAAATGTGGTGGCTGGTTGTGGTGCTCCTGCTGGGGATGGTTCTTCTCCTCTTTCCCTGCTCTGCGTTTCATTGTCTGAACCTGCCGGGGATGTTATCATTTGATGATATTCATGCTGGGGATAGTTTTCTCCTTTCTTGCTTCCCTGCCTTCCTTGACGACTCTTTATTCGCGAACCTTTCCACGTGGTTTTCCACCGACCACCCGAATTCCTATAATAGTGACCCTTCGTGAAGACCTTGCATGTTTTACTGGTGAACCATTTTCTTTGTTCACCCTTGTCACTGAAAATACCTTTCTGCTGGGGATATCTCCCCTTCTTTGGTGGCATATCTAAGGAATGGGCATTTCCCTACCTTTGAGTCTCATTGGCCTTGGCCTCGAGGTCATTAACCTTCATTGAGATATCCTTTTTCACACCGATCCACCCCTTTGTCGATTTCCTATTGCTGGGGAATATCCTTCTGGACACCGGCTTTGCGCTTAATCCCTCCTCACTTATACCACTTGGGTGTACCAATCAAATTCCGTCTTGCATAATTGGAAAGCTGATGGAAAATTTTGAAGTCATTTCTTACAAACAGACTCTATTGGGGAATTTTTTAGGAAAGGAGAAAGATAAAAGGAAACAGAATAAAAGACAAAACGAGGATGACTCTCTAAAAAGAAAAATTATAAAATAACCCTATCAAACGTGGATACCAACTCTAATGGACATGACATGCACATATAGCCTACCCTCCGTCGTTAAACCGCCTTTTGTAATCTTATCATGGGGCTTTCCTATCTCATTTCCAATCTCCGTTCGACTTGTAGTGCCCGAGGGGTTTTCACTGCCAAACCTCTCTCATTTCGTTTTTTCTCTCAGATTTCATCGCCTTATGGTGCCTGTGAAGGTTTTCACCGCTAAGACTCTCTCATTTGTGTTACTTTTTCACCGGGGATTGGTGGTGTTACTGCTAAGACTCTCCTATTTTCTGCTGGAGATCGGAGTCTTTCTGCCGGGAATCAGAGTGTTATGTCCCGATGAAACTTCTCTCATTTGCCTAACTCAGCCTCTTTTGAAGATTGGTCAAAAGGTCTTTCGTTGGACCGTAATGTGGGTTTGGACAAGGCTAGAAAGAAAGGGTATTAAAGGCTCAAAATAAAACAAATTGGGTTCAAAATTACAACCTTCGGAATCCTATATATTCCTTACATAAACACATTTTTTTTTACACTATGACCGAGCTGTGAAGCGCCTACGTATCCTCTTTGAGGAATCAGGTCAAACGTAGTTCCCAATTCCTCTTTTTCAAGTTTCTTTTTCTTTCACACTTTTTTCTTTTTCTTTTCTTTATCTCTTTTTGTTGTTTTTTGTTTCTTTATTTTTTCTTTATCCATTTCTTCTCTTACCTTTCAAACTTGTGTTTCTAGTCTTTGCAACTAATTCCACAGGAGGGGCATGAAAGAATTTAAAGTAAGGCTCAAAGGGTTGACGATGGATAAAGTGTTTGGATAGCAGAACAAAATGCCTTCGTCATTCCAATCTTCAAAACATGCCAAGCGTGAACAACACAATTAATATTCGTCATATCTTTAAAGCACTGTTGGGCAACACTCTCATTTTCATTATTATGAACGACCCCATGTCAATTTTGGCCAGCTTGCCTTTAACGGTTTCCTTTTACTTGCCCCATTTTCTCATGACTCGGGCTTCGAATAATCTCAAACCGTTCTTATTTAATTTAAATATCTCGATCACCTCCCAATGGTTTCGTTATAACTTTTAAGATCAGGCCAGAACTATGCGCGCACGTCATGTCACTAGAGCTAGAGAAAAAGAACTATAGGAAGGAGAGGACTAAATAACAGAAAATGTCTAGAAATAATATAAAATAGGTCATTGCATTAACCGACAAAACAACGACTCGAACAACCAAAAAACAAAACTGGGGTACAATACTTAGAACGAACCTAGACCCCTTTAGATGAGACACTATGATCAAAAGAAAAATACAAGGATAAAAGGTTTGAGCCACAAAACAACATTCGGATTACCATTCTGAAATAACTCGGACAAATAGAAATGACAACAAAATAAGCCACCACAAGTGACTCTCCAATTGATAAGCCTGGCATTTAGCCACGAATTTGATTATCAGAACCACTATGGCCTTCTCTCATTTCAGTCGGCAAATTCCCGAGTGGATTTTCATATTCCGTGTCACCAAGCATCACCGCCAGAAAGTGTGTATCATCAGGTGCAGGTAACGGATTCAGCGCGATATTCTGGGTGTCACTGTTATGAATCACAATCAACCTTTCTTGGATCATCCTTTCTATTTCCCTTTTCAAATCCCGACAACTTTCCATGTTGTGTCCCTGGGCATGGGAATGGTATTCACACCTTTTAGATGGGTCAAAGCTCCTTGCACGTGGGTCCACATGATTTGGAGGGATGGGTGCAATCATGTCCTGTTGCTTTAACTTCTCAAATAAGCTTTCATAGGAAACTCCTATTGGTGTGAAATTATCCTTCAACTTCGGTTCCCTTCTATGCCCTTGGTTTGGAAGTGGGTTATAAGGTATTTGGAAATTTTGCAGAGGTTGATAGAGATTTTGTGATGCTCGTGCTCGCTTTCTTGGATGATTTGATGGCTGAATAACATACTGGGGTGGATCAACTGGGTATGGTGGGTTCAGAGGTGGATAGTAATGCTCAGGGGAATTATGGAAAACTTGTCGAGACATCGCATACCGTCGAGGTACTCTTCTGGAACCTTTTCTTGACCCTGATATCATCATGACTTATTCATCCCTCTCATTCGTGTCACTAGATTCAAATTGGACAGCCTGAGCTGCAGCCTTGAGAGCCGCTTGACTTATAATTCTGCCCGTCTTAAGACCGTTCTCTACCATTTCTCCCATTTTGATTACATCCAAGAAGGATTGACCAACCGCAGACATCATGTTCTGAAAATAATCCGGCTCTTGAGCTTGAAGGAAGACAGTGATTAACTCATGGTCATCCATGGGTGGCTGAGCACGAGCCGCTTGCTCTCTCCATTTAAGGGCATATTCCCTGAAACTTTCACTTGATTTCTTCTTCAGATTTGAAAGGAAAATGCGGTCTGGGGCAATGTCAATGTTGTATTGGAATTGTTTGACAAAAGCTTGTGCCATGTCGTTCCAGACGTGCCAGCGAGATGCATCTTGATCCCAAAACCATTCAGAGGCTACTCCTGTAAGGCTTTCCCCAAAGTAAGCTATTAACAATTCTTCATTTCTTCCCAGACTCCTTAGTTGATTGCAATACCTTTTCAAATGGGCTATGGGATGTCCATGTCCATCGTACTTTTCAAATTTGGGAATCTTGAAACCAGGTGGAAAGTGGACATCGGGAAACAAGCATAGATCTTTGAAAGCAACACTCTTTTGACCTGCCAACCCGTGCGTGTTTTTCAACCGCTGTTCTAAGCTTTTCAATCTTTGGGTTATTTCCTCCTGTACCATCTTTTGGGGATCTTGCGTTGTCCGCTTGTCACAAACCAACCCCCTTCTACTTACTTTACAATTCAAGACAAAACATGTTAGAATGGACTCAGACAGTCCTTATCAAATTTTTTATTTTTCTTTTTTTTTCTTTTTTTTTTATATATATATATATATACATATACGGTTGTGGTCGAATCTTATGGAGATTGCCTACGTATCATGACCCCGCATGAATCGGACCGAGCGTAGTTCTTGCAAATTAATGCAAGAAATAAAGAGATGTTTATTTGATTTTTTTTTGATTTTTTTTTCTTAATTATAAAAGCCGACTCCAACTACAAACTTGTGTAGGATATTTCTACAAGAATAAGAAAATTTTTGGTGTCAATTATGACTATTTCTACAAAATTAGCCAAGTAATGAAATTATGGCTATTTTTGCAAAATTTATTTAAGAAAGATAAACTTGAAAATTTTTCCATCCTATGGCTCATGGGGCATCGTTCGGCATCGCCATAGCCAACGCAAGACTGAGAAGTTTCTAATGTCAATTGACTATTTTTACAAAATTGGCCATGTAATGGCTTATTTGACAAAGCGGCTATTTTTGCAAAATTTTATTTAAGAGGCTACAAATTCAAAACTTTTCATCTTAAGGCTCATGGGGCATCGTTCAACACCGACACAGGCCAACACAAGACTGAGAAAGTTTAAATGCCAAATGTGGCCATTTCATTTTTTTTAATCCTGTGGCTCATGGGGCATCGTTCGGCATCGCCATAAACCAACACAAAACTATTTTTTCATAAATTGGCCATGTAATGGCTTATTTAGACAAAGTGGCTCTTTTTGCAAAATTTTATTTAAGAAGATGCAAATTCAAAATTTTATCCTGGGGCCTATGGGGCATCGTTCAGCACCGACACAGGCCAACACAAGACTGAGGAAGTTAAAAATGCAAAAATGTGGCTATTTCAGCAAAATTTCGGCCATGTAATGGCTTGTTTGATAAAGTGGTTACTTTTGTAAAGTTGAGTGATGACTCAAAACTTGATTTTTGCGGATACAGCCTTTCGACATTTCCGCGAGGGAATATTTCAAGGCTGTGTCCAAAATTATTTAAAATGATTCAAAGTGGCTATTCTCGCAAAAACGGCCTTCCAGCGTCCTTTTGAAGGACATTCGGCTTGTTTTAAACAAGAATAGCATCAACCGACTTATTTATAACAAAATCAAAAATTTGGCATTTTTTGGTTATTTTTGCAAAAGGGGTGTGAACCCGGACTTGATTTTGCGGCTATGGCCTTGCAACATTTCCACAAGGAATATTTCAAGGCTGTGCCCGCAAATTATTAAAAATGATTCAAAGTGGTTATTTTTGCAAGAAACAGCCTTCCGGCTTCCTTTCGGAACATTCGGCTATTTTCGAAAACAGCGTCACTTCGATTTATTGACAAAATTAAACACATATTTTTTTTGATTTTTTAAAAGGGGTGGTAACCCAAACTTGATTTTGTGGATATGTGTTATAACCCATATCCACACACGTTAGTTCATTCCATAAGTTAGATAACACAAATCCAAGAAGGAATTATCCTTGAGATGATAAGAAGTTAATCCGATTAATCTTAAGTGATACAAGGGTACATAAGGGTGATTAACAAGTATTAGAAGTTAAACGAATCAAGGATGCTATAACTCGTACTTTTGGGTAAACCTATAGATGCTTAGTATACTTAGGAGGTCATGATTTAAGGTATTTGAATCATATAATATCCGTATCATAATTCTTGAAGTCAAACGAGTTATGAAACAAAAGTCGACAAAAGTTGTTGCAACTTAGGTTCATAGTTTTACCTAAACTTTAGGTCAAATGTTATTAAGTATTTCTCCCAATATACTTGGAATTACGGGGTGATCTACCCACCAAATTGAAGATCTATGAGTCTACTTTCCAACGCATTAAACGGTTTAGCAATACGACATTGGAATAGAGAGATATAGACCTTTTCGTGAGACTGCACAAGCTGCTAGGTGCAAGTAGGTGAGTCACCTACTTGGTTAAATGTCGGCCCAAAAGAGGGAATTTCGGGTCAGAAAAGCAGCCCATTAAAAGGCTTATCTTCTGCAATATATACCTCTTTATATTTCACAAATAACCAGACCTAAGACCCTGCAAAGTTCCTCCCAAAAATTATCCACAAACCCTAATTGATTTTCCCTCTCTTTCAAGTTCAAATTGGGGGTAAACACTAGAGTTTGAAGAACCAAGTTAAAGGCTGAGTTATCCAACAACAAAGGTGAGTTTACTGCTATATTTCATACATTTATTCTGCTGTAAATTCATGGCAATTCGTTATATACATGTAAGAACTCACGGGACGGTGATCGGAAGCCGTGAGTTCAAGTTATTCACTTGTAGCGGACTGTTTTGTGGACTGTTTTGTGTTGCTGTTGGGCTGCGTTTTTTATTACTGTTTTGTGGAGTTTTGGAGGAGGCAGGGTGTGGAGAAACACCATATATATGTTGGGTTGTGGTTTGCTAGTTCTTGGTAATATGTTTGGGTCGTTTGATATGACTATAGTGGCCGTCATATGTATGATGTGATTAGGTTGTGTGTGGACTGTTTTGGAAGGCTCAATATGTTTATTATTGATGTTGTTTAGGCTGTTTGGTGATTGTTTTGAATGGTGTGAAGTCCTATATATAGGGGAGGTGCTGTCCGTTTCATCACAAAATAGATTGTGGTTGGTACATAATAGTTGCGACGCTTAAACGTTAACGATAGTGTCATTTCTCCTATTGTAGACTAAGGAGTCATGACGTTTGCATAGCTTGAGGTTGTGGCAGTATATACAAGGTATGTGTGGCTGTCCCTTTCCTTCTTTTGCACGACTCCGATTAACATAATGTAATGAACGAGCTTCCAAAGATACTCTATTCTTAGAAGCTTAGCAGTACTTACATTGTTTCCCCTCTTATGGAACAATTGATGTTGATGTTGCTTCTCTTATTCTTATGTTATCAATCTTGTTGGTACTTCCTGATTCCTATAAGGTTCATAGTGAAGAGTTAGTCCTAATAAGGTGTACATAGGATACCTACCTTACGTCACTCCGAAAGGTCTACAAGGTGTTTCCATGAGTCGAGCATGCATTATATATATGTATCTATTTTACTCTACCGAGCCGCGCTATAGTCGGCCGGGTACGGCACCTATTGTGCAACCACCGATCAGTTGGGTTTTACCGAGCTCCACGTGGCCGGGTACGATTCTACCGAGCCTTATAATGGCCGGGTATGTTTTTCTTGAGCCTATTACGGCCGGGTACGATATGATAATGATGATGCCCACAGAGGCGTATGTTTTAAAAGATTATGTATTTATACATATGTATCATGTATTTCATGTCAGTAGCCCTCAGAGGTACTCAGATGTTACAGGTTGTATATTCTCTATCCCTGCTTACATTACTGTTCGTATTTATGGTTCTCTGCCTTACATACTCAGTACTTTATTCGTACCGACGTCCTTTTGTTTGTGGACACTGCATGTCGTGCTGCAAGTCCTGATAGACAGCCAGGTGCAGCTCCCCCATCACAATAGGTTGTCCGGTTCAGCGGTGATTGGCGAGATCCCTTCTTCGGACTTGCCTTGGTCTTGGTATGCATTTTTGTTATAGACATTATGGGTATGTCGGGGCCCTGTTCCGACTATGTTGCAACACTTATGTTCCTTTAGAGGCTCATAGACAAGTGTTGACTCATGTATAGTTTGGTATGCCTTGTCGGCTGGTTTTTGTTGTATAGTCTTTCATTTTAGCGTGGAAGCTTGTACCATGTTTCTTGATTGTCTGGTCATCCCATGTTATGTAGGTTCATGCAATCATATTTTATTGTTGGTTGTTCATGATCCATGTCTACCATTTATATTGGTCTAGTCAACCTAAAAGATAATAAAGAAGGTTAGATAAAAGGTACGTTGGTGCTTGGCAAGTATGGTCGGGTGCTAGTCATGGTCCTCCAGTTTGGGTTGTGACAAACTTGGTATCAGAGCAAGTCTGTCATAGGGATTGTCTATGAGCCGTGTCTAGTAGAGTCTTGATTATGGATGTGTAGCGCGCCACATTTATAATCGGGAGGCTACATGACATCTAGGGTTGTTACCTTCTTCCCGAATCTAGATCGTGCATAGAGTTGAGTCGTAAGTGTTCGTCTCTAATATTCACCTTGTTTTCTTTCAACGATGCCTTCGACTAGGAAACAAACAATTAGTAGACGGCTTGATACGACTGCGGGAGAGGGTACAAGTCAGGTGCCCCAAGCCAGAGCAGGCCAAAGTGAGGCTCAGAGTGAGATGCCGTCTCATACCTCATCTACTCCGTCTCCTCCGGAGGATATTAGGTGGCACCCAGCACCTCCAGCTCCTCCATCTGGCACTACAGACCAGGATATGCGGAGTGCTTTGCAGTTATTGACTAGCTTGGTAGCTGCTCGGGCTCAGAGGCAGAATACAGGTGCTGCTGATAAACCAGTTAGTACAAGAGTTCGTGATTTTATTAATTTAGACCCTCCAGTGTTTACCGGATCAGACCCCAAGGAGGATCCGCAGACTTTTATTGACCGGGTTCATCGTACACTACGGGTTATGCATGTTAGTGATACAGAGGCAGTAGAGTTGGCTTCTTATCGGCTACGGGATTTAGCAGTTCTTTGGTATGATAGTTGGGAGAGATCCAGGGGTCCGAATGCTCCTCCAGCTGTGTGGAAGGATTTTTCTGAGGCCTTTCTTCGTCACTATTTGCCAGTTGAGATACGACGAGCTAGAGCTGATAAGTTCTTGAACCTTAGACAAGGTAATTTAACTGTGCGAGAGTATAGCATGCGGTTTGATTCTTTAGCAAGGTATGCTCCCCATATGGTGGCCGAGATGAGTGATAGGGTGCATTTGTTCGTGAACGGGTTGGGACCCCATCTGATAAATGAGTGTATGACAGCCTCCTTGGTAGAAGGCATAGATATTTCCCGTATTCAAGCTTATGCTCGGACCCTAGAGGATCGTAAGCGCCAGCAGAGGGCAGATAGGGAGCAGGATAGGGGCCAGCATAAGAGGGCGAGATTTGCAAGGTATTCTGATGACTTAAGAGGCAGCGCCAGGCCCCAGTCTTCGAGGAGTTCGGCGCCATCTGTAGCTAGTGCTCCTCCACAGTTTCAGAGGCCTCGATATGATCGATCCTATTCTGGTCCAGGTCAGAGTTCGCAGGCATCTAGATCGCAACATCACAGGGATACTAGTCAGACGAAACCCCCAACACCACGTTGTGATCGGTGCGGCAAGGCCCACTTTGGACTGTGCCGTCGAGGTTCTGATGTGTGTTATTCTTGCAGACAGCCTGGCCATATGATGCGGGATTGTCCTAACAGGAGAGATGATGGTATGGCTCAGCCGACTAGATCTGTGCCTGGTTCTTCCTTATCAGTTCGACCTCCAGCATGGGGTTTTCAGCAGTCGACAGGTCGTGGTAGAGGTAGAGGTGCAGGACCGAGTTCGAGTGGTGCTCAAAATCGAACATATGCTCTAATAGGTCGACAGGATCTCGAGTCATCTCCAGATGTTGTTACAGGTATATTATCTGTGTTTTCTTATGATGTATATGCGTTGATTGATCCGGGATCTACATTATCATATGTTACACCCTTTGTGGCTAATAAGTTTGGCATTGAACCCGAATTGATAAGTAAACCCCTTGCGGTATCTACTCCAATAGGAGATTCTGTGATTGCTAGAAGGGTATATAGAGGTTGCACTGTGATGATTTGTAGTCGTCAAACCTCGGCAGATTTATTTGAATTAGAAATGGTTGATTTTGATGTGATACTGGGAATGGACTGGTTGGCCTCATGCTATGCAAATGTTGATTGTCGTATGAAGATGGTTAAGTTTCAATTTCCTGGTGAACCCATCATTGAATGGAAGGGGAACATTGCTACATCGAAAGGTAGGTTTATTTCCTATCTTAAGGCAAGGAAAATGATCTCAAAAGGTTACATTTATCATCTTGTTCGCGTTAGGGATGCAGAGGCGAAGCTGCCTACTCTACAATCTATCCCCGTGGTCAATGAATTTCCGGATGTTTTCCCAAATGAACTCCCAGGTCTTCCTCCAGAAAGGGAGATTGAGTTTAGCATTGATGTGTTGCCTGACACTCAACCGATCTCTATCCCTCCATATAGAATGGCCCCGGCAGAGCTGCGAGAGTTGAAGGCGCAGTTAAAGGACTTGCTGGATAAGGGCTTCATTAGGCCTAGCACTTCACCTTGGGGTGCGCCAGTCCTATTCGTGCGGAAGAAAGATGGGTCATTACGGATGTGTATCGACTATCGGCAATTGAATAAGTTTACTATAAAGAACAAGTATCCACTTCCAAGAATTGACGACCTATTTGACCAACTCCGGGGTGCCAAGTATTTCTCCAAGATTGACTTACGTTTAGGGTATCATCAGGTGAGGGTTAAGGAGAAGGATATTCCAAAGACGGCCTTTCGGACAAGATATGGGCACTTTGAGTTCTTGGTGATGTCGTTCGGGCTAACAAATGCCCCAGCAGCTTTTATGGATCTCATGAATACTGTATTCAGGCCCTATCTTGATGTGTTCGTGATTGTATTCATTGATGACATTCTGGTGTATTCTCGTTCGGAGGAGGAACATGCGAGCCACTTGCGGATAGTATTACGGACGCTTCAGGATCGTAAGTTATATGCTAAGCTCGCCAAATGTGAATTCTGGCTGAACTCAGTAGCATTCCTTGGCCATGTGATATCTGACGAGGGTATTAGTGTCGACACTCAGAAGATTGATGCAGTAAAGAATTGGCCGAGACCTACAACACCATCAGACGTTCGTAGCTTCCTAGGGCTAGCAGGATATTATAGGCAATTTGTAGAAGGGTTTTCCTCTATATCAGCACCATTGACTAAGTTAACACAGAAAGCTACCAAGTTCCAGTGGTCTAACACTTGTGAACGTAGTTTTCAGGAGCTGAAGGATCGATTGACATCCGCACCGGTGCTCACTCTCCCTGAAGGAACAGAAGGATATGTGGTATATTGTGATGCCTCAGTTATAGGTTTGGGGTGCGTGTTGATGCAGCATGGGAAGGTGATTTCATATGCATCAAGACAATTGAAGAAGCATGAAAAGAATTATCCAACCTATGATTTGGAATTGGCTGCAGTAATATATGCTTTGAAGATATGGCGGCACTACTTATACGGCGTCCATGTTGACATCTACACAGATCACAAGAGTCTACAATACATCTTCAAGCAGAAAGAGTTGAATTTGAGGCAGCGTAGGTGGCTTGAATTACTAAAGGACTACGACGTCGAGATATTGTATCATCCCGGTAAAGCCAATGTTGTGGCAGATGCTCTCAGCCGTAAGTTAATGGGAAGCTTAGTACATATTGATGCAGGTAGATGGGGGTTGACTAAAGAGCTTCATCGGCTAGCCAATATGAGAATCAGATTGTTAGACTCTGATGACGGAAGTGTTACTGTACAGAATACATCAGAATCATCTTTGGTAGCAGAGTTAAAAGCACGGCAATATGAAGATCCTATCTTACTACGATTGAGAGAGAACATTCAGCAGTGTAAAATTTCGGCTTTTGAGATCGGAGGAGATGGGGCACTGAGATACCAGGGCCGATTATGTGTGCCGAATGTAGCAGGGTTGCGAGAAAAGATTATGAATGAAATTCATCAATCCCGATATTCCATCCATCCCGGCTCAACAAAGATGTATCATGATGTCAAGGAGCAGTATTGGTGGGATAACATGAAAAAGTCTATTGCAGAATTTGTAGCCTAGTGTCCCAATTGTCAACAAGTAAAGATAGAACATCAGAAACCCGGTGGATTGCTTCATAATATAGAAATTCCGACCTGGAAATGGGAGGTGATTAATATGGACTTTGTTATTGGATTACCTCGATCTTATCATAAGTTTGACTCTATCTGGGTGATAGTTGATCGACTTACAAAATGTGCTCATTTTCTGCCAGTTAAGACAACTTACTCGGCCGAAGATTATGCGAAGTTGTATATCAAGGAGATTGTTAGGCTTCATGGTGTGCCGGTATCTATTATTTCAGATCGAGGAGCTCATTTACGGCTAACTTTTGGAGGTCTTTTCAGAAAGGTTTAGGCACACAGGTGAATCTCAGCACTGCATCCGCAGACTGACGGACAGGCTGAACGTACCATTCATACATTGGAAGATATGCTACGAGCATGTGTTCTAGATTTTAAGGGAAATTGGGATGACCATTTTCCACTCATAGAATTTGCCTACAATAATAGCTACCATTCCAGTATTAAAATGGCCCCATATGAGGCACTATATGGGAGGAGATGTAGATCACCAGTTGGATGGTTTGAAGTCGGTGAAACAGAATTATATGGGCCAGATTTGATTCACCAAGCCATTGAGAAGGTGAAAGTGATACAGGAACGATTGAGGACGGCACAAAGCAGGCAAAAGTCTTATTCCGATGTCCGGCGTCGTGATTTAGAATTTGAGGTTGGTGATTGGGTTTTCCTGAGGATTTCACCAATGAAGGGTGTTATGCGTTTTGGAAAGAAAGGTAAGCTGAGTCCAAGGTATATCGGTCCGTATAAAATTCTTCAACGAATTGGACAAGTTGCTTATGAGTTAGAATTGCCATCCGAATTGGAATTTGTCCACCCGGTATTCCATGTATCTATGTTGAGGAAATGTATTTGAGACCCTTCTCGAGTTGTCCCTATCAAAGATGTTCAAGTTACGGAGGATCTATCATATGAAGAAGTGCCAGTGGCCATATTAGATCGACAAGTCCGCAAGCCTGAGAACAAAAGATGTAGCTTCCGTCAAAGTATTGTGGAGGAACAAGAATGTGAAAGAAATGACATGGGAAGCGGAAGAAGAGATGAAGTCTAAATACCCTTACCTATTCCAGAATGATGACAACAAGGATGTTGGTGGAACGCAAGATACATTATAAAGGTGAAATGGCTTTATGAGGTAAGCAATAACTTGAGAACTCTCTTCCTTAATACAAAGTGGTGATATGTAAATAATGTCCATGTCCATAATGCTTTGTGTAGCCTTGTGTGGTCATACTTTGAGCTTCACTGCTTGCAAATTTTGCTAGTGACCATTTTATAGGGGAAAATTGACCAAAAATTTCCGCTAGAATCCACGATGATTTGGACTCCCCATAAACCCTTACATTCGAGGACGAATGTTCCTAAGGGGGAGGGTGTTATAACCCATATCCACACACGTTAGTTCATTCCATAAGTTAGATAACACAAATCCAAGAAGGAATTATCCTAGAGATGATAAGAAGTTAATCCGATTAATCTTAAGTGATACAAGGGTGCATAAGG
Source organism: Nicotiana noctiflora (assembly GCA_032618575.1). Lineage (NCBI taxonomy): Eukaryota > Viridiplantae > Streptophyta > Magnoliopsida > Solanales > Solanaceae > Nicotiana > Nicotiana noctiflora. Next base: position 292,924 of record JASVEL010013128.1, read on the forward strand.
GTGATTAACAAGTATTAGAAGTTAAACGAATCAAGGATGCTATAACTCGTACTTTTGGGTAAACCTATAGATGCTTAGTATACTTAGGAGGTCATGATTTAAGGTATTTGAATCATATAATATCCATATCATAATTCTTGAAGTCAAACGAGTTATGAAACAAAAGTCGACAAAAGTTGTTGCAACTTAGGTTCATAGTTTTACCTAAACTTTAGGTCAAATGTTATTAGGTATTTCTCCCAATATACTTGGAATTACGGGGTGATCTACCCACCAAATTGAAGATCTATGAGTCTAGTTTCCAACGCATTAAACGGTTTAGCAATACGACATTGGAATAGAGAGATATAGACATTTTCGTGAGACTGCACAAGCTGCTAGGTGCAAGTAGGTGAGTCACCTACTTGGTTAAATGTCGGCCCAAAAGAGGGAATTTCGGGTCAGAAAAGCAGCCCATTAAAAGGCTTATCTTCTGCAATATATACCTCTTATATTTCACAAATAACCAGACCTAAGACCCTGCAAAGTTCCTCCCAAAAATTATCCACAAACCCTAATTGATTTTCCCTCTCTTTCAAGTTCAAATTGGGGGTAAACACTAGAGTTTGAAGAACCAAGTTAAAGGCTGAGTTATCCAACAACAAAGGTGAGTTTACTGCTATATTTCATACATTTATTCTGCTGTAAATTCATGGCAATTCGTTATATACATGTAAGAACTCACGGGACGGTGATCGGAAGCCGTGAGTTCAAGTTATTCACTTGTAGCGGACTGTTTTGTGTTGCTGTTGGGCTGCGTTTTTTATTACTGTTTTGTGGAGTTTTGGAGGAGGCAGGGTGTGTAGAAACACCATATATATGTTGGGTTGTGGTTTGCTAGTTCTTGGTAATATTTTTGGGTCGTTTGATACGACTATAGTGGCCGTCATATGTATGATGTGATTAGGTTGTGTGTGGACTGTTTTGGAAGGCTCAATATGTTTATTATTGATGTTGTTTAGGCTGTTTGGTGATTGTTTTGAATGGTGTGAAGTCCTATATATAGGGGAGGTGCTGTCCGTTTCATCACAAAATAGATTGTGGTTGGTACATAATAGTTGCGACGCTTAAACGTTAACGATAGTGTCATTTCTCCTATTGTAGACTAAGGAGTCATGACGTTTGCATAGCTTGAGGTTGTGGCAGTATATACAAGGTATGTGTGGCTGTCCCTTTCCTTCTTTTGCACGACTCCGATTAACATAATGTAATGAACGAGCTTCCAAAGATACTCTATTCTTAGAAGCTAAGCAGTACTTACATTGTTTTCCCCTCTTATGGAACGATTGATGTTGATGTTGCTTCTCTTATTCTTATGTTATCAATCTTGTTGGTACTTCCTGATTCCTATAAGGTTCATAGTGAAGAGTTAGTCCTAATAAGGTGTACATAGGATACCGACCTTACGTCACTCCGAAAGGTCTACAAGGTGTTTCCATGAGTCGAGCATGCATTATATATATGTATCTATTTTACTCTACCGAGCCGCGTTATAGTCGGCCGGGTACGGCACCTATTGTGCAACCACTGATCAGTTGGGTTTTACCGAGCTTCACGTGGCCGAGTACGATTCTACCGAGCCTTATAATGGCTGGGTATGTTTTTACCGAGCCTATTACGGCCGGGTACGATATGATAATGATGATGCCCACATAGGCGTATGTTTTAAAAGATTATGTATTTATACATATGTATCATGTATTTCATGTCAGTAGCCCTCAGAGGTACTCAGATGTTACAGGTTGTATATTCTCTATCCCTGCTCACATTATTGTTCATATTTATGGTTCTCTGCCTTACATACTCAGTACTTTATTCGTACCGACGTCCTTTTATTTGTGGACGCTGCATGTCGTGCTGCAGGTCCTGATAGACAGGCAGGTGTAGCTCCCCCATCACAGTAGGTTGTCCAGTTCAGCGGTGATTGGCGAGATCCCTTCTCCGGACTTGCCTTGGTCTTGGTATGCATTTTTGTTATAGACATTATGGGTATGTCGGGGCCCTGTTCCGACTATGTTGCAGCACTTATGTTCCTTTAGAGGCTCATAGACAAGTGTTGACTCATGTATAGTTTGGTATGCCTTGTCGGCTGGTTTTTGTTGTATAGTCTTTCATTTTAGCGTGGAAGCTTGTACCATGTTTCTTGATTGTCTGGTCATCCCATGTTATGTAGGTTCATGCAATCATATTTTATTGTTGGTTGTTCATGATCCATGTCTACCATTTATATTGGTCTAGTCAGCCTAAAAGATAATAAAGAAGGTTAGATAAAAGGTACGTTGGTGCTTGGCAAGTATGGTCGGGTGCTAGTCATGGTCCTCCAGTTTGGGTCGTGACAATACGGCCTTTCAACATTTCCACATGGAATATTTCAAGGCCATTATTCAAAAAGAAAAGAAAAGTCTTCAAAGTGGCCATTTTTGCAAAAACAGCCTTCCGGCGTCCTTTCGGAACATTCGGCTATTTTCAAAAACGGCATCACTTTGATTTTATTGACACACATTTTTTTTAAAGGGGTGGCCTTTCAACATTTCCATAAGGAATATTTCAAGGCCCTTATTCAAGACGAAAAGAGTCAAAGTGGCCATTTTTGCAAAAACAGCCTTCCAGCGTCCTTTCGGAACATTCGGCTATTTTCAAAAACAGAATCACTTTGATTTTATTGAAAACTAAAACTTCGACATTTTTTTTTTATTTTTTAAAGGGGTGGTTGGACCCGATGAGGGTTTCCTACGTATCCCACCTAATGGCGAGAATCAAACCTGCGTAGTTCGGTCCGATTAGTTGACCAATTATTTCAACAAAATTGTTCCACCTATTTTTCAAATTTTCTTTTCAAACCTTCGACAGCGTTTCGTCGACATTTCGATATTTTCTATTCTAAAATTTCCTCTCTTTTTTGTTTTTCAGGAATTTAGCCCGTAATAATCTAGAACAAATAAATGCAACATGTAACATGCTCGGTCTTTTGATTACCGGGTCACCTGTCCTAGACGGACCCAACCCCTGTGTTGAGTCCCCTAAGTCAGATATGATGCAAATAAACGTCCTAAATCTAGGCTCAATATCCCGATGTTTTCAATGGTACTAGACCGTGTACCCGAGCAGACAACTCGGATTGAGGAGGGGGCTACGTACCGAGGACCCGCGGGATCGTCCGGCTTTGTAACTTATCCTGCCTCTTTTCTTATTTTTGGTATTGACACTAACAGAAAAGGGGAGTCTCAACCAGTAAGCACATCCCCGGGGTAAGAAGAGAAGGGTTTTCGGCACAGTTTTATATATACAATTCACGCAATATCAAAGCAGTAAAACATATAGCAGTTTGTATATACAGTGCAACTAGTATCAAAGCGGTAGACATGTAGCACATTAATTAAACATATAATAAAATCAAATATAGACAAAAACAACAATTTAACTGAGCTCGAATTCTTAAACCCTGAACCGAAGTTCTGGGTGAATACTTCCCCAGTAGAGTCGCCAGAGCTGTCACACCTCCTTTTTTACGCACATGATACATAAATGTAAAATGTGCCACTGTTTAATACTACACCCCGAGAAGGGGTATAATAATAATCAGTGAAGGAGTTTTTTCACTTAAAGGACAGTCGGAACGTGATCAATTTATTTAATTATTCAGAGTCGCCACTTGGGAAAATAATGGTGTCCCAAGTCACCGGTTTAATCCCGAACCGAGGAAATTTATGACTCTGTAATATAGTCTGCGAAACTAGAAACCTGGATAAGGAATTCCGTTAACCCGGAGAAGGTGTTAGGCACTCCCGGATTCCGTGGTTTTAGCACGGTCGCTCAACTGCAATTTTTGTTTTTATCTGATTTCTTTATATATTTTAATTAGGTGCTTTTAATGTTCCTCTTTTCAATTTTAAAAGAATTGCGACATCACGAAAACACATTTCGAGTCACACCGCAACTAGTACGCCTGTGACTTTAATGTATTTTAGTTTCGCCGAGAGTAAGATTTAGGTCACATAAATGCGCACCCGTAATTAGGAGAGTATTTTATTAAAGTCGTGCCTAAAGATTCTACGTCTTTGTTAATTTTGGAAAGACCGTGAAATTCTCTAAACGGTCTTCCGAGTCTAAAATTTATTACCAATTATTTGAGGGCCCCGTGATTTGCGTGTTATTTGGCGAGGCTCGTCCCATTTATTATTTAAAGGCCACTTAAACCGCTTTTATTATTTATTATTTTTAAAGAGAATTGCAACGTCGAAAAAAAAAAAGCATCTCAAACCACGTCATAATCAATGTACCCGTGATTATCGACACATTTTGACTTCGTTGAGATTTAGACTTGGGTCACATAAATGTACACCCGAGTTTAAGAAGGTAATATCGTTAAAATAACGTGCCTAAAGCAACTACGCGCTAGCAACTTTGCGAGGGCCATGAAATTTGCTGAATGGCACGCCTCGCATTACTAAATATTACATTAAACATGCAAATATTACAATGATGAACACACAGCTACTCAAAAAAACGAAAAATAATCCTCTAGTTAGCAAAAATTCCTAAAAATGTAATGGTGAACCATAATAAACTATCATTCTTTAAGGAAAGAGCACATATTATTAATTTAAGTGTACATTAGCAAATGACAAAGTGTACACTTTCATAATACACTCATTCAATCAGAACCAAACATAAAACGTCAAAGTAAAACAAATACTAACGCTATTGCTCTTTCTTCTAATCAGCATCTCACTAACGATATTAACAGTGGAAAGGAAGTAGAATATTTGAATGGAAACAAACATCTATTATTGCCATCTATGCGATGGAATTCTGTACATAGCTCCCAGCATTTGACTAGTTTTCATTTTATTTTTTTTTAAAATAATAGCATATAAAGAACTAGTTCAGACCAAAGAAATCAGATTTGGAGAATCAGACAACTAAATATTAACTTCAAAAATACATCATAACAATTATATCCATATAAACATATGTAAAACGAAATTCATCTTAGCAACATACAAATGATAGGATTAGAGAAAATGAACCTGTAGTTTATACGGATTGAATGAAGCAGCAACTACAATCGGGCATCGACAAAGGGAAACCCGAACGGAACTAGCAACCAACAAACGACAAACTTGACTAGGCCACGAACGGACTCCAAACTGAAACTTCAAAACATGAAACTGTTTCGTTGCTCAAGCTAAGATTAGGGTGAGAATGGAGAAGAAGAAACTTAAGGTGTTCTCATGGCTGAAGCAATGTCAAAGGAGAAGAAGAGCAGCGATGGCCATGGTGCTCGAGAGGTCCAAAAATGGCTGTTCCGGTGAGCTGAAGAAGAAGGAGATGGCGTAGGGAGGCTGGACGGAAAAGATGTGGTTGTTTGGATGAGGATGAAAGTGATTTAGGGTAAGGTTTTTTGGTTTTAGTTCTTGAGGAAGAAGATGAATAGTGGTCTCTCCTCTTAAAAATGAAGAAGAAAAATCGATAGTGTCCCCCCTTTCACTGTTCGTTCTCTTCTTTTTGAAAAAGAGCCAATCTCCCGTTTTACTCCTTTTTTCCTTTTTTAATGAATAGTAGTATTGTTTCTTATATTTAAAATGAATCCTCCCATCACTGAATAGTTCCTTGTGTCTATTGTATATTTTTTCTCTGTCCGTTATCCCCCTCCCATAATATTATGTTTGTAATGGTTAAAAGCATGATGACCATCACGTGGGTTGGGTACCCAAGGTCTCTTGTTCTGTCTGTGTTCCCCACGCGTGTCTTCCACGTGTGGTGGACTCGTATTATCATGGGCTAGGTCCAAAAATTAGGCATAAAACTGTGTAGTTTAAATCTGAATATCATTCTTTGCCCGGAACCGAAAATGAGAACACGGTGTTATTAACTAATCCTACGTAAGCAAAATAACTATAAGACTAATAATTAAAACAAAATTATTTTTTATGTTTTTTTTTTTTCAAAAATTAAAATAAATACAAAATGTTAATGAAACTATTTTTTATTATTTTCGTTTTTATAAAAAGATAAAAATATAAAGTACTATTTTTGTATTTTTCAAGTTTAAAAATGACTACGAAACATTAATAAAACTATATTTTTGTTATTTTTCATTTTAAGGTAAAAATAAAGTAAAAGAGTCAAAATTAGCTAAGATAGCTATATTAGGCCTAAACTAAATATTTTACGCTAAAAATATAAAAAATCTCGGGTAGGGGCAAAATCACGCATCTACATCCATCATCTTTGATAGGGGTACGCAGTTTACCTCGTGCTTCTAGAGAGCGGTTCAGCAAGAATTTGGCACCTAGGTTCAGTTGAGCACATTATTCCATCCTCAAACGGACGGTCAGTCCAATGCGGACTACTTAAGAGAGGTTGCATTTGGCTTAGTCTAGACAGAAGATTTATACAGACCGTAAAGTCCGAGATGTAGATTTCATGGTTGGTGAGCGGGTATTGCTCTGTGTGTCGCCTATGAAGGGCATGATGAGGTTCGAAAAGAAGGGCAAGCTTAGCCCTAGATACATTGATCCATTTGAGATTCTGGATCGAGTGGGAGAGGTGGCTTATAGACTTGCATTGCCACCTAGCTTATCAGTCGTGCAGCTAGTTTTTCATGTATCCATGCTTTGGAGGTATCACGGCGATACTACGCATGTGTTAGAGTTCAGTACTGTCCATTTGGACAAGGATCTATCTTACGAGGAGAAGCTAGTAGCTATTCTAGACATGCAGGTTTGATAGTTGAGGTCGAAGAACTTACCTTCCGTGCGTGTTCAGTGGAGAGGTTAGCCTCCTGAGGCATCGACCTGGGAGTCTGAGTCTAATATGCGGAGCCGTTATCCATATATGTCCCCGACTCAGGTACTTCCTTCTTTTGTCCGTTCAAGGACGAACGGTTGTTTTAGAGGTAGAGGATGTGATGACCCAAAGGGGCATCACCTGTTTTCCTCATCTGTCTGGTGCTTTCTAGGCCTTGAAATCCTTATTTTATATTGCCTCTATTTACATGCGCAGTCCGGGCGCGTATCCGGAAAATTTTTGTTTTAGAATATGTGAATTCTATGAGAAATTTGAAGAATTTTGATATTAATATTGATACAGTTGACTTTGGTCAACATTTTTTGTAAACGGACATGGACCCGAGTTCGAACGGTCCCGGAAGGTCCGTAGAAAAATATGGAACTCGGGCATGTGCCAGAAGTCAAATTCCGAGGACTAGATCTCGAGATATGAATTTTTCTATTAAATTGTTTTTCTGAAATTGTTAAGGGAAATAAAAATGAAAATTGATTGAAAGACTATGGTATCGGGCTCGTATTTTTTGTTCTGACGCCCGGTACAAGTCTTATATATTGTTTAAGCGCTTCCTATAAAGTTTGGTTGAAAACGGACGTCGTTTGACGTGTTTCGGATATGTTTGGGTTGCGTTATGCTCGTTTTTTTATGCTTGAACATCGTTTATTCAAGCATAAATGATATCATATTTAATAAATGAGCCTGATTACTGTTTTGAATGAAGCATTAGATTTGTATCATAATTACAGACCCGTACGAAAAAGAATCATCGAATTTGGACATCGTATGAGGATTTTATGGCCATTTTACTAAGGTTGCCCAGATTTTCAGGTTAATGACGAAATTGCCCCTGACGACGTATTAAAAACCTACACTATTTGCAAATCTTAAAATCAACATATCTCCTTCATTATAAGGGAAAATTGAGTGATTCAAAAGCCTAAATGCATTAGAATTTCACAAGGAATGCATTGGGAGCAGTAAAACGCGTGAACAATATACCTATAATGAGCAGTTCGAGTTCCTTTCCAATTTTTGAACGGGAAAAAGGTTCTGAGGTGATCTTTAAAAGAGAAAATCAGTGGGTATCACAGAGGTAAGTGATTTTATTATTAAAACTCGTTTATGGTGATTATAAACCACAATCCCATTCTTTAATTCATGAAAACAGTAGAAAAATAGGATTTTGGGGCCTGGAATTATGAGACCTTTAGGGATCGATTTGAGGGGTCAAACGGACAACGGACTACAATTTTGGTGTTCTTTATATGTATGGACTCGTGGCGAGACGAGAAATCCCTTGGTATAATTTTCGGAATTTTTTTACCAAGCGGACCTGGGGTCAGTTTTACAATTTTTGGACAGCATGTTAAAAATACTTTAATTAGGCAATCGGGTTGGTTTGTTGAGTAGAATTGATGATATTAAATAAATTGTGTATAGATACGATTTATTTGGAGACATTGTCACGACCCCAAATCCGGTCGTGATGGCGCCCAACACATTGCTAAGCCAGCCTGACCAATCCATATCAACCACGGAGCTAGAAGCTCTCTTTAACCCATTTAAGCAAATTAATTCACGAAATAACAGCGATATATATAACGAAAACGGGGAACCAAGTCCCATAATACATCAACTCCCATAGACCAAGGGTCAAGAGTCATGAGCCTCTACCGAACATGAGTGTATAAAGGTTTACAAGATACCAAGTGCGGAAAGAAATGTCAATACAAAATCAAAAGACAGTAGGAAGGGATGTCGGGTCCTGCGGACTCTGCAGCTACCTCGAATATCCACAAACGTCGCCTCGCACAGCTACTGGATCACTGCCGAGAGGTACCTGGATCTGCACACAAGGTGCAGGGAGTAAAATGAGTACTGCCAGACTCAGTGGTAATAAACAAGGGTAAGACGCAGATAAGAAATCCGCAATAAAACACTATGTAAAACTATAATCAGCTACCCTGTCATAGAATCAATATTTACTGTACCTGTACCAACAAATACCAATAAATAGCATAACAGCTAGCAGATGTAGCTAAATGCAATGCAATGCATGATATGACCGCTACGGCGCGTAGCCCGACTCCAATTTTTGGGTACCCGTGCTCACTGTGGGGGTTCAAACTCCGGAGGGGCTCCAACAGCCCAAGCACATCTCATAGAGATTTACTGCGGTGTGCAGCCCGATACAACATATATATATCTCGCTGCGGCGCGCAGCCCGATCCACTACTAGTCGGCTAATATGCAGATACAGCCTCGCAAGCTCAAAAGTAGTTTTTGAAAACTCTTTTATCATTTTTCAGTTGGAAAACAGTAATATCAAGTTCCAGAGATTGGAATTGGCATGATAACAAAAATAGCTGCGGACTAGTAGTAAACTAGCATGTCTATATGATAAGACAATGATAACGATCCTCGCGGGATCCAATAACCGGCTCACGGCCCACATGTATAATCAACCGCCCAAGAAGGGGGTTCCTCGGCTCAAGAGTGGCCATCATTACAATATATATATATATGCGACCATCCAAGAAGGAGGTTCGACGGCTCTAGAATAGCCAATAATACAGTATCAACAGGTTGGACTAATATATAGTCTCCAATTCATGATCGACCCCGCACTCTCGAGAGTGTGCGTGTCTCGCCGCTATACAGCGTCACAAAGTGGTATACCGGGGTTTCGAACCCGCTGGTCATCACCCACATCTATTACTCACCTCAATACGGCGCGACAACTACTCCGCAATGCCCTTGCCACGAGAATCAAGCTCCGCACGCGTAGAATCTGATCAAATACAGTAGAAATACAACAAATTAGGCCAATGGGACATAACCCACTTCAATTTATATGAAATTCGCATAATTACACTAAGTTGGTAAAACCCGACCCCGGGCCCCACTGCTCAGAAAATTCCGAAATTAGCACCAATGCGATCCTTATCTCGCCACGAGTCCGTGCATATAAAATTTATCGAAATCGGAGTTCAAATGGCCTCCCAAATCCAAAATTCCCGTTTTCAATATTTAGGCCACATTTCTTCAAGATTTCAACCCAATTTCATGAAGATTGATGTTAATACTACCATAAATTGATGTTTTTGAGTCAAGAATCTTACCTCCGACGAATACCCGATGACTTCTCAGTGATTTCCTCGAGTTTTCTTCTCTCTAGGGCTCAAATGTGTGTTTTGGGTTAATGAACCCGTAACCCTCTGTTTCTGGATTAAATTCACTGCCAGAACTATTTCTTCTACGCGATCGCGATCGCGATGCTCAAAATCTCGGCCTCACGCGATCGCGACATTACTCACGCGATCGCGATGCACAATCACCCTGCTTCACGCGATCGCGTCCTAAATTCCTGCGATCGCGTAGCTCATTTCCCCTGGACCCATTTCTACTTCTACGCGATCGCGTAGATAAGCATGCGATCGCGATGTACACCCGTTTTCTTCTACGCGATCGCGACTGGCTACCCTGCGATCGCGATGCCCTGGCCCCCAGCTCTACGCGATCGCATCCCCCTCCCCGCGATCGCGGAGAGCAAACGCCTGCTGTGTTTATGACAGCAACCAGTTTTTCTCTTTTCTTCCAAAAATGGTCCGTTTGGACCCCCGGATTCATCCCGAGACCCCCGGGACCCCAACGAAAATCACCAACATATTCCAAAACACGATACGAACTTGTTCCAATCATAAAAACACCCTACTAAACATCAAAATCTCCATTTACTCACGGATTCAAGCCTAAGTTTCTTCAAAACTTTCAAAACTAACATTCAATCCAAAACCCGATCAAACGATGTCCGAATGACCTGAAAATTTGCAGACATATCCAAAATCACATAACGAAGCTACAGAAATTGTCGGAATTCCATTCCGACCCCGGATCAAAATATCACCTACCATCCGGTTTTCGCCAAAATTCAACCTTCGCCAATTCAAGCTTAAAACTACACCGGACCTCCGAATTCAATTCCGATTGTTCTCCTAAGTCATAAATGATCCCCCGAACTAGTCGAATCATCAGAATCCGGTTCCAAGCACTCTAACTCAATAGTCAACTCTTGGTTGACTTTTCATATTCAAGCTTTCTTCAAACATGCTATTTGTTTCATTTTCAATCCAAATCACTCCTAACTCACCCGATATACTCTAATAATGTTTTAAAAGCATAATATATGAAAATGTAAGGTAACGGGGTGGTAATTCCCGTAACAACGGGCCGGGTCGTTACATTCTCCCCAACTTAAACAAACGCTCGTCCGCGAGCGGGTTAAGAAACATACCCGGAGTATCAAACAAGTGTGGATATCTACTTCGCATCTCCTGCTCGGTCTCCCAAGTTGCTTCCTCCACGGGACGACCTCTCCACTGCACTTTTACTGAAGCTATGTCCTTAGATCTCAGCTTACGAACCTGTCGACCCAAAATGGCTACTGGTTCCACATCATAAGTCAAATCCTCATCTAGCTGTATCGTGCTGAAGTCCAACACATGAGACGGGTCTCCGACATACTTCCGGAGCATAGATACATGGAACACCGGGTGAACCCCCGACAAATTGGGTGGCAAAGCAAGCATATAAGCCACCTCCCCAACTTTCCTAAGCACCTCAAAAGGTCCAATAAAGTTGGAAAACAGTAATATCAAGTTCCAGAGATTGGAATTGGCAACATAACAAAAATAGCTGCGGACTAGTAGTAAACTAGCATGTCTATATGATAAGACAATGATAACGATCCTCGCGGGATCCAATAACCGGCTCACGGCCCACATGTATAATCAACCGCCCAAGAAGGGGGTTCCTCGGCTCAAGAGTGGCCATTATCACACAATATATATATATGCAACCATCCGAGAAGGAGGTTCGACGGCTCTAGAATAGCCAATAATACAGTATCAACAGGTTGGACTAATATATAGTCTCCAATTCATGATCGACCCCGCACTCTCGAGAGTGTGCGTGTCTCGCCGCTATACAGCGTCACAAAGTGGTATACCGGGGTTTCGAACCCGCCGGTCATCACCCACATCTATTACTCACCTCAATACGGCGCGACGACTACTCCGCAATGCCCTTGCCACGAGAATCAAGCTCCGCACGCGTAGAATCTGATCAAATACAACAATTATATCAATTACGGGTCAAAGAATCATAACCCACTTCAATTTATATGAAATTCGCATAATTACACTAAGTTGGTAAAACCCGACCCCGGGCCCCACTGCTCGGAAAATTCCGAAATTAGCACCAACGCGATCCTTATCTCGCCACGAGTCCGTGCATATAAAATTTATCGAAATCGGAGTTCAAATGGCCTCCCAAATCCAAAATTCCCGTTTTCAATATTTAGGCCACATTTCTTCAAGATTTCAACCCAATTTCATGAAGATTGATGTTAATACTACCATAAATTGATGTTTTTGAGTCAAGAATCTTACCTCCGACGAATACCCGATGACTTCTCAGTGATTTCCTCGAGTTTTCTTCTCTCTAGGGCTCAAATGTGTGTTTTGGGTTAATGAACCCGTAACCCTCTGTTTCTGGATTAAATTCACTGCCAGAACTATTTCTTCTACGCGATCGCGATGCTCAAAATCTCAGCCTCACGAGATCGCGACATTACTCACGCGATCGCGATGCACAATCACCCTGCTTCACGCGATCGCGTCCTAAATTCCTGCGATCGCGTAGCTCATTTCCCCTGGACCCATTTCTACTTCTACGCGATCGCGTAGATAAGCATGTGATCGCGATGTACACCCGTTTTCTTCTACGCGATCGCGACTGGCTACCCTGCGATCGCGATGCCCTGGCCCCCAGCTCTACGCGATCGCATCCCCCTCCCCGCGATCGCGGAGAGCAAACGCCTGCTGTGTTTATGACAGCAACCAGTTTTTCTCTTTTCTTCCAAAAATGGTCCGTTTGGACCCCCGGATTCATCCCGAGACCCCCGGGACCCCAACGAAAATCACCAACATATTCCAAAACACGATACGAACTTGTTCCAATCATAAAAACACCCTACTAAACATCAAAATCTCCATTTACTCACGGATTCAAGCCTAAGTTTCTTCAAAACTTTCAAAACTAACATTCAATCCAAAACCCGATCAAACGATGTCCGAATGACCCGAAAATTTGCAGACATATCCAAAATCACATAACGAAGCTACAGAAATTGTCGGAATTCCATTCCGACCCCGGATCAAAATATCACCTACCATCCGGTTTTCGCCAAAATTCAACCTTCGCCAATTCAAGCTTAAAACTACACCGGACCTCCGAATTCAATTCCGATTGTTCTCCTAAGTCATAAATGATCCCCCGGAACTAGTCGAATCATCTGACCGGGTTGCCCCAGTCAAGCGGACCTGGGTGCCTTTCATTCCCACGCGTTACCCCTGTGTTGACCGTTTCTCATTAACCAAATATATTACTAATCATAATTGATTTCACATTAAACAAATAAAACGATACGAGTGATTTATTAACAAGATTTTAATTTTCACAACGCCCGACATAACACCATATATATACATAAGACTGGAGTCCCACAGTTTACATGTCTACGAGCCTCTAGGATACAAAAAGAGAAATACAATACTTGCCGGTAACAAGGCTCCGGCTATACCTTACAAAACCAAAATGAAATCTAAATCGAGTGGCATGAACCACACAAGGCCCCGAGGAAGAAAGGGGCTCACCAAAACGGGCGGTGGAAGGAGAAGGATACTACTGCCGATGAGCTGAAGTGCCTGCTACTGATCCACCTACAATCATAACACGAATGTAGCGCCCCCGGCAAAAGGGACGTCAATACACTTGAATTGTACTGGTATGTATGGACAAACTTTGTCCCAAGTAAACTCAAGCCATTAAATTACATCAACAATTTATTAAGCCAGCCAACCATGTTTCCACATTTTCCTCATTTCAAATAATTCTCACACAAAGCACTTTCTACAATCAACCAATTTAACAATAACCAATCAATCACGTAAAGAACAAGTAGTCAAACAAAGGGGCAATCAGTGCCCCACAGGTTGCAAACTCTCCTGTTGTCTCCTTTCACAATTTCACATTATTGATTTATGTATCAATTTTCAATAGCGATTTCGATCGCTTTCCATCCTTATTGCCCCCGACCACCCTTATTACCTCGGCCACCCTTATCACCCCAACCCACACCTTATTTCACCACGTTGCGGCGCGCAACACGACCCCGCCTTACAGTTGAAAACACAACAATTTCAAACAGCAGATAAGGTACTACACACAATTTCAACAAGTTCAAATAAGCAACTTGCACATTGTTTCATGTTCTCAATTACTTCTCAAGCCAATATCACAACCAAGTTACAATGTTTCCACATTCAAGAATATTCACACATGTATATTCAACAATTTTCCATAATTCAAGTGTTTCATCTCTTTCCACAATAAACCAATTCTCAAGTGTTTCGTTTTCTTTTCCACAAGGTGCCATATAGGCTATCATAATCATTATTCACAAATTCTTTACCCAATTCAACTCTCATTTACCTTTCGGTTCATATTTCATACCACAACACTCATAGTTCAACAACAACTTTGAATATCCAACAACAACATCAATTAATCACATACAATTTTCTCAAATCAACACATGCCAAACAATTTTACACATAAGGGCGATTTCACAAGAATCAAAATTAGCCATACATACCTCGATTGAGCTTTCCTTAAGTTACTACAACACTCCAAAACTCTAGCAATTCCAATCTACTATGAGACATAACAAAATTAAACACATATTAGAAAGATATTCATGAAACTAGCTCATTTGAGCATTTTATCAAATACTAATTGTGCATCTTGATTTCAAATCCCCTTTTCAAGAATTGCTTCATTCCCTAACCCTATCTTTACTTATTTATGTTCATCAATCTTCCCACAACTCTATTTGCACAAGCATGCATACATAACACTACCATACCAAGAATCATACCTCAATAACACATCTCACAACCTCTACAATACTAACATAACCTAGGTTAGGAACCCATGGCTCCCAATCACCCTCCCATGAGTTCTAATGTATGTATCTTACATAAATAATCACCATAGAGTAGTTGGAGATGATAGACATACCTCTTGTTGTAAGAATTTTAAGAATCTCCACTTGAGGTGTTCTTGAAGAATTCAAGAATTAGAAGGAAAATCTAAGGATTTTGAAGATTAATCCTTGTTAGTATAAGTGTTTAAGGGGTAGAAATTACTCAAAGAACTATAAAATCTTACCTTAGATCATAGGGATGAAGTTTGGGATGAAACCCTCTTGAGAGAGCAAGTCATAACACCAAAAATGAGTTTGGAACACTCTAGGCCGGTCTTTGGGGTATTAAAACTATCCAGGTGCGCGAAGTGTTGCCCAGGTGCGCGAAGTGTGCAAGCTTCGCGCATGACTTCGCGCATTTTCCTGAGCATTCTGCCTAAGGTGCGCGAAGTGTGCGCGAAGTCCACTTCGCGCAGGACTTCGCGCATCTGACACCTGACGAGTAAAATGATCATAACTTTCTGTATACACCTCCGAATGACAAACGGTTTGTTGCGTTGGAAACTAGACTCAAAGGGCTTTAATTTGATAGGTTGATCCTCACACAACTCCTTATATAACCGGAGATATGATCATTCAAAGTGAGGTCTTGTGCGCACTCTTTTACAGATTTCGTCTAATATGCAAATTTTCCATCTTGGATTAGGCTTAGGCCTCTCCTTAGACCCCAAATCACTTATAATAAGACTTATACCCTTATTAAACTATCTAATTAATATCCATAATATTATGAATCCTTATTTGCACAAGAGATAAAATAATGTAGCCTACATTAGCACGACGAAGTCTTAAATAACTCGAAAAAAACATTTTCGGGGCCTTACATCCTCCCCCCCTTAAGATCATTCGTCCTCGAATGAGGATTTGAGAATGAGTTGGCTTTGAAAGACATGCTATGGAAACTATCAAAATTTTGACTAACTCTTATATTCTAGAAAAATTTCGCCAGAGTTTCCTTTGTATTATGGACATATCCACCTGTCAGAGGGCCCCCGAAACACATTACCAAACAACAATACACAAATACAATATTTCCCACAACTGGTATACACTTTCTTACCTCAACGAATGCACATATTCTATCACATTGTTACAATTGCACAAAAACTAGTCACTTCAATGAATTCTTACCTTATTAAACCAATTTAACACCATGTACACTCAACAAACCATTACCAATCTACACTTATTATTAGTTGTTTATTTAACACGCAAATATTTATAAGGATTTCATTTATCAAGAAAGGTTCAAGTGACCCAAGGCAACAACACATTTAACTCATTACAAAATGAAGGAGACTTTACTAATACTAAGAGGGAAACAACTTAGACAAGATGGCAGTTACTAGGAGTAGAAGGGTCACCTAATTTCTTCTAGGCTTGATCAAACAAATGGGGGTACTTTTCTTTCATCTCTTTTTCGGCTTCCCATGTGGCCTCCTCAACTTGTTGACTTCGCCACAATACTTTAACGGAGGCAACTTCCTTATTTCTCAACTTACGGACTTGCCTATCAAGAATGGCAACCGGAACCTCTTCATATGACAGATCTTCATTAACCTCTATAGCTTCGACTGGCATGATGGTGGATGGATCTCCAATCACTTTCTTCAACATGGACACATGGAATACCGGATGCACTGATGACATCTTAGGAGGCAACTCTAGCCTATAAGCAACTTGACCAATCCTTTGAATGATCCGATATGGCCCGACATACCTAGGACTCAATTTCCCTTTCTTTCCGAATCGCATGACTCCCTTCATAGGAGATACCCTCAAGAACACCCAATCATCGACTTGAAACTCCAAATCCCTTCGACGAACGTCTGCATAGGACTTTTGACGACTCTGTGCTGTTTTCATTCTCTCCTGAATAACCTTGACCTTTTCCATAGCTTCGTACACCATATCCGGCCCTAGCAATTCCGCTTCACCTACCTCAAACCACCCGATTGGCGATCTACATCTTCTCCCGTACAATGCCTCAAACGGGGCCATTTGAATGCTAGCATGATAGCTGTTATTGTAAGCAAATTCTATTAGTGGCAAGTGTTCATCCCAATTACCTTTAAAATCTAAGACACAAGCCCGCAACATATCTTCAAGCGTCCGAATGGTCCGCTCGGCCTGTCCATCGGTCTGTGGATGGAAAGCTGTGCTGAGATTCACCTGAGTTCCCAAACCTTGCTGAAACTTCTTCCAAAAGTTAGCGGTGAACTGAGCCCCGCGATCTGAGATGATAGAAAGTGGAGTGCCATGAAGCCTTACTATCTCCTTGATGTACAATCTTGCATATTGCTCCGCGGTATCAGTGGACTTGACAGGCAGGAAGTGAGCTGATTTGGTGAGTCGATCTACTATCACCCATATTGAGTCAAACTTACGCCGAGTGCGAGGTAACCCCACCACGAAATCCATATTGATCATCTCCCATTTCCACCTTGGTATTTCTATAAGCTGAGTTAATCCACCAGGCCGTTGATGCTCGGCCTTCACTTGTTGAGAGTTCGGACATTTAGCTACAAAGCCTGCCACATCCCTTTTCATACCGTTCCACCAATAAATCTCCTTGAGATCGTGATACATTTTCGTTGAACCAGGGTGCACATAATACCTGGAAGTATGAGCCTCTGCCATCACTCTTTCCCAAAGCTCGCCCACATCCGGAACACATAGCCTATCTTGACACCGCAATACACCATCTTCGCCGCTGAGTACAAATGCTGAGGTCTTGTCATTCATGACTGCTTCCTTCACCCGAACCAATGCTGGATCCATGAACTGTTTTTCCTTGATTTCCGCGACCAATGATGATTCTGCTCCATTATGCACCAAAATATCCCCCTCGTCTGACGCCGAGATACGAACCCCCAAACTGGCTAATTGGTAAACCTCTCGAGCCAGGGGTCTCTTGATCCACACCCAAATGAGCCAAACTACCCATGGATTTTTGACTAAGAGCATCGTCTACCACATTTGCCTTCCCTGGATGGTACAATATGTTCATATCATAGTCCTTAAGCAATTCTAACCACCGCCGCTGTCTCAGATTCAGTTCCTTCTGCTTGAACAAATACTGGAGGCCCTTGTGGTCTGGAAACACATCTACATGAACTCCATAAAGATAATACCGCCATATTTTAAAGCAGACACAACTGTCGCGAGCTCCAAATCATGTGTCGGATAATTCTTCTCGTGATTCTTGAGTTATCTCAAAGTATACTCTATAACCTTTCCGTGTTGCATCAACACACACCCCACACTAACCTTGGAGGCATAACTATCACCTTAACACTTTACATCATTAGCGGAACATCTTTATTATATTCCTCTAACATAAGACCTTCCACGAATTGAGTTCTACTATAATTTCCTTGATATGGTTACGATCCCATGTGAACAATTTCTACTAACTCTTCACAATTCTTAACAAAAGGCATTACTGAATGAGTTTTCTCGTATGACCTCCTATCTCAAATGAATAGCATTGGCTAACTTGCACACGTACCCCGAATAACACTATCTTGCACGACATTGCATCAAATGTAAGGTAACATTGTGCTCTAACTTTTCTTAACCAACCTCTTCTCCCCATATGTACATTATAGAATTTAAGAAACTGCACCTCTTTCCCCGTGAATGAAAATTCCTACCATCCCTCCTTACGGTTAAACACCTCTTAAAACATATCAACAACCTTTATATGTATATGATTTAGGAAGGGTCACTAGCCCTAGAAGGGTATTCTCTGAAACTTTAAATCCTTCTCAATCCTTCAACAACAACTTTTGGTTTTACTCTTAAGTGTAAGGCTTAGTCCACCTGATTCTATCTTCGATGAATAACTCGCCTTATTCCCCATGTTATAGTTACCAATAAAGTTCCCTGATATTGCGGCTTAAGATTTATCATGCTAAACATGTCTAGTCCGTCACGAGTGTTCATCCTCTTTCAATCTATTCCGAACCTTTCATTCCCATGCTGTTTTGCGGATAGTGCATAGTTAATAGCTTTATTGTCCCACACATTTGTCTGCCTCCCGTGAACTTGAAAAATCATTATGTCTTGTTTAATCATTTTACAGTACCACAATTTTACCAACGATAATCTCACTTCCCATTGTGTGTAGACATGAACTATCTCTAGACCCTTTAGTTGATATTCAGTGTCACCCAAGTCGGTTGCATTGCGGTTAGTCCCTTATAACTTTTATTAACACTTGTGCCCTAAGTGGGTCCACCATTCTGGTGCAAAAATTGTTTTAGATAACCATGACCATCTCAATTTAAAGGTTTTCTCCCCATTTCTTCTCACCTCATTCTTCCTAGTTAGTGAATAGCCAGGCACTCTTCCATATATTACGTGGTCCATTACCTTAGGTATTTCATCCGGCTCACCTCTTAACTCTTATTGGGATATATGTAGCAAAGAGTGTTCGTCTGAACATCACTCAACACTTATCTATTTGTAAGACTCTTTAGAGGCTCTCTATCAAGCCCCAATTACCATCTTGGGTTGTTGTGGCAACACATTTATTTCTCCCACTCGTTCTGGCTTTCTTAGTATCCCGAAACTTTGTTTAAATCACAAATCTATTATTAGCCCATTCCAAGTACTCACAATCTTTCACATTTGACATATGGTACTTCCTTGGGTTCCATTTCTCCTGACCTTATGACAAGTAAAAGTCTCTTTACAAACATACTCTTATTTTCTAGAATCGTTGACCCTATCATTCACATTGCAATGCGTGAAGAATTTACATTCCTTAATCTCTTGGGATGCTAGTTGTCTATCATTAGCATATTCTTTCAGAGAGTCATGTTACCCATTATCTCTTTTCTAGACCACACCTGTCTTCACCAAAATATTCAAATATCATAGCTACATGGTCTCACTCTTGTTTCATTGTATTTAAGTAGCCTCACGATGGCCCTCCCTCTCTCACATGGGGCGAATGTCCTGGATCTTGACACAAGTCTTGAGTGTAGAAACTTTAGGAACATATGCCTCATATATCTATCCCTCTTATATATACTCGACTATTAGGAAAATTTAAGTCACCATAGTATTGACCTCATAAGTTCCCTATTCCTATTCAGTCACGTAGGTATGGGATTCCAAGTCCCCACGCATATCCTTTATGAGTGTAACGCAACCTCGTACATTTATGGGTCCTTATAATGTTTGTAAGACAAGGGTTTTCTCACCTAGGGTCCAATTGAGTCTCATTTCATAACTTTTTAACTCATGTGAGAGACTTACACTCTCACCATTAATCTCTTAGTCTTTCTCCCATATATCACGTGCTTATATAACCAATATTATTTCACACCTTGCGATCAATTATATACTTCTCGCACTAACCACGTGTGCTACTCAAACTTACATATCAATTGTCAAATCAATGCCTCTTCGTGCGGGTAATCACTTTTAATCCTTTCCTCAAATAAAGCATACTTGTAGTACTATGTACTTATACTATATATATTCATACTGTTTATTCAACAAGATACATGTGCAATCTCCATAATACCTATGTCTTTTCCCATTGGTCATGACATATAACAACACTACATGAAACAGATGAAAGAGCATTTAAACTTACCTTGAATCTCAACGCACGGGTTATAAAACAATCTTATAGTCAAGCTTCATCGCACGATTTGGAATGTTGAAGAAGGGTAATATTCCTAAATGTCCGTGTAGCCCCCTACTTATATGATGTGGTCGACAACACACCTATAAGAAGAGCACTACTAGACACGGCTCCGAGACATCCTAGGACACTTTACAAACCTTAGGCTCTGATACCAAGTTTGTCACGCCCCAAATCGAGGAACATGACCGGCGCCTGACCGGGTTGCCCCAGTCAAGCGGACCTGGGTGCCTTTCATTCCCACGTGTTACCCCTGTGTTGATTGTTTCTCATTAACCAAATATATTACTAATCATAATTGATTTCACATTAAACAAATAAAACGATACGAGTGATTCATTAACAAGATTTCAATTTTCACAACGCCCGACATAACACCATATATATACATAAGACTGGAGTCCCACAGTTTACATGTCTACAGAGCCTCTAGGATACAAAAAGAGAAATACAATACTTGCCGGTAACAAGGCTCCGGCTATACCTTACAAAACCAAAAAGAAATCTAAACAGAAGTGGCATGAACCACACAGGGCCCCGAGGAAGAAAGGGCTCACCAAAACGGGCAGTGGAAGGAGAAGGATACTACCGCCGATGAGCTGAAGTGCCTGCTACTGATCCACCTACAATCATAACACGAATGTAGCGTCCCCGGCAAAAGGGACGTCAGTACACTTGAATTGTACCTGGTATGTATGGACAAACTTTGTCCCAAGTAAACTCAAGCCATTAAATTACATCAACAATTTATTAAGCCAACCAACCATGTTTCCACATTTTCCTCATTTCAAATAATTCTCACACAAAGCACTTTCTACAATCAACCAATTTAACAATAACCAATCAATCACGTAAAGAACAAGTAGTCAAACAAAGGGGCAATCAGTGCCCCACAGGTTGCAAACTCTCCTGTTGTCTCCTTTCACAATTTCACATTATTGATTTATGTATCAATTTTCAATAGCGATTTCGATCGCTTTCCATCCTTATTGCCCCCGACCACCCTTATTACCTCGGCCACCCTTATCACCCCAACCCACACCTTATTTCACCACGTTGCGGCGCGCAACACGACCCCGCCTTACAGTTGAAAACACAACAATTTCAAACGGCAGATAAGGTACTACACACAATTTCAACAAGTTCAAATAAGCAACTTGCACATTGTTTCATGTTCTCAATTACTTCTCAAGCCAATATCACAACCAAGTTACAATGTTTCCACATTCAAGAATATTCACACATGTATATTCAACAATTTTCCATAATTCAAGTGTTTCATCTCTTTCCACAATAAACCAATTCTCAAGTGTTTCGTTTTCTTTTCCACAAGGTGCCATATAGGCTATCATAATCATTATTCACAAATTCTTTACCCAATTCAACTCTCATTTACCTTTCGGTTCATATTTCATACCACAACACTCATAGTTCAACAACAACTTTGAATATCCAACAACAACATCAATTAATCACATACAATTTTCTCAAATCAACACATGCCAAACAATTTTACACATAAGGGCGATTTCACAAGAATCAAAATTAGCCATACATACCTCGATTGAGCTTTCCTTAAGTTACTACAACACTCCAAAACTCTAGCAATTCCAATCTACTATGAGACATAACAAAATTAAACACATATTAGAAAGATATTCATGAAACTAGCTCATTTGAGCATTTTATCAAATACTAATTGTGCATCTTGATTTCAAATCCCCTTTTCAAGAATTGCTTCATTCCCTAACCCTATCTTTACTTATTTATGTTCATCAATCTTCCCACAACTCTATTTGCACAAGCATGCATACATAACACTACCATACCAAGAATCATACCTCAATAACACATCTCACAACCTCTACAATACTAACATAACCTAGGTTAGGAACCCATGGCTCCCAATCACCCTCCCATGAGTTCTAATGTATGTATCTTACATAAATAATCACCATAGAGTAGTTGGAGATGATAGACATACCTCTTGTTGTAAGAATTTTAAGAATCTCCACTTGAGGTGTTCTTGAAGAATTCAAGAATTAGAAGGAAAATCTAAGGATTTTGAAGATTAATCCTTGTTAGTATAAGTGTTTAAGGGGTAGAAATTACTCAAAGAACTATAAAATCTTACCTTAGATCATAGGGATGAAGTTTGGGATGAAACCCTCTTGAGAGAGCAAGTCATAACACCAAAAATGAGTTTGGAACACTCTAGGCCGGTCTTTGGGGTATTAAAACTATCCAGGTGCGCGAAGTGTTGCCCAGGTGCGCGAAGTGTGCAAGCTTCGCGCATGACTTCGCGCATTTTCCTGAGCATTCTGCCTAAGGTGCGCGAAGTGTGCGCGAAGTCCACTTCGCGCAGGACTTCGCGCATCTGACACCTGACGAGTAAAATGATCATAACTTTCTGTATACACCTCCGAATGACAAACGGTTTGTTGCGTTGGAAACTAGACTCAAAGGGCTTTAATTTGATAGGTTGATCCTCACACAACTCCTTATATAACCGGAGATATGATCATTCAAAGTGAGGTCTTGTGCGCACTCTTTTACAGATTTCGTCTAATATGCAAATTTTCCATCTTGGATTAGGCTTAGGCCTCTCCTTAGACCCCAAATCACTTATAATAAGACTTATACCCTTATTAAACTATCTAATTAATATCCATAATATTATGAATCCTTATTTGCACAAGAGATAAAATAATGTAGCCTACATTAGCACGACGAAGTCTTAAATAACTCGAAAAAAACATTTTCGGGGCCTTACACCCGGAACTAGTCGAATCATCCGAATCCGGTTCCGAGCACTCTAACTCAATAGTCAACTCTTGGTTGACTTTTCATATTCAAGCTTTCTTCAAACATGCTATTTGTTTCATTTTCAATCCAAATCACTCCTAACTCACCCGATATACTCTAATAATGTTTTAAAAGCATAATATATGAAAATGTAAGGTAACGGGGTGGTAATTCCCGTAACGACGGGCCGGGTCGTTACAGACATGATTGAGGGAATATGTCACGACCCTAGTTCACCAATCGTGAACATGTCATGACAGCACCCAGTCCCCACGACTAGGTAAGCCTAACACTTTGCGGAATGTACAAGTTTATGAACTTTAAACAAGAGATAACGAAAAATGATATAAATAGGAATGTAATCCGTGCCACTTGGCACATACACTTGTCAACACACTGTATAAAACACCACCAAGACCTGGAATCCCACGGGCAACACTGACTAAAAGAAAGTATACAACTGTGGCTCTATGAGTAAAGAGTATCTAAACAACGAAATGAAGGAAAAACATCCACTAGAACTATCAGAATAGAAGGAGGGCCTCCGGATCCGCGGACGTAGCATATCATACCTCGAGTCTCTTGAAGTGTTGCTAGATCACCTGTAGGGCGCCTGATCGGATGTACCTGGATCCGCACAACAAAAGTGTGCAAAAGAGTAGCATGAGTACACCACGGCGGTAATTAGTAAGTGCCAAGCCTAACCTCGAAGGAGTAGTGACAAGGAAGGTCAGGGCCCTACAGAGAAGAAATAAAAATAATGATAATAATAATATCGAGCAGTTTAAACGATAATATTCCGAAATAACAACAATAAAATGATTACTGCAACCGTCTACAATTAACTAACAACAAGTAACAAACTCAATTAATAAGTCCAGGACCTGTGGGAATTGAACCCACAGTCCCATCAACAGTAACCCTGGGCCTCCAGGAATCGAACCCGCAGCCCATATCTCAATAAATCTCAGGATATCCGGGAATCGAACCCGCAGTCCACATCTCAATAATATATCAATAGCTCAGAGGATCTCCGGGAATCGAACCCGCAGTCCATATCTCAACAACTCAGGATCTCCGGGAATCGAACCCGCAGTCCCTACCAATAACTCAGGATCTCCGGAATCGAACCCGCAGTCCCTACCAATAACTCGGGATCTCCGGGAATCGAACCCGCAGTCCCTACCAATAACTCAGGATCTCCGGGAATCGAACCCGCAGTCCCTACCAATAACTCGGGATCTCCGGGAATCGAACCCGCAGTCCCTACCAATAACTCAGGATCTCTCGGGAATCGAACCCGCAGTCCCTACAAATATCACTTCGGGTCTCTGGGAATCGAACTCACAACCCTGGGATCTCCGGGAATTGAACCCGCAGTCCACCAACACATCAAATAAAGAAACACACAGGGAGAGTATAATATGCTTAATTACAACTTCACCGAAGCTAGTGCTAACAATTTATCAAGAAGTTCAAGTAAGTCAACTAGGCAATTAAACATGTTGAATCCTAGCCAATCATGCTTTTCTAACTAATACCGGGTAAAAGTAACGCTTTTATCAGCTAAAAGCAGGAATATCACTAATCGGACAATTCAAGTAAAGTGTGTATTACAACAACCAGCGCATGTACACGCCCGTCACCTCGCGTACAAGGCATTTAAACTATCACATAATATCCTAGGGGTGAAAGTTCCCCCACACGAGGTTAGACAAGCCACTTACCTTGACTCTGGTACAATACCGCTAAGAGACAACTCTCTCGCCGCGAATGTCAACCTCCACAGGTGTAGTATCTGATAAAATGAATATGATCATATCAAAATAGGCCAATTGGGCATTACCCAATCAAAACAACTCAAAATACACCAAAACTCACAAGTTGCCAAAACCTGACTTTCGGTACACCTCTCAAAAAATTACGAAAATTATATATTCGGGTTCCTTATCTCAACACGAGTCCGTGCATATAAAATTTATCGAAATCGGACTCCGTTTGCCCATTCAAATCAAAGATTTTCTAAAATTTAGGCCTAGGGCTCAAACCCACCTTTAATCTTCCATTTTCAGTGAAATAATCAAGGATTTCATGATAAAGTAACGAATTAAGGTCAAGAGACTTACCCCCGATAATTTCCCGATGATATCCCAGCGTTTCCCCATCAATTTCCTTTCTTGGAGCTCAAAAATGGCATTTTTGCGAATGAGCCCCGCGACTGGATTGTTCTGGACTTAAATCCACTGACAGACATTTTTACTCTATGCGATCGCATGAACACTGTTGCGATCGCATAGAACAAATTTTGACCCTCGCCAAACTACACTATGTGATCGCATAGTCCTCAATGCGATCGCAATGCTCTCCCAAAATATACCTATGCGATCGCATACCCTGCTCCGCGATCACATAGAACAAAAGCTGGGCCTGGGCCCCTCTTCTCTATACACTATGCGATCGCATAGGACTGTACGCGATCGCAGAGACAACCTTCCAAAACTATGCGATCGCATATACTCGCCCGCGATCGCATAGAACAAATACTTGGCCTCTTCAAAACCTTTTATGCGATCGCATCAGCCCATTGCGATCGCATAGAGCATTCGTCTGCAGCACATACCAGCAGTTAACAGCATTTCCAAAATGCATGAATTAGCCCGATTGGACCCCCGGATTCATCCCGAGACCCCCGGGACCCCAACGAAAACCACCAACCTACTCCAAAACATGATACGAACTTATTCCAATCATAAAAACACGTCTAACAACATCAAAACCCATAATTCACCTCGAATTCAAGCCTAAGATTCTTAAAACTTTCCGAGTTGCACATCCGATCTAAAACCCGACCAAACAACGTCCGAATGACCTAAAACTTTGCGTACATATCCAAAATCACATAACAAAGCTACAGAAATTGTCGGAATTCCATTCCGACCCCCAGATCAAAATCTCACCTATCGTTCGTATTCGTCAAAATTTCAAACTTTGGCATTTCAAGCCTAATTGAGCTACGGACCTCCAAAATACATTCCGAATGCGCTCCTAACCCCAAAATCACCTAACGGAACTAATGGAGCCATCAGATTTCCGTTCCGAGGTCGTCTTAACGTTGTTCCGGCAACGGGCCATTTTTCAACTATAAGGCTTCTATTTAGGGACTAAGTGTCCCAAAATGCTCCAAATTTCAAAACTGACTCTCCCGGCAAAACACAATAGCAGAAACGCACTTGGGGAACAGTTAAATTGGGGATCGGGGCGGAATTTTCTAAAACGACCGGCCGGGTCGTTACATCTTCCCACACTTAAAGATTCGTTCGTCCTCGAACAAGCATAGAAAATATACCTGGAGTGATGAAAAGATGAGGGTATTGGCTGCGCATATCCTGCTCGGTCTCCCAAGTCGCCTCCTCGACCGGCTGACCCCGCCACTGAACCTTTACCGATGCGATGTTCTTTGACCTTTAGCTTCCTGACCTGCCTGTCTAGAATGGCTACTGGTTCCTCAACATAAGACAGATCCTTGTCTAGCTGAACAGAAGTGAAGTCCAACACACGTGACGGTTCACCATGGTATCTCTGGAGCATAGAGACATAAGACACGGGATGGACCCCGGCTTGGCTGGAGGTAAGGCCAACTCATAAGAAAACTCCCCAACACGCCTCAAAATCTCAAAAAGGCCAATAAATCTAGGACTCAGCTGAGCACATTAGCCTGATATAATCTGAAGATATTCCCTCTTGTTCAACAATTAAGTCTTAGAGCCTAATTCCAACATTCGGAATTCTATGTCAGGCATGTTTTCATCAAGAGATCACTCAATATTCCTCAAACGCCGTCCTCAAACATGACTGCATAACCTTGCTGGATTCTTACCTTTGAACTCAAAATCCACAGGACCACAATAATATTTTATGACCAAATTAGTCAAAATTCAACGAATCAGATGCTCTCATTGCTCCTCATGATCTACATAGGCCTCGTTCTAACTTTTACAATACTGACACAACAGAAGAAATGTGCCGATATACATAACCAACTACTGAACCAACGATTCATTGGGTCTATACTCCTGACAAGATTCATTACCTTGTCCTAAACCAGAGGATGATCTTTTCATCCATAATATACCTCATATAATGAGTTTGAACCGATCCCAAATCCCATGGTCTCATCTCACCCAGTACGAACTACTCAGGCGATAAGCCACCTCAGACATAATCAAAAGTCCCACAAGATGACACAATGTGCTAGTAATCCACAAATTCGTACGTGATACAAAGGAAGGTGAATACTAGAGATGACTATTCAACTCTCACATAAACATGGACCTCCTCGGAGAATAGGAAACAGAACACATGAAAGCAATTATAGACACTGAAATAAACGTCACACTGTTGCGGTGTGCAACCTGATCCCAACAATATAACCATGGCGACGTGCCACCCGATCCCAACAATATAACCATGGTGGAGTGCCACCCGATCCCAACAATATAACCATGGCGGCGTGCCACCCGATCCCAACAATATAACCATGGCGGCGTGCCACTCGATCCCAACAATATAACCATGGCGGCGTGCCACCCGATCCCAACAATATAGACTCACAAAGGAGTCATATGTCAAGCTGAATAGCTCGTCACATCAAAATAATGAATATCGATCATAAGCACACTAAGGTGCATGATATCAGACACAATGAAACATATAGCGCTATAGGCTACAAACTCAAGCACAACCTGAGGTGCGATATAAGATCTGAGTCTCAAGAGCCATCATGCTCATATAACATCACCGCTGAGCGGAACTTCAACACATAAGGAACTTACCAAGCCGTCTCACACTCATACGGCGCAATATATCTTTACATGAATTTAACTAACCGTGAATTAAGACCGCGACTACCCCTCCATAAAGGGCGCACTGCTGGAAGAAACATAACCGGCCTGACGCATGGTTCACTTCCGTATTTAAATCTATCCACCGACCTTAAGTCTATCTTGGTCGTGCCAAGCTAAGTCAATAGTATTTCACAGGTCTATAACCCAATAAGCAGAGTGCCTTCCAGGCATAAGTTCTCAAATGGATGATATCACCAAAATCCTCATACTTGGTTTAAATTTCTAACCAAACAAGTGACTACATGTCACACCTATACAATCTCCTTGTGGGACAAACTCCCACCATCTTTCGAATAATTAAACGGGCCTGCACATTCAACCCACCGGCTGCACTAACACTGAAAAGCGATCAGGAGTCCCTAACCGGGATGCAAAGCCTTTCTCACAGAACACCGATCTCAAATGATATTGATGTTAATACCCATCTTACTCAAAACACTAAAACTCCTTTCCTGCTCATCCGAGCTCTTTATATCACATTCATTGACCAAACTGTGAGCTTGGTCCTTACTTCAAATTTCATACTACTCACTGCACCCCATGTGCCGATATACGATAGACACAGTTTCCATCATAGCTCTAGAACTGACGATAGGCTAATACTTCATCACATAAGACTTTACATTTAACTCACTACAGGAGAGCTATAACAGCATACGGTGAATTCCCATAACCATCGAATATGCCAATATCTAAGTAGTGGTCCAAGCCACCATAACCCTTCCCGAGATCTGCCTACTCATAACAGGCCCTAACAGAAGAATACTTCAGAATAACATCAACCACTATGGCCGACAAGTCTCAAATGCACCACCACAAAATCACATGCATAACTCGATCACGTTGCATAAACCGATCATTGACACTAATATGCCAACTCAACTATGGATAATCAATCTACTTCCTTCCAGTTTATCCTGGATTGCCTTATAATGTCAATATCTCCCTTCAATACCTAACTTATTTCAATCACACTCACCCCGAGTGACCTTAAATCATGAGGCCATATTGTCTCAAGAACGACGACCATTTCATGTCTCTCAAATGCTACACCACAAGTCAAAACATCATAGATCGTTTTGTGCCTTTCTTCATAAGTTGCTTCAAAAGCTTGAGCCTCAACTGTACTTATAAACTAAGAATTATCAGGCACCACACTTTACCTCTTGAATTCACTAGGACCGCTATTGAGAGCCATCCGGCCCTGACTTGCCCCAGTACACAATCAACTCTACTGAATATTATAACAATTGAATACCCTCTCGATAAATCCCCCAGCAGAACCACTTCCCGCGAAGCCTGCACCTATACAAGGCATAAATCATGAATCTTTCCTCAAGTTTGAACATGAACCAGTAAGGCCAACCATAACATGCATTCAACAATTCATATACTCAAATTACCACTCATGGCCCTTTTCCGTGGCTACAATAATACAATAATACGCTAGTATCCAGAATTCACACAGGTAATTAACCATGCGACCCAATCTTAAACGGTGGAACTCTCCTACTTAGCCCAAAGCCACTATTACACGACTCTCGAACACATTAGAACCATTCTCTCAAGTCATTTACTATTATTCAACTGGAACTCACTTGATCCAACGAATATAACCACATGTGCCCTATTAGCACTCTAACACCATAGGGTATGACCTCATCCCAATACAACCAAACATCTTCTCGCTCCATGCATCAAGCATTATTTACTGACGACATCTTAAAACATACTATGATTCTCACACTCCTATGAAGCACCATGTAGTCATCACTGAAATCTTCCCTACTGATAATGAAAGGTAGAATTTATTAGGGATACAGGAACATCAAAAGTCCCAACACCATGCGAGCCTCAACTCTTGCCCATCCGCAAGTTTCAAAGAACTTTTTGAATAATACCTAAATACATCGCAGGCCAAATCTGATATGACACATGACCCATAATTTGATCGTTGATAGTGAAATTCTTTCACTTGACACGAAGCCTTAAGATACATCTGGCTAATCCATGATACTAGCCTTTAACATTCGTATGTCTTCATCATAAGACAAGCCAAAGATATTCGTTTGGTACATGTCCTTCTTAAGACAGTTAAACTCATTTCCCCCCAGTATCTCTGCTGGCTGAATCCCTCGCTAAATAGATATCTAATATGAACCATATAGTCTTTATTACCACTAACTATCTTTAGATCTACATCCACCTTGTGATTCTACTATTACTGTGACGATTAGGTAGTTAAGTAAACCTTCTCAAGATCGTACTTATCAACCGAATGTCAGAACCTAGTGCACCCCCATGTGCACAATTGAAGATATCTCAATTCTCTTGCATTATCGATATGGATGACACACGGTAACAATAGTTGAGTAAATTCTTGACTCCCTTGAAATCCCTCTGCAGCATCACGAACCGTAGGCGCATACTTGATACCGAGTGCGCAATTTCAATACACGAGGGGATCCAAAAGAACATATGACATAGGCTCCAACTGAATAAATGGCGTACGATAAGGAATTCAAAGAATTGAAGAGTTTTCTAAACAGTTACATAGCCCCTTGTAGATAAATGCAGACGTCTCCATATCGATTAACGAGAATCTAAGTAACCGGTCTGTGTCCCGTAACTCCTACGAATCTAGAGCTCTGATACCAACTTGTCACGACCCTAGTTCACCAATCGTGAACATGTTATGACGGCACCCAGTCCCCATGACTAGGTAAGCCTAACACTTTGCGTAATGTACAAGTTTATAAACTTTAAACAAGAGATAGCGGAAAACGATATAAATAGGAATGTAATCTGTGCCGCTTGGCACATACACTCGTCAACACACTGTATAAAACACCACCAAGACCTGGAATCCCACGGGCAACACAGACTAAAAGAAAGTATACAACTGTGGCTCTATAAGTAAAGAGTATCTAAACAACGAAATGAAGGAAAAACATCTACTAGAACTATCAGAATAGAAGGAGGGCCTCCGGATCCGCGGACGTAGCAGATCGTACCTCAAGTTTTTTAAAGTGATGCTAAATCACTTGAAATGATCCTGATCTGATGTACTTGGATCTGCACAACAAAAGTGTGCAGAAGAGTAGTACGAGTACACCACGGCGGTACTCAGTAAGTGCCAAGCCTAACCTCGATGGAGTAGTGACGAGGAAGGTCAGGGCCCTACCGAGAAAACAATTACAAAAATGATAATAACAATAATAAGCAGTTTAAACGATAATAATTCCGAAATAACAACAATAAAATGATTACCGCAACCGTCTACAATTAACTAACAACAAGTAACAAACTCAATTAATAAGTCCAGGACCTGTGGGAATTGAACCCACAGTCCCATCAACAGTAACCCTGGGCCTCCGGGAATCGAACCCGCAGCCCTTGTCTCAATAAATCTTAGGATCTCCGGGAATCGAACCCGCAGTCCACATCTCAATAATATATCAATAGCTCAGGATCTCCGGGCATCGAACCCGCAAGTCCATATCTCAACAACTCAGGATCTCCGGGAATCGAACCCGCAGTCCCTACCAATAACTCACGATCTCCGGGAATCGAACCCGCAGTCCCTACCAATAACTCACAATCTCCGGGAATCAAACCCGCGGACCCTACCAATAACTCAGGATCTCCGGGAATCGAACCCGCAATCCCTACCAATAACTCAGGATCTCTGGGAATCGAACCCGCAGTCCACGTACAATATCACTTTGGGTCTCTGGGAATCGAACCCACAGCCCTGGGATCTCCGGGAATTGAACCCGCAGTCCACCAACATATCAAATAAAGAAACACACACGGAGAATATAATATGTTTAATTACAACTTCACCGAAGCTAGTGCTAACAATTTATCAAGAAGTTCAAGTAAGTCAACTAGGCAATTAAACATGTTGAATCCTAGCCAATCATGCTTTTCTAACTAATACCGGGTAAAAGTAATGCTTTTATCAGCTAAGAGCAGGAATATCACTAATCGGACTATTCAAGTAAAGTGTGTGTTACAACAACCAGCGCATGTACACGCTCGTCACCTCACGTACAAGGCATTTAAACTATCACATAAAATCCTAGGGGTGAAAGTTCCCCCACACGAGGTTAGACAAGCCACTTACCTCGACTCCGGTACAAAACCGCTAAGAGACAACTCTCTTACCGCGAATGTCGGCCTCCACAGGTGTAGTATCTGATAAAAATCAATAGAATCATATCAAAATAGACCAATTGGGCATTACCCAATCAAAACAACTCAAAATACACCAAAACCCACAAGTTGCATGTCACGCCCCAAATCGAGGGACATGACCGGCGCCTGACGGGGTAGCCCCAATCAAGCGGACCTGGGTGCCTTTCATTCCCATGCGTTACCCCTGTGTTGATTATTTCTCATTAACCAAATATCTTACTAACCAAAATGAAATCTAAACAAAAGTGGAGTGAACCACACAGGGCCCCGAGGAAGAAAGGGGGTCACCAAAACGGGCAGTGGAAGGAGAAGGATACTACTGCCGATGAGCTGAAGTGCCTGCTACTGAACCACCTACAATCATAACACGAATGTAGCGTCCCCGGCAAAAGGGACGTCAGTACACTTGAATTGTACTGGTATGTATGGACAAACTTTGTCCCAAGTAAACTCAAGCCGTTAAACAAGGATCACGATGACAAGACAACCAATAGATTACATCAAGAAATCAATTAAGCTAACTATCCATGTTTCCCACCTTTTCCTCATTTCAGATAAGCCTCAACACAAGCACGTTTAAGGTCAACAAATAGAACAACAACCATTCAACCACATAAATTGCAAGTAGTCAAACATAGGGGCAATCAGTGCCCCCCAGGTTGCAAACTCTCCTGCCGTCTCCTTTCACAATTTCACATCATTGATTTTTGTATCAATTTTCAATAGCGATTTCGATCGCTTTCCATCCTTATTGCCCCTGACCACCCTTATTACCTCGGCCACCCTTATCACCCCAACCCACACCTTATTTCTTCATGTTGCGGCGCGCAACCCGATCCCACCGTACAGTTTCAATCACAACAATTACAAACAGCAAATAAGGTATTACACCAAATTACAACAAGTTCAAATAAGCAACTTACAAGTTGGTTCATGTTCACAATTACTTCTCAAGCCAATATCACAGCCAAGTTTCAATGTTTCCATAATCAAGAATATTCATACCGTATTGTTCAACAACTTACCAATCCTCAAGTGATTCGTTTCTTTTCCATATGGTGCCATATATGCCATCATAACCATTATTCACAATTCTTTACCCAATTCAACTCTCATTTATCTTTCGGTTCATATTCCATACTACATCACTCATAGTTCAACAACAACTTTGAATATCCAACAACAATATCAAGAATTTCACACAATTTGTCAAATTAACACGAACCAAACAAATTTCACACATATAGGCGATTTCACAAGAATCAAAATTAGCCATACATACCTGGTGATGAGTTTTCTTCCGTTAACTTCCTACTTTATGCTTACCCAAGATATCCTACTCTTGACAACCTTGTTCTTGAAGACTCTTACTTCTACTCACTTCTTTTTACTAAAAATCAAGTTCAATAATCATGCATGAGTGTAAAATTCCATTTTCAAAAGCTATTATATGCAAACCTCTCTTTACCCATTTTAAAACTAAAAATTAGAGAAAATAGCTAGGGTTTTTACCTTGAAAATATTGGGGAAGTTGAATCTTTGCCCTAGGATCGTTTGAACTGAGTGGTTGGAACAATCTTTGAAGATAGAAGACTTCTCTCTCTAAAACCCCTCTCTTCTCTCTCTAATTTTTGTAAGATGATATGATAAAATGAAGGAGAAAGGTGTTATATTAAAGAAGAGGTCGGGTCGAATTTTATAAAATTTCTGGGCCAGGTCGAATCTGCGGTGCACTTTGCGACCGCAGAATCAACATGCGGTCCGCATAGTGACCGCAGAATGGCCTCAAAAATGACTCAAGTTCTGTTACAGAATGCGACCAATATGCGGTCCGCATTCTTGATCCGCGGTCGCAAAGTGCACCGCAGATTCATTATGCGATCGCATATCGACCGCATTTTCAACATGATTTTGGGAGAAACTTTCTGTTAAGCTTTGCGGCAAGAATGCGGTCCGCATAGCAGATCCGCGGTCGCATTCTTGACCGCAAAATTGACACTTTTCTGGAAAAATGATTCTCTACATTTTTGAAACTTAAATCACTACCAAGGGTAATCACTATTCTACGCATTCCTAACACATTATTCGGACCATGACACTATAGCTACTAGGTTTTATGCACAAAAATTTTACGGGGCCTTACATCCTCCCCCGCTTAAGATCATTCGTCCTCGAATGAGGATTTTGAAAATGAGTTGGTTTTGAAAGACGTGATATGCAAATTATCAAAATTTTGGCTAACTCTTATATTTTAGAAAAATTTCGCCATAGTTTCCTTTGTATTATGGACATATCCACCTGTCAGAGGGCCCCCGAAACACATTACCAAACAACAATACACAAATACAACACTTTCCACAACTGGTATACACTTTCTTACCTCAACGAATGCACATATTCTATCACATTGCTACAATTGTACATAAACTAGTCACTTCAATGAGTTCTTTCCTTATTTAATCATCTTAATACACCATGTACACACAAACAAACCATTACCAATCTACACTTACTATTAGTTGCTTATTTAACACATGAATCTTTATGAGGCTTCATTTATCAAGAAAGGTTCAAGTGACCCAAGGTAACAACACATTTATCTCATTACAAAACGAAGGAGACTTTACTAATACTAAGAGGGAAACAACTTGGACAAGGTGGCAGTTATTAGGTGTAGAAGGGTCACCTAATTCCTTCTAGGCTTGATCGAACAAATGGGGGTACTTTTCCTTCATCTCTTTTTCCGCTTCCCACGTGGCCTCCTCAACTTGTTGACTTCGCCACAATACTTTAACAGAGGCAACTTCCTTATTTCTCAACTTACGGACTTGCCTATCAAGAATGGCAACCGGAACTTCTTCATATGACAAATCTTCATTAACCTCTATAGCTTCGACTGGCATGATGGTGGATGGATCTCCAATCACTTTCTTCAACATGGACACATGGAATACCGGATGCACTGATGACATCTCAGGAGGCAACTCTAGCCTATAAGCAACTTGACCAATCCTTTGAACGATCCGATATGGCCCGACATACCTAGGACTCAATTTTCCTTTCTTTCCGAATCGCATGACTCCCTTCATAGGAGATACCCTCAAGAACACCCAATCATCGACTTGAAACTCCAAATCCCTTCGACGAACGTCTGCATAGGACTTTTGACGACTCTGTGCTGTTTTCATTCTTTCCTGAATAACCTTGACCTTTTCCATAGCTTCGTACACCATATCCGGCCCTAGCAATTCCGCTTCACCTACCTCAAACCACCCGATTGGCGACCTACATCTTCTCCCGTACAATGCCTCAAATGGGGCCATCTGAATGCTAGCATGATAGCTATTATTGTAAGCAAATTCTATCAGTGGCAAGTGTTCATCCCAATTACCTTTAAAGTCTAAGACACAAGCCCGCAACATATCTTCAAGCGTCTAAATAGTTCGTTCGGCCTGTCCGTCGGTCTGTGGATAGAAAGCTGTGCTGAGATTCACCTGAGTTCCCAAACCTTGCTGAAACTTCTTCCAAAAGTTAGCTCTGAACCGAGCCCCGTGATCCGAGATAATAGAAAGTGGAGTGCCATGAAGCCTTACTATCTCCTTGATGTACAACCTTGCATATTGCTCCGCAGTATCAGTGGACTTGACTGGCAGGAAGTGAGCTGATTTGGTGAGTCGATCCACTATCACCCATATTGAGTCGAACTTACGCCGAGTGCGAGGTAACCCCACCACGAAATCCATATTGATCATCTCCCATTTCCACCTTGGTATTTCTATAAGCTGAGTTAATCCACCGGGCCGTTGATGCTCGGCCTTCACTTGTTGACAGTTCGGGCATTTAGCTACAAAGCTTGCCACATCCCTTTTCATACCGTTCCACCAATAAATCTCCTTAAGATCATGATACATTTTCGTGGAACCTGGGTGCACCGAATACATGGAAACACGAGCCTCTGCCATCACTCTTTCCCGAAGCTCGTTCACATCCGGAACACATAGTCTACCTTGACACCGCAATACACCATCCTCGCTGCTGAGTACAAATGCTGAGGTCTTGTCATTCATAACTGCTTCCTTTACCCGAACCAATGCTGGATCCATGAACTGTTTTTCCTTGATTTCCGCGACCAGTGATGATTCTGCTCCATTATGCACCAAAACATCCCCCTCGTCTGACGCCGAGATACGAACCCCCAAACTGGCTAATTGGTAAACCTCCCGAGCCAGGGGTCTCTGATCCACACCCAAATGAGCCAAACTACCCATGGATTTTCGACTAAGAGCGTCGGCTACCACATTTGCCTTCCCCGGATGGTACAATATGTTCATATCATAGTCATTGAGCAATTCTAACCACCGCCGCTATCTCAGATTTAGCTCCTTCTGCTTGAACAAATACTGGAGGCTCTTGTGGTCTGAAAACACATCTACACGAACCCTATAAAGAAAATACCGCCATATTTCAAAGCAAACACAACTGCCGCGAGCTCCAAATCATGCGTCGGATAATTCTTCTCGTGATTCTTGAGTTGCCTGGAAGCGTAAGATATGACTTTCCCGTGCTGCATCAATACACATCCCAAACCAACCCTGGAGGCATCACAATAGACTACAAATCCCTCTATGCTTTCTGGTAAGGCCAATACTGGTGCCTAGGTCAATCTTGACTTCAATTCTTGGAAACTTTTCTCACATGCATCGGACCACTGGAACTTAACTGCCTTCTGCGTCAGTTTTGTCAACGGGGAAGCGAGGGTTGAGAATCCCTCTACAAACCTCCGATAGTACCCTGCCAAACCCAAGAAGCTACGAATCTCTGTCGGGGTCGTGGGTCTAGGCCAATCTTTCACCTGCCGCAATCTTCTGAGGATCCACCTGAATTCCCTCACCGGAAATAACATGCCCTAGAAAGGCTACGGACTCCAACCAAAACTCACATTTTGAGAACTTGGCATACAGTTGATGCTGAAGAAGGGTCTGCAATGCTGCTCTGAGGTGAACGGCATGATCTTCCCTGCTCCGAGAGTAGATGAGGATGTCGTCAATGAATACAATCACAAAGGAATCTAGGAATGGCTTGAAAACCCGATTCATAAGGTCCATGAAAGTTGCTGGGGCATTGGTTAGCCCAAAAGACATGACCAAAAACTCGAAGTGACCATAACGAGTTCTGAAGGCGGTCTTAGGAATATCCTGCTCCCTGATTTTCAACTGGTGGTACCCAGACCGTAAATCAATTTTTGAGAAGAACTTTGCTCCCTGCAATTGGTCAAACAGATCATCCACTCGAGGCAAAGGATATTTATTCTTGATGGTGACTTTGTTGAGCCGCCGATAATCAATACACATTCGAAGTGACCCATCCTTCTTTCTGACAAAGAGAACCGGAGCACCCCACGGCGACACACTCGGCCGTATGAACCCTTTCTCTAATAAATCCCTCAGCTGCTCCTTTAACTCCCTTAACTCTGCTGGCACCATCCTGTATGGTGGAATGGATATTGGCTGAGTATCTGGCAATACATCGATCCCAAAATCAATCTCCCTATCCGGCGGAATGCCCGGAAGCTCATCCGGAAACACTTCAGGAAATTCATTCACAATTGGCACGGACTCGAGGGTAGTCACCTCTAAGGTGGTGTCCGTCACCCGAACCAAGTGATAGATACACCCCTTCTTAATTATCTTCGAAGCCTTAAGGTAGAAAATAAACCTACCCTTTGGCACTACACCATTTCCTCTCCATTCAATAACTGGCTCGTTAGGGAACTCGAGCCTCATAACTCTCGTCCGACAGTCAAGCTTGGCAAAGCACGAATAGAGCCAATCCATCCCCATAATTACATCAAAATCTACCATCCCAAGATCAATAAGATCGGCTGTGGTATCACGACCACTTACCGTAACAACACAATTTCTATAGACTCGTGAGGCTGTAATAGAATCACCAACCGGAGTCGATACAGAGAACGGCTCATGAAGCTGTTCGGGTTCTACCCCAAAACTCGAAGCAATGAACGGGGTGACATAAGACAAGGAAGACCCCGGATCAATGAGGGCATAACAATCAATATTCCGTACAGACAAGATACCTGCGGCAACATCTGGAGAAGCCTCAGCACTCTAGCGGCCACTCAATGCATAGAATCGGCTAGGTCCACCTCTACCATGAGCTCCACCCCTTGCTGCATCACGTCCTGCTGATGCTGGAGGACGCGCTGATGATGTAGCAGCCGAAGAACCAGACGACTGAGCAGATCCCATACCCATACCCTGACTGGGTGCACGGCAAGCCCTCTGAATGTGACCTCTCACCCCGCACCTGAAGCATATCGGCATGTCAAGGTAGCAGGTCTCTGTATGAAATCTCCCACACTTGGGGCATGTATGTCTCCCTTGCTGCTAGGACTTCACCCCAGGACGACCAGACTGACGAGACCTCCTACTGTCTGAACCTGGTCTCAAATAACTACCTAGTTGATGACTGTGCACAAATAGTGGTGCACTCGCTGAGGACTGGGCGTATGACTGGGATGGCCCTGATGACCCTCTCCTTGGAAGTGATCTCCCTGAATGACCCATTGATCGGGCCCTGCTGCTACTCTCTCTTTCGCACGAATCTTCAATTTCCTAGCCTCTGTGGCCTGATCAAACCCCACAATCCTCCCATAGTTCATGTTCGAGTGCAAAGCTGCTGTGGGGGCCTCATTCACTACCAAAGGACTAAGGCCCTGAACAAACCGTCGAACCTGGGCATCCATGGTCGACACTAAATGAGGAGCGTACTTGGACAACCTTACGAACTCCATGCGATACTCCCAAACACTCATACTGCCCTGTTTGAGAACCTCGAACTCAGTGGCACGGGCTGCCATTGCCTCAGTAGGTAAGTAGTGGTCCATAAATGCATCCACAAACTCATCCCATCTGGCCGGAGGGCTCCCTTCCTCACGGGAATCTTCCCACATCTTAAACCATGAACGTGCCGCTCCCTTCAGCCTGTATGTGGCCAACTCTACCCCTTATATATCTGTAGCCTTCATCACTCTGAGGGTCTTATATATCTCATCAAGAAAGTCCTGCGGATCGGCCTCTAGGTCTGTGCCGGAGAATTCTGGAGGGGCCAACCGCAGGAACTGGTGGACTCTAGAACTAGATCTCCCTGTCCGCTGGAAGACGCAGGAGCATCATGGGATCTCTAGGCCTAGTCGGCCGCTAATTATGTCAACATGTGAGTGGATCCTCTAAGATCCTCATTAGATATACCGGAACCAGAAACTGATACTATATCAGAATCAAGGACAGTGGCAGGAGGCATGGTGGCACCCTCTGCCACCGCTGGAATAGGGACACTTGGGTTTTGAACAGATGGGCCAGGCAAATTCAGGACTGGTGGGTCATTCTCGCCCACGGCATCGGGTACATGATTAGCAGCCGCACTTGGGCCGGCATTGGCCCCAAGGCCGAGTCTAGCCTTCTTCTTAGGTGCCATATTCTGAAAATTTGGGAACAAGGCGCGAATTAGACACAGATATTTCCACATTGTACTTT
Source organism: Nicotiana noctiflora (assembly GCA_032618575.1). Classification (NCBI taxonomy): domain Eukaryota; kingdom Viridiplantae; phylum Streptophyta; class Magnoliopsida; order Solanales; family Solanaceae; genus Nicotiana; species Nicotiana noctiflora. The sequence goes on from JASVEL010013128.1 coordinate 332,986, forward strand.
ACCGCACGATATAGATTAACAAAGAAATAGGTAAATTCCAAAATGTCCGTGCAGCCCCCAACTTATCTGATGTGGTCGACAACACACCGATAAGAAGGGCACTACTAGACACGGCTCCGAGACATCTTAGGACACTTAAAAACCTTAGGCTCTGATACCAAGTTTGTCACGCCCCAAATCGAGGGACATGACCGGCGCCTGACTAGGTAGCCCCAGTCAAGCGGACCTGGGTGCCTTTCATTCCCACGTGTTACCCCTGTGTTGATTATTTCTCATTAACCAAATATCTTACTAACCAAAATGAAATCTAAACAAAAGTGGAGTGAACCACACAGGGCCCTGAGGAAGAAAGGGGCTCACCAAAACGGGCAGTGGAAGGTGAAGGATATTACTGCCGATGCGCTGAAGTGCCTGCTACTGAACCACCTACAATCATAACACGAATGTAGCGTCCCCGGCAAAAGGGAAGTCAGTACACTTGAATTGTACTGGTATATATGGACAAACTTTGTCCCAAGTAAACTCAAGCCGTTAAACAAGGATCACGATGACAAGACAGCCAATAGAATACTTCAAGAAATCAATTAAGCTAACTAACCGTGATTCCCACATTTTACTCATTTCAGATCAGCCTCAACACAAGCACGTTCAAGGTCAACAAATAGAACAACAACCAATCAACCACATAAATTGCAAGTAGTCAAACATAGGGGCAATCAGTGCCCCCCAGGTTGCAAACTCTCCTGCTGTCTCCTCTCACAATTTCACATCATTGATTTTTGTATCAATTTTCAATAGTGATTTCGATCGCTTTCCGTCCTTATTACCCGTTCCACCCTTATTACCTCGGCCACCCTTATCACCCCAACCCACACCTTATTTCCTCATGTTGCGGCGCGCAACCCGATCCCACCGTACAGTTTCAATCACAACAATTACAAAGAGCAAATAAGGTATTACACCAAATTACAACAAGTTCAAATAAGCAACTTACAAGTTGGTTCGTGTTCACAATTACTTCTCAAGCCAATATAGTCTTTATTACCACTAACTATCTTTAGATCTACATCCACCTTGTGATTCTACCATTACTGTGACGATTAGGCAGTTAAGTAAACCTTCTCAAGACCGTACTTATCAACCGAATGTCAGAACCTAGTGCACCCCCATGTGCACAATTGAAGATATCTCAATTCTCTTGCATTTTCGATTTGGATGACACACGGTAACAATAGTTGAGTAAATTCTTGACTCCCTTGAAATCCCCCTACAGCATCACGAACCGTCGGCGCATACTTGATACCGAGTGCGCAATTTCAATACATGAGGGGATGCAAAAGAACATATGACATAGGCTCCAACTGAATAAATGGCGTACGATAAGGAATTCAAAGAATTGAAGAGTTTCCTAAACAGTTACATAGCCCCTTGTAGATAAATACAGACGTCTCCATATCCATTAACGAGAATCTAAGTAACCGGTCTGTGTCCCGAGACTCCTACGAACCTAGAGCTCTGATACCAACTTGTCACGACCCTAGTTCACCAATCGTGAACATGTTATGACGGCACCCAGTCCCCATGACTAGGTAAGCCTAACACTTTGTGGAATGTACAAGTTTATGAACTTTAAACAAGAGATAGCGGAAAACAATATAAATAGGAATCTAATCCGTGCCGCTTGGCATATACAACACACTGTATAAAACACCACCAAGACCTAGAATCCCACGGGCAACACAGACTAAAAGAAAGTATACAACTGTGGCTCTATAAGTAAAGAGTATCTAAAGCAATGAAATAAAGGAAAAACATCCACTAGAACTATCAGAATAGAAGGAGGGCCTCCGGATCCGCGGACGTAGCAGATCACACCTCGAGGTCTCCAAATGTGCTGCCGATATCACCTAGTATGGGCCTGTCCTGATGTGCCTGGATTTGCACAACAAAAGTGTGCAGAAGAGTAGCATGAGTACACCACGGCAGTACTCAGTAAGTGCCAAGCCTAACCTCGATGGAGTAGTGACGAGGAAGATCGGGGCCCTACTGAGAGAAAATAATTACAAAAATGATAATAACAATAATAAGCAGTTTAAACGATAATAATTCCGAAATAACAACAATAAAATGATTACTGCAACCGTCTACAATTAAATAACAACAAGTAACAAACTCAATTAATAAGTCCAGGACCCGTGGGAATTGAACCCACAGTCCCATCAACAGTAACCCTGGGTCTCCGGTAATCGAACCCGCAGCCCATGTCTCAATAAATCTCAGGATCTCCGGGAATTGAACCCGCAGTCCCTACCAATAACTCAGGATCTCCGGGAATCAAACTCGCAGTCCATATCTCAACAACTCAGGATCTCCAGGAATCAAACCCGCAGTCCCTACCAATAACTCACGATCTCCGGGAATCGAACCCGCATTCCCTACCAATAACTCACGATCTCCGGGAATCGAACCCGCGGTCCCTACCAATAACTCAGGATCTCCGGGAATCGAACCTGTATTCCCTACCAATAACTCAGGATCTCTGGGAATCGAACCCGCAGTCCACGTACAATATCACTTCGGGTCTCTGGGAATCGAACCCACAGCCTTGGGATCTCCGGGAATTGAACCCGCAGTCCATCAACATATCAAATAAAGAAACACACAAGGAGAGTATAATATGTTTAATTACAACTTCACCGAAGCTAGTGCTAACAATTTATCAAGAAGTTTAAGTAAGTCAACTAGGCAATTAAACATGTTGAATCCTAGCCAATCATGCTTTTCTAACTAATACCGGGTAAAAGTAATGCTATTATCAGCTAAGAGCAGGAATATCACTAATCGGACTATTCAAGTAAAGTGTGTGTTACAACAACTAGCGCATGTACATGCTCGTCACCTCGCGTACAAGGCATTTAAACTATCACATAATATCCTAGGGGTGAAAGTTCCCCCACACGAGGTTAGACAAGCCACTTACCTCAACTTCGGTACAAAACCGCTAAGAGACAACTCTCTTGCCGCGAATGTCGGCCTCCACAGGTGTAGTATTCGATAAAAATCAATAGAATCATATCAAAATAGGCCAATTGGGCATTACCCAATCAAAACAACTCAAAATACACCAAAACCCACAAGTTTCCAAAACTTGACTTTTGGTACGCGTAGCCCCAGTCAAGCGGACCTGGGTGCCTTTCATTCCCACGCGTTACCCCTGTGTTGATTATTTCTCATTAACCAAATATCTTACTAACCAAAATGAAATCGAAACAAAAGTGGAGTGAACCACACAGGGCCCCAAGGAAGAAAGGGGGTCACCAAAATGGGCAGTGGAAGGTGAAGGATATTACTGCCGATGCGCTAAAGTGCCTGCTACAGATCCACCTACAATCATAACACGAATGTAGTGTCCCCGGCAAAAGGGACGTCAGTACACTTGAATTGTACCGGTATGTATGGACAAACTTTGTCCCAAGTAAACTCAAGCCGTTAAACAAGGATCACGATGACAAGACAGCCAATAGAATACTTCAAGAAATTAATTAAGCTAACTAACCGTGATTCCCACATTTTACTCATTTCAGATAAGCCTCAACACAAGAACGTTCAAGGTCAACAAATAGAACAACAACCAATCAACCACATAAATTGCAAGTAGTCAAACATAGGGGCAATCAATGCCCCCCAGGTTGCAAACTCTCCTGCTGTCTCCTCTCACAATTTCACATCATTGATTTTTGTATCAATTTTCAATAGCGATTTTGATTGCTTTCCATCCTTATTACCCCTTCCACCCTTATTACCTCGGCCACCCTTATCACCCCAACCCACACCTTATTTCCTCATGTTGCGGCGCGCAACCCGATCCCACCGTACAGTTTCAATCACAACAATTACAAACAGCAAATAAGGTATTACACCAAATTACAACAAGTTCAAATAAGCAACTTACAAGTTGGTTCATGTTCACAATTACTTCTCAAGCCAATATCACAGCCAAGTTTCTATGTTTCCATAATCAAGAATATTCATACCGTATTGTTCAACAACTTACCAATCCTCAAGTGTTTCGTTTCTTTTCCATAAGGTGCCATATAGGCCATCATAACCATTATTCATAATTCTTTACCCAATTCAACTCTCATTTATCTTTTGGTTCATATTCCATACTACATCACTCATAGTTCAACAACAACTTTGAATATCCAACAACAATATCAAGAATTTCACACAATTTGTCAAATTAACACGAACCAAACAAATTTCACACATGTAGGCGATTTCACAAGAATCAAAATTTGCCATACATACCTGGTATCGAGTTTTCTCCCTTTAACTTCCTACTTTATGCTTACCCAAGCTATCCTAGCTTTGCCGACCTTGTTCTTGAAGACTCTTACTTTTACTCACTTCTTTTTACTAAAAATCAAGTTCAAAAATCATGCATGAGTGTAAAATTCCATTTTCAAAAGCTATTATATGCAAACCTTCCTTTACCCATCTTAAAACTGAAAATTTGAGAAAATAGCTAGGGTTTTTACCTTGAAAAGATTGGGGAAGTTGAATCCTTGCCCTGGGATCCTTTGAACTGAGTGGTTGGAACAATCTTTGAAGATGGAAGACTTCTCTCTCTAAAACCCCTCTCTTCTCTCTCTAATTTTTGTAAGATGATATGATAAAATGAAGGAGAAAGGTGTTATATTAAAGAAGAGGTCGGGTTGAATTTTATAAAATTTCTGGGCCGGGTCAATTCTGCGGTCGTATCTGCGATCGCAGAATCAACATGCGGTCCGCATAGTGACCGCAGAATTGCCCCAAATTCACACAGGTTTTATGCACAAAAATTTTACGGGGCCTTACATCACCAAAACTCGACTTTCGGTACGCCTCTTGAAAAATTACGAAAGTTGTATATTCAGGTTCCTTATCTCAACACGAGTCTGTGCATATAAAATTTATCGAAATCGGACTCCGTTTGCCCATTCAAATCAAAAAATTTCTAAAATTTAGGCCTAGGGCTCAAACCCACCTTTAATCTTCCATTTTCAGTGAAATAATCAAGGATTTCATGATAAACTAACGAATTAAGGTCAAGAGACTTACCCCCGATGATTTCCCGATGATATCCCAGCGTTTCCCCGTCAATTTCCTCCCATGGAGTTCAAAAATGGCATTTTTGCGAATGAGCCCCGCGATTGGACTGTTCTGGACTTAAATCCACTAACAGACATTTTTACTCTATGCGATCGCATGAACACTGTTGCGATCGCATAGAACAAATTTTGACCCTCGCCAAACTACACTATGTGATCGCATAGTCCTCAATGCGATCGCAATGCTCACCCAAAATATACCTATGCGATCGCATACCCTGCTCCGCGATCACATAGAACAAAAGTTGGGCCTGGGGCCCTCTTCTCTATACACTATGCGATCGCATAGGACTGTACGCGATCGCAGAGCACAACCTTCCAAAACTATGCGATCGCATATCCTCGCCCGTGATCGCATAGAAAAAATACTTGGCCTCTTCAAAACCTTCTATGCGATCGCATCAGCCCATTGTGATCGCATAGAGCATTCGTTTGCAGCACATACCAGCAGTTAACAGCATTTCCAAAATGCATGAATTGGCCAGATTGGACCCCCAGATTCATCCCGAGACCCCCGGGACCCCAACGAAAATCACCAACATACTCCAAAACATGATGCGAACTTATTCCAATCATAAAAACACACCTAACAACATCAAAACCCATAATTCACCTCGAATTCAAGCCTAAATTTCTTAAAACTTTCCGAGTTGCACATCCGATCTAAAACCCGAACAAACGACGTCCGAATGACCTGAAAATTTCCGTACATATCCAAAATCACATAACAAAGATACATAAACTGTGGGAATTCCATTCCGATCCCCGGATCAAAATCTCACCTATCGTTCGGATTCGCCAAAATTTCAAACTTCGGCATTTCAAGCCTAATTGAGCTACGGACCTCCAAAATACATTCCGAATGCGCTCCCAACCCCGAAATTACCTAACGGAGCTAATGGAACCATCGGATTTCCGTTCTGAGGTAGTCTTAACGTTGTTCCGGCTACGGGCCATTTTTCAACTATAAGGCTTCTATTTAGGGACTAAGTGTCCCAAAACGCTCCAAATTTCAGAACCAACTCTCCCGGCAAAACACAATAGCAGAAATGCACTTGGGCAACAGTTAAATTGGGGATCGGGGCGTAATTTTCTAAAACGACCGGCCGGGTCGTTACAGAATAGGATTGAGTGTGATAATTTCTAATTGCTTTATGATCGAGTGCGGTGTATAGGCGTGGCGATGAGCATCTATACACTGGCGTCTAGCATGACCGTGAATAATTTGTTGACACATGTTGTGAGTTAATGTGGAATGTTCTTAAGTCATGTTCTTGAGCCCTTGCCAGGTTGTGAAGGTTGATCATTGTTTCCCTTTGTCGGGACTTTGTTGTGTTGTTGATGTTGTTCCCTTGCCGGGATATTGTTATGATTATTGTTTCCCCTGCCGGGACTTTGTTGTGTTGTTGATGTTGTTCCCTTGCCGGGATATTGTTATGATTATTGTTTCCCTTGCCGGGACGGTTCATATTACTTGTTTCATTCTTTTGCCCTTGACTGTGATTGTTAATTAGGTGAGGAAGAGTGAAAATGCACGAAGGGTGATGTCGTGCCATTTTTACTTATGTTCGCACGAAGGATCATTCTGTGCCCTATTTTACTATTATGCACGAAGGAACATTCCGTGCCATTGTTACTTAAATTATGCATGAAGTATCATTCTATGCCTTGTGTTATTATTTATGTACGAAGGGACATTCCGTGCCATTGTTGTTTAAACCATGCACAAAGGATCATGTCGTGTCATGGATGTGAGGATGAGAGTAAACGCACGAAGGGTGATGTCGTGCCCTTTTATTTGCTTATTTGGTGAGGATGAGAGTAGAAGCATGAAGGGTGATGCCGTGCACTTTTATTTGCTTGTTTGGTGAGGATGAGAGTAAAAGCACGAGGGGTGATGCTGTGCACTTTAATTTACTTATTTGGTGAGGATGAGAGTAAAAGCATGAATGGTGATGCCGTGCACTTTTATTTGCTTATATGGTGAGGATGAGAGTAAAAGCACGAAGGGTGATGCCGTGCACTTTTATTTGATCATTTTGGTGAGGATGAGAGTAAAAGCATGAAGGGTGATGCCGTGCAACCATTTAAATTTCTTGCTTTGCAATAACTATGCTACACTCTGTTTTTATCTTACTGATTTATTATGTGTTGCTGATTGTGCTCCCCCAGCATATTACCTCCTTTGTTAGTTGTGTTACTTAATATCTCTATTATTTTGTGGTACATACATATATAGAACTGCACAGGTTTATGTGAGTGTCTGGTCCTAGGCTTGTCACTATTCGCCGGGATAGGCGAGTCACTTACCAGCACATGGGGTCGGATTGTGCTGATACTATACTTCTGTACGTTTTTGCACAGGTCCAGGTTTTAAGTAGGAGCAACAGCAGTAGTACACTAGCGGGATTATCGTACTTCCGAGACCGAGGTAGCTTGCAGGTGTCCGCAGGCCCGGCGTCTCCTCTATTTACTTTTATTATTGTTGTGGTCTCATTGTTCCAAGACAAACTGTTATTATTTATTTTCTTTCAGACCATTATGTGTAGTTATTCCTTAGTAGTTCGTGAGCTTGTGACTCCACATCTTGGGTAGAGGATTTATATCCGTTACTTTACATTATTATTCATCTCTTATTCGAAAGACTTCCGCATTTAAAAAATTTGAGTATTATTCTTTCTATTAAATATGAGAACGAAATGACGTATAAACAGGAAGATGGTGAGTGAATTGGCTTGCCTAGCTACCACGAGTAGGCACCATCACGATCCCGATGGTGGGGTAAATCTGGGTCGTGACATTCATACCCTCGGGTCCAGATTTACAATGGTTACTTACCTCAAACAGGATAAAATACTACTCTATAATGCCCTTGCCTCTTGACTCGTCCTTGACTTGCGTCAAATCAACACAAAATCAGAATCATAACATTAGAATATGATAAGGGAAGAAAACCTATGTGAAAATAATCAAATTATACCAAAAATTCCAAAATTGGTCCAACCTGACCCCCGGACCCATATCTCCAAATTCGATAAAACTCACGTAAATGGAATCATTATCCTCCTATGAGTTCATACATACCAGTAACACCAAAATCTGATCACAAATGGCCCCTCAAATCCCTAGATTAAGCTCACTAATTTCCAATCCCTAACTCCCCAATTTTACGCTTTAAATGTCCCAAATTTCATGTTTAATTAGGTATAAATCACAATAGGATTGAGTATTAAGTCTATAAATCTTACCTCCAAGAAGTTCTCTTTGATTCTCTCTTCAATCTCCCTCAAGAAGCTCCAAAACCGAGTAAAAATAGTGAACTTTGGCCAAAAATCGCGAAAATGGCCTTTTAAACTTTTTGCCCAGCTATTTGAAATCCTTCTTTGCAAATGCTGTAAAATCCTCGCATTCGCAAAGCAAAATGTTTCCTTTGACCAAAAATCTTCTTACACGAACACGGGAATGCGATGCCTCAACAGATCAAACCTTCACGAATGCAGCATAACCATCGTGAACGCAATGAACATAGACCCTAGCCCTTTGCGAATGCAGACCCTCATCGCGAACGTAAAGGCCTACTCTCCTGCCTCACATCTTAACCCTTCGCGAATGCAAGAGCCCTCTTGCGAATGCGAAGGCTAAACGTCTGCAACACCAACATCGTTTATTTTTCAACTTTTTCCAACATGAATTGATCCATTCAACCACCTAAAACTCACCCGAGGCCCTCGAGGCCTTAAGCAAACATGCCAGCATATCTCATAACAGCATTCAAACTTGTTCTAATCTTCGAAACACTCAAAATACCAAATTAACATTAGATTCGAGTCTAAGAATTCCAAAATATTACAATTCCGCTTTCGATCAAAAAGTCTATCAAACCTCGTCTGAATGACCTAAAATATTGCAAACATGTCACAAATGTCACAAAGGACCTACTCCAACTTCTGGAATTCCATTCCGACCCCTATATCTAAATCTCACATATCAACTGGAAAATGACAAAATTCTAATTTTGCCAATTCAAGCCTAAATCTATCCCAAACCCATTCCAATCATGCTCCTAAGTCCCAAATTACTTCCCGAAGCTATATGAACCATCAAAATTTACATCCAAGCCCTTTATCACATAAGTCAGCATCCGGTTGACTTTTCCAACTTAAGCTTTCTCATAAGAGACTAAGTGTCTCATTCCTTTCCAAAACCTCTCTGAACCCAAACCATCCAACCCGATAACACATAATACATCTAAACAAGATAATAAGAAGCAGAAATAGGGAAACGGAATGGTAACTCATGAAACGACCGATCGGGTCGTTATAAAAATATAAATATTTGCTTAAATTTCTAGGGCTTTGCTATTCCAATATAATCTACCTACAAAGTTTGTGTCCTTACTGCCACATATCTTATAAATATATTACCTTCTACTATTTTGAATAACATTTCACTCTATGAGAAATTTCATGGTCATCTTCTATCATATGATCATCTTAAGTCTTTTGGATGTCTATGTTGTGCAACTTCTCCCAAGGTTGGTAGGGATAAATTTCTGTCTAGGGCAATCTCCTGACTATATCTTGGGTATCCTTGTAGCAAGAAAGGTTATAAATTGTTCAATTTGTCGAATTCTTCAATTTTTAACTCAAGGGATGTTGTGTTTCATGAGCACGTCTTCCTTTATTATTCCTCTTCTCAATCCTCCTCAACTCCTATATTTCTAGCCCCCTCTTATGATTTTATCCCTATTTCTACTCTTCCCTCCCTCCTTTATCCTCCCTTCCCAACTCTTAACCTACTCATCACTCCCTTTCTTTATCTCTGTCTACTTCATCTCCTACCCCTTCTTCCCCTTCTCATTTACTTGTTGTCTCATATCATGTACCTTCCCTCCACCCTTCTTCTCCCTCGCCTCTTATTTCTACTCCATATCCTAGGCATTCTACTAGAATTTGTCATCCTTCTACATACCATAATGAGTATGTTTGCTCTTCTGTTATTTCTTATGCCCCTGCTTTTGATATTCCACAGCTTTTCACTATTGAACTACATTCACATGAGACTAAATATTATTATCAGGTTGCTTCCTCTCCTGCTTGGCAAGAGCCATGGTTAAGGAATTGTAGGCTCTTGAAGCCAAGCATACTTGGGACATTGTGAATTTCAGGCTCTTGAAGTTAAACATACTTGGGACTTTATTCCACTGTCCACTAACAAGAAACTCATTCCTTATAAATTGGTATATAAGATAAAATAAAATTTGAAGGAACTATTAAGAGATACAAGGCTAGGTTGGTCATTCGAGGTGACACACAAAAAGAGTATATAGACTATATAGAACGTTATTCTCCTATTGTCAAATTTACAACCATTAAATGTCTTCTTTCCCTAGCTCCCAAAAGACAGTGGACTATGTATCAATTAGATGTAAATAATGGATTCTTCATTGGGATCTCCATGAAGAAGTGTATATGAATATGAAGGTCTCCCCAAGTCTACGGGTTTCTTTTCCCTGTTCTTCTTTCGCTCTTCCTTTGGTTTGCAAGCTCAAAAAGTTTCTATATGGTCTTAAGCAAGCCTCAAGAAGGTGGTTTTTCAAACTGTCTGAATCCTTGTCTACTAAAGGCTACATTTCTAGCAAAAATGACTACTTTCTTTTTACCAAAATCTGCTGGGGACTCACTCACTGTATTGGTTGTTTATGTTGATGACATCCTCCTTGTCGGGGATGATATTTCTGAGCTGTACAGTGTAAGGCTTTCTTGGATGACCAATTAAATATCAAAGATTTGGGCACCATTTACTACCTTTTGGGCTTGGAGGTTTCTCACACTCCCCGAGGCTTTCTTGTCAGCCAGACTAAGTTCACCACTGATATGATCTCTGAATTCAACTGCCAAAACTTCAGTTCTATTACTATACCCCTGAATTCTTCTCTCAAGCTCACTGCTGACATGGGAAGCTAATCCTAGTGGTTATCGGAGAATTATTAGGAAGCTAAATTTTCTTTGACACACTAGGAAAAATATTCCTTTTTCAGTCCAACACCTAAGTCAATTCATATAGGCTCATTAGATTCCTCTCATGATGGTTGCACTCTATGTTTTGAGGTATTTGTCCAATGCTCCAGATCTGGGCATATTTCTGCCTTGTTCTTCTGATTTGGATCTCAATATTTTCTCTAATTCTGAATGGGCAGCTTGTGCTCAGTCTAGGAGATCTATTTTTGGGTACTACACTATCTTTGGTGGTTATCTTATTTCCTAGTAAAGCAAAAAAAACAATCCACTATTTGTTTGTCTTTAGTTGAGGCAGAATATCGAGCCTTAAGGAAGGTTGTTGTTAAGATCCCTTGGTTAGCTAGAATTTTGGGTGACCTTGCTTTGCCTATCACCAACCTAGTCCCTATTTTTTTGGACAGTCAGACTACCTTGCATATTTCCAAAAACCATACGTTTCATGAACATACTAAGCTGATTGAAATAGATTACAAATTTGTCTAGGACAGCCTTCAAGCTAGTTTAATCTCTATTCATTTTGTCCCTAGTTTTGCTCAACTAGCAGATGTCATGACCAAGGCCCTTTCTAGATATCTCCACCATTTGATTCTTGGCAAGCTTGGTGTTGCATTACCCTCGAGCATGAGAGGGGTGTTAACCATATTTACCAACAGCATATCCGTCGGTCGAAGGCCCGAATGGTTAAGCCCAACTTGTAACTTATTTTATATTTCATACTTTAGCCAAATTACGTTACTTAGATAGCCATTATATCATTACATAGATAGTCATCTCAAGTGTAAATATATAAACAAAGAGATGATGAATAATAAAGTGGGACAGTCATTTCATTTTCTTCTAATATCTCTCTCTCTAACTTTCGGTTAGAGGTATTCATGGTTCGGTTTGGATCGATTTTTCCTGGAAAAAAAGCAAACCAAGTAAGTCGATTTTTCAAACATTAGAACCAAACCAATTAAGTTTATTTTTTTCTCGATCCAATTTATGTCAAATTTTGTCGATTTTTCAATTTTTTTGGTTATTTATCGGATTTTTTCTTAATATATGACATACACTACCAAACACATATTTCAGCGGCCACATTTTCAACGTAACACTATTAAATAAATTGTCCTTTTAGAAATCTATTGTTTATGAAGATATAATGATGATAATTGAATTAAATAGTGATGAATAATTTAAAGACTCAATTAAAAATATATTATTTTAACACGAAATGGATTCTTACACTTAACAAAACAAACCAATCAAATTAGAATGCAAGGGTAAAGAACTACACTAAAAGTGCAAACTATTAACATTTACCATAAAATTTCGAAACTTTATATATATATATATATATATATATATATATATATATATAAAAGTGTAATAATGAATTTGAAATAGCTACTCCTATAGTCGGTTTAGTTCGGGTTTTTTTTAATTTTTTCTGATTAAAATCATAACCGAATAAAATTTGATCGATTTTTAATATTCAAAACCAAACCAAACCAAACCAAAAAGTATCAATTTTTTTGATCGGTTTGGTTTGGTTTTCGGTTTGGTTCGGATTTTATGATTTTTATGAACGCCCCTATTTCCAGTTCCTTCTCTTCTCTGATACGATGGTAGGGTTTTTCTTCCATGGAAATTCCACCATAATTGGGTTGATTTGTATCATAACAGTATCTTAGCTCTTATTGTACTCTTCTTAATACCATTAATAACTGCGAAATTGACCAAAAAAAAAGTGAATGAGCACATGCATATGCTAGATTAGTTAACAAAAGAGATAAAGGCTAAAGAAATCCAAAGAAAATTTTTAAAAAAAATCATTTTTCCCTTCTAATGGGCTAGCGGTAACGGAGGATGAAAGAGAAGATGACAAATATCAATTAGAATTGGAAGAGGCAGACAAAAAATCCTTAAAACTGGAAGCTTACCTATTAGCTATAAATACAGTATATAAAATTTTAAAAAAGACAACCAGAAGTGAAACAAAATTGAAAAAATATAAGAAGAAACCCAATATTAGGAGAAGTGAAAATTTAAGTGAGAGAGAAACGAACCCTCCATTGAGAAAGAGACGAAGAGGGAGAAGTGAAAATAAAAGTAAAGTGAAAGAACATATCCCAAATAGGTAAACACGTGTAACCCAATAAAGAGGATAAGTGAAACATAAAAAACAATATGTAAAAGAATGTACAATATGTAAAAAAAAATGTACCTTAGAACAATCATTATGTTAACATAAAAAAATATCCTTTTTGTAACACAAAGCAGGATATTAAGGGAAGGAAGAAGGAAGCAAAACAAGAAAATAACAGTCATGAAAAATAAGGAGCATCTTGTTGAGTTTTTTTTTTTTTTAATATGGAAAGATATTAAAAAAGTGTGAATGGGAAATGGAGGGAAAATGAAAGTTTGAGTAAAATTTTAAGTTTCCCTCTCTCTTTAATGAGACATTGTCCATCATTGGTAGATGATAAGAATGTTGGTGGGCTTATATACAAATGCACTTCATATAGCTCTTAAAGAGTTAGGAAGAAGGCAAGTCTCGCACCGTCGTCGTCATCATTCGGCTCAGCTTCGGCTTCGGATTCGGTCAAATGATCAAACTGTATTTTATGACGGACGTATTCCAATCCGAGTATAGTACCTTTTCCTACAAACATATCGTTCTTACTTATGACTACCTTGTCCAAGTGCTTGGTCCATTACAAGCAAGTGCTTGCTCCATAACAAGCTAAGTGCTTGTTCTACCATAGAGGGATGGCTAATCTCTCTCAGCTGACTGCTATAAATAGAGAAGCAGTTGGAGAGAGATACACACCAAAAAGACACTCGAGATACATTGGATATACATTTTGTATACACTAGAAAAACGAATTGCAATCTGATATCCTTTTCAGTAAGAATTCAATATCGGCTAGACATTGCATTCCTTCCTTTAAGAATTTATATTCGACTTCTGAGTTGTCCTCCTTTATTCTATATTATTTTAACTACAAACAAAGCATCCGTAAGTGTGATTTGCTGCCGAACTTTGTGTTTGTTGAAACACAGGGGTTTGAAGTACCATTACACTAGTGTGTAATTCGTTCTATCATGAGAGGAAATAATCCATAACCTTGGGTACTAGGATAGGATTAAATTCCTTAAGGAAACACTATGAATTCAGTGGGCTCGAATAAATTAATTATTGTTTCATTTATATTCACGTTATACGCTAACATTTTATTTTTACAGAATTATTATTTACAAATACAGGATAATAACCAAGGAACCAACAGAGGATGAAACTCCAGAGCATGAAAGCTTTCTCGTGATTGAGGCTTGGAAGCATTCTGATTTTCTGTGCAAGAATTATATTCTTAGCGGACTAGATGATAATCTGTATAATGTATACATTGGCGTGAAATGTCAAAATAATTGTGGAATGTGCTTGAAAAGAAGTACAAAATCGAAGATGTCGGGATGAAGAAATTCATCGCTGAAAAATTTTTGGACTACAAAATGGTAGATAGCAAGTCTGTTATTACCCAAGTCGAGGAATTGCAAGTGGTTATTTATGATCTACTTGCTGAAGGTATGTTTCAAATAAATACTGATGTTGAAAGTAAAAATTTTAGTATTATTACTAACGGAATTTTCATTAAAGGTCTTGCCAACAATGAAGCATTCCAAGTAGCACCAATAATTGAGAAGCTGCCTCCATTGTGGAAGGACTTCAAAAATTATTTGAAACACAAACAAAAGGAGATGTCCCTTGAAGATCTCATTGTTAGATTGAGAATCGAAGAGGACAATAAAGCTGTTGAAATGAGAGGCCGTGGAAACTCAACAATAATGGGAGCAAATATTGTTGAATATAACAAAAAGATGAAGAAGGCTTCTGGTCCGAAATACAACCCAAGCAAGAAGCAGTTCAGTGGAAACTGCTACAATTGTGGGAAAATCGGACATAAATCTAGTGTCGTGCTCGGAAGAAAGACAAGAAAAAAGGTCAAGCAAACATGGTAGAAAACACATGATGATGTTGATGGCTTGTGTGCCATGCTTTCTGAATGAAACTTGGTGGGAAATCCGAAGGACTGGTGGATTGATTCTAGAGCCACCCGCCATGTTTGTGCTGTGAGAGAAGCATTTTCTACATATGCTTCTGTTGGACCCGACGAGACATTTTCCATGGGAAATACTACAACGGCCAAGATTGAAGGATGTGGGAAGATATTTTTGAAAATGACTTTCGGCAAAGTGGTAACTTTGAACAATGTCCTTTAAGTTCCTGAGATTAGGAAGAATTTAGTCTTTGCTGGACTTCTTGTAAAGCACGGTTTCAAGTGTATTTTTGTATCTGACAAGGTAGTCATAAGTAAGAATGATATGTTTGTAGTAAAATGTTACCTTACCGAGGGCCTTTTCAAGCTGAATGCAATGATTATTAAAAATAATAATAAAATTTTTGCTTCGCCTTACTTACTTGAGTCAAATAATTTATAGCATGAACGTTTGGGTCATGTTAATTATAAAACCTTGTAGAAAATGATTAACTTGGAAGTATTGCCTAAGTTTCAATGCAAAAATCAAAATGTCAAATATGTGTGGAATCTAAGTATGTTAAACATCCTTATAAGTCGGTTGAAAGGAATTCAAATCCTTTAGACTTAATTCATACAGATATTTGTAACATGAAGTCAATACCATCTTGCGGTGGAAAGAAGTATTTTATAACTTTTATTGATGACAGTACTCGATATTGCTATATTTACTTACTTAAAAGTAAAGATGAAGCAATAGACGCATTCAAGCAATACAAAAATGAAGTTGAAATACAACTTAACAAGAAAATCAAAATGATATGAAGTGATAGGGTGGTGAATATGAATCTCCTTTTGAACAAATATTTTTAGAATATGGAATTATTCATCAAACAATGGCCTCTTACACGCCCCAATCCAACGGGATTGCAGAAAGAAAAAATTGTTTATTAAAGGAGATGATGAACGCATTATTGGTAAGTTTTGGATTGCCACAGAACTTGTGGGGGGAAGCCATTCTTACGGCTAGCCGAATACTAAATCGAGTACCCCATAGCAAAACACAATCCATTCCATATGAAAAATGAAAAATTAGAAAGCCCAACTTGAATTATTTGAAAGTGTGGGGGGGGGGGGGGTTGGCAAAAGTACAAATTTCTAAACCCAAAAGGGTAAAAATAGGACCGCAAATAGTTGATTGTGTTTTCATAGGATATGCGACTAATAGTAAAGCATATCGATTTCTGGTTCATAAATTAAAAAATCCCGACATTCATAATAATACAGTTATAAAATCAGATAATGCTGAGTTCTTTGAAACTATATATCCGTATAAAAAGGAATGCGAGTCGATTGGTGAAGGATCTAAACGACCTCGGGAAGAAACAAAAGAAAGTACATTTAATCAGGAGGATCCAAGACGTAGTAAACTTCAAAGAACGTCTACTTCTTTTGGACCAGATTTTGTGACTTTCTTATTGGAAAATGAGCCTCAAACATTTAAAGAAGATATGTCTTCTTCGGAATCATTATTCTGGAAAGAGGCAGTCAATAGTGAAATAGAATTCATATTGAACAACCATACATGGGAATTGATTGATCTTCCTCCTAGAAATAAACCTTTGGGTAGTAAATAGATTTTCAAGAGAAAAATGAAAGATGATGGCACTATTGATAAATTTAAGGCAAGACTTGTTGTCAAAGGGTATAGACAACGAGAAGGTCTTGACTACTTTGATACATATTCTCCAGTGACGAGAATTACGTCCATATGAATGCTAATAGCTTTAGCTGCAGTTTATGGTCTTGAAATTCATCAAATGGACGTAAAGACATCCTTCTTAAATGGAGATTTGGAAGAAGAAATATACATTGAATAACCTGAAGGATTTGTGGTTCCAGGTAAAGAAAAGAAGGCATGTAGACTTATTAAGTCCCTTTACAGACTAAAATAAGCACTCAAATAATGGCATACAAAATTTGACCAAACAATATTATCAAATGGTTTTAAGATAAATGAATGTGATAAATGTGTGTACATTAAAAATGATCCAAATCACATAGTCATTGTTTGCCTATATGTGGATGATATGCAGATAATGAGTAATGACATTGCAAACATAAATGCTACTAAGCGTATGCTAACTAGCAAGTTTGACATGAAAGACTTGAGAGTTACGGATTTAATTCTGGGGATTAAGATCCAAAAGACTTCTCAAGGTCTAGCATTGTCACAACTCATTATATTAAGACAGTACTTGAAAAATTCAAGCACTTGGGTTTTAAAGTTGCAAAGACTCCAATTGACGTGAATCTTGCATTAGCAAAGAACAAAGGCCAAAGCATATCACAATTGGTTTATGCTCGTGTGTTGGGATGCTTAATGTACATCATGAATTGTACACGACCAGATATAGCTTGTGCTATAATTAAATTGAGTCGATACACGAGCAATCCGGATCAAACTCATTGGATGGCAATTGTTACGCCCTAAATTCGAGGGACATGACCTGCGCCCGACCGGGTAGCCCCAGCCGAGCGGACCTGGGTGCCTTTCCTATCCCATGCATACCCCGCATTTTTCATTATCCATTAATCAAAGGAAATAGTCACTTATAATTAAAATACCATTTTTACAAAACACACATAGTCGCTTAATGTGGTTTACAACTTTCATCGCCGAATATACAAAATACATATGTACATAAGTTCTCAACCCACACTTACAATCTACGGAGCCTCTAAAGGTACAATAACATAATATAGTATTTGCCGGTAACAAGGCTCCAGCTATACCTTACATAAAATGAAAATAAAACTTCACACACAAGCGGCCTAAACCACACAGGGCCCCAAGAAGATGAAAAGGGAGCTACGATTGGTGGAACGGAGTACCTGCTGCGGATCCACCTACAATTATAACACGAATGTGGCGCCCCCGCAAAAAGGGACGCTAGTACATTTGAATTGTATTGGTATGCATAACAAACCTTACCCTGAGTAACCTCAAGCCATACACAAGTAATAGACCATAGAAGGAAGCAACAATTGAGTACACACAAGGAAGACAATCAAGGCAAACAAGTTAACAAACTCTCCTTACCCCCATCATCATTTCCACATTTTCAATTTCACAACGTTCTCATATTTCATTTCAATAGTGATATCGATCACTTTCCACCCTTATTACCTCGTCCACCCTTATTATCTCGTCCACCCTTATTACCACAACCCACACCTTATTGCTTCATGTTGCAGCGCGCAACCCGATCCTACCGAGCAATCATAATTCACAAAACAATACCACAATAATAATAATTTACAAGGATAACCACAACAAGTTTTAAGAGCAACAACCACAATTCCCAATAACAACAGCAACACAACTCACAAAAGATTTAGGTGGCTATCCATACCATTTCCTTCTTTTTCAACAGCCCGTTATACTATTTAGATCACAACAATAGTTTTCCACGACTATCCACAAGGGATGTTATCACAATTATTTCAATTTCACCGATTACGATTTCTCTCTATCATTTATTCTACAGTCCTTGCCATATAATACATTCGCAATCACAACTTAGTTTATTTCCATTTACTTGCACAATCATATCGGGTGTCTTAACCAACAACGCATAAGGCATAATATTTATATGAATTCACAAATAGTTCACACAAGTAAACACATCCTGCTCACAAGAGTTTAACTTCAAAACTAATTCATGGAGATATTACATACCAAGTATTCGGATACCAAACAAGGCGATTTTACAAAGGTTAAAGTTAGTCATACATACCTGAAGCTGGATTCCTTTCTAATTCCTACTTCCAATTTACCGAAAAATCTAGCAACGTCAATATAGTGCACAAATTAATACACATACTTAGAATTGAAGTTTATAATTGCTACTCAAACTTATTTAGGTTATCAACCCCTCTTTGAATACTCCCTTACCCCTACCTAATTCCTCCTACTAGATTTTAGGTTTTTAATAGATATGCATGCATGATTTCAACCATTATTTTAAGGACTAATGCATGAGACTGCCCCTCTTAGTTTAAAACAGAAATTCAATGGGAGAAGTTAGAGATTTTACCTATAAGGAAAGGGGGTATGAAGATAATCTTGAAATATTCCGGCCTTGATGGTTTTGAAGAACCAAATTTTGGAGAAGATGACTTTCTCTCTCAAGACCCACTCTTCCTCTCTCTTAATTTGTTCAGCAAGATTGTTAAAATGAGGGGGTTGAGGTATTTTATTAAAAAGGGGTCGGGTTTTAAAATTTATAAAAATAGAAGCACGAGAAAAATATGCGGTCGCATTTTGCTATCGCATAATCGAAATGCGGCCCGCAGATTGGACCACAGAAATGCGCCCAAAACTCTGAAGGTCTGCCTGGGTTTGTGATAGGAATGCGGTTTGCATTCCTGTTATGCAGTCGTATTTTGCACCGTAGAATTGACCTCTTCAAATCCTTTAGGAACTTATGCGACGATTATGTGGCCCGCATACTGATTATGCGATTGCATAGTGGACCGCATCTTCAACATCAATTTTGACAACCCTTCTGCTTCACTATGCGGTAGAAACGCGGTCCGCATAGCTGATCTGCAATTGCATTTTGGACCGCAGGATGACAATTTTCTGGAAAAATCAATTTTTTTTATTTTTAAGTGCAAAATCAGTAAAAAGGATCTAAACCGCGACGAGTTCTACACATTCCTAACACATATTCAGATCTTTACACTACGAGCTACTAGGTTTTGAGCACAAGATTTTATGGGGCCTTACATCAATGAAACGAGTTTTGGGATATTTAGAACATACCCAAAACTTTGATTTGTACTACAACAAATATCCTGCGGTGATTAGATGATATTGTGATGCAAATTGGATCACCGGTTCAACTGATTCAAAGTCCACAAGTGGATATGTATTCACTATTGGTGGAGGAGCGGTATCTTGAAAATCGTACAAACAAACTTGTATTGCCTACACTTCAATGGATGAGTTCATAGCCTTAGATAAAGTCGGTGAAGAAGCTGAATAGCTCCAAAATTTCTTGGAAGACATTCCATTTTGGCCCAAACCGTTGGTACTAATATGCATACATTGCGATAGCCAAACGGCAATTGGACGGGCTGGGAGTGTTATGTATAACGGTAAATCTCGTCATATATGACGAAGACATAAAACCGTTAGGCAATTACTCTCTAGAGGAATTACCGCGGTTGACTATGTAAAGTCAAGTGATAATATATCGGATCCACCTATAAAAGGCCTAACTAGAGAGGTAGTTGAGAAATCATCGAAGGGAATGGGACTATGGCCGAGAATAAGTCGTTGTGGTGGTAACTCTACCTAGAACACTGGAGATCCCATGATCTAGGTTCAAGAAGATCAAACAAAGTCATTAATGACTGTTCAACATTGTCAGCAAAAATTTTGGTCCATTCTCATGATGAGACAATGTTCAGTTCCAAGGATAAAGCATTAAGGCTTTTTAATGATTTCTAACTTTGATACGTAGTATATCAAATTGTGTATCTACAGGATGACACGTTTAAGAATCACCTATGTAAGTGTGAAGTTTTAGCTGCTTCAAGGAGAATTCGGCAAAGCCAATTCTCTACGCACTTATGAAATCAGGTGGTGTTCATAGCTCATACGAACACAACAATGAGAACCAAAGACGGTTAAGGGTTGTTTGTGTGACTTATGATTGTCTAGGTATACACTAAAGTTCAACAATTCAAAGATATCAAATCTACTGATTGACCGAGTATATCCGACATAAGTTCACTACGGAAAGTTCAAAGGGAAACCTACTTATCCATATGCAATTAATCCTTATATGCAAATCACACAAGTTTTTCATGCATGCATCCGTGATATAGCCATTCCCCACTCATGTGGGGAATTGTTGAGTTTTCTTTTTAATATGGAAAGATATTAAAAAGAGGGTGAATGGGAAATGGAGGAAAAATAAAATTTTGAGTAAAATTTTAAGTAAAATTTTAAGTTTCCCTCTCTCTTTAGTGAGACATTGTCCCTCATTGATAGAGGATAAGAATGTTGGTTTGGTTATATACAAATGCACTTCATATAGCTCTTAAAGAGTTAGGAATAAGGCATGTCTCGCACCATTGTCGTCGTCGTCGTCATCGTCGTCGTCGTCGTCGTCGTTCGCTCGCTCAGTTCGGCTACGGCTACGACTTCATCTTCGGCTTTGGATTTGAATTTGGATTTGGATTTAGATTTTGTCAAATGATCGATTGATTGAATAATTTTTTGGACCAAATTTATTTGTTAATAGTGAATATTAATGTGATATAATTCGTATTTTATAACGGATGTATTCCAATCCTTGTATAGTACCACCAGCTGCAATAACAGCCACTCCAAGTGCTTGATCTATTACAACCAAGTGCTTGATCCACAAGTTAGTACTTGCTCCATAACAAGCTAAGTTCCACCATGGAGGGAGGACTGATCTCTCTCAACTGACTGCTATAAATATAGCAGCAACTGGAGAGAGATACACATCGAAAAAACACTCGAGATCACTCGATATACACTTTATATACACTCGATATATACTTTGTATACACTTGATATACACTGAAAAAACGAATTGCAATCTGATATCCTCTTCAGTAAGTCAACGTCGGATATACATTGCATTCATTCCTATTCGAATTTTTATTCGACTTCTGAGTTGTCCTCCTTTATTCTGCATTGTTTTAACTACAAACAAAGCATCTGTAAGTGTGATTTGCTGCCGAACTTTGTGTTCGCTGAAACACTGGGATTTGAAGTACCGCTATACCAGTGTGTAATTCGTTCTATCCTGGGAGGAAATAATCGATAACCTTGGGTACTAGGAGGGGATTAAATTTCTTATGAAAATACTGTGAATTTAGTCAGGTCGAATTAATTACTATTTTATTTATATTCACGTTTATACGCTAACGTTTTATTTTTCAAGAATTATTATTTACAAATACAAGATAATAACCATGGCACCAACACATCTTAGGATGAAAAAGTATGCAAACATGGTAAAATTACTTTATAAAAAGAGAGAGAGAGAGATTGAGCAAAATCGTCTAAAAGAGATTGAGCGAGAGAGCTATGAAAAGAAAGAAATTGAGCTACAGCTTCTAAAAGAGATTGAGTGAGAGAGTGAACGTAGGAAAGAAAAGAATGTTCCAGAGTACATAAGTTTTGAGATGCAATACACAGGGCGGAAATGTCACGTGACACCGCTTCGTCGGAAAATTTTATCAAATATGCATATATAATTAAAATCCAAAAGAATTATAAATGTTATATTTAATATAGTGACACCACTTGATAAGAATTGTAGTCTAGCTCATTTGGTCAAGCTTGTCATTTGCTGAGGGTAGGTTGCAAGTTCGAAGGTTGGTAACTTCTTTTTTTGTTTCAACATTTTTTGAGCCGCATAACAAACATTTTTTGAGCCGCATAACAAGTGACCTCTTATTTACGTAATACTAAAACAATGGATCTTTTTTTTTCCTTGCATCTTCTTTTTTAACATTGAAATTGATTAAGAATGATTTTCAAAATTGAATGAATGATGAGTTTTTGTGTAATTATCTAGTGTTTTATATTAAAGAAAATATTTACTCCCTTCAGTTCACTTTAAGTGATTTTTTTTTACTTTTTTCACATATATTAAGTAATTTAACTTTTGTAATAATTAATAATAAAATTGACCATATTAGCCTTAAGATGCTCATTGAAAATATAATAAACTACTCTAGGATCTTTACTCCAAGGATAACTTTGAAAAGAATAAGTTAATTATTTTTTGATATTTGAAAAAAATAAAATACTGTGGACCACAAAAAATGCCAAAAATTACTTAAAGTGGACCGAGAGGGAGTAGCATTATTTCTAACGAGGTTGTTGAGTATATTTTAAAAAATAAATTTTCAGTTACAATTTTTGAGGTGTTTTATTAATATAATTCTAACTATACTTTTTAATGTGATGTTATTATTTGTTAATACTTTAAAATTGTGACACCGCATATATAATATTTTGCGTACGCTGCTGACAATACATATATTCATATGAGCAGGGGCGGCTGAAGGCCAAGCAAATAAAATATTTGCTTTAGGCCCCAAGCTTTTAAGGGCCCCAAAATTTTTATATAGTAATTAATTTATAGCTTAATTTTACATTTTATTTCATTCTTTTGAAAGTTTTAAAGTATTGAAGTAAACAAAAAAAACTAATTCATCTTGATATCAATTACTCCTTCATCCCAATATATGTGACAGTGTTCGAATATTGAAAGTTAAATAAATTATACTTTGATCGTATTTATTTATATATCTTTTAAATATTTTAAATAATTAATTTTTGTGACTTATTGTAATTTTATATAGTTTTCAAGTATGTAAGTTTTATTTTAAAAAATTAAAGATTCTACACATAAAGGCACATCCTTTTCATCTCCTTATGCCGAGGGTCTTCCAGAAACAACCTCTTTATCCAGGTCTGCGTACATACTACTCTCCCCACACCCCACACGTGAGATTTAGGGGTGGGCATATATCGGGTAAAACCGATAACCCGAACCGTTAATTCTTTATTGGGTTATCGGTATTGGGTTATTGGGTTAACGGTTCGGTAACGGGGTAAACAATTTTTTTTATTGGGTTAACGGTTCGGTCTCGGTTTATATTTTTGTTATCGGGTAAAAATCGATAACCCAATAAGAATATAATAATTTACAAATTTACCCTTATATACTAGGATTCCCTTTTATTTTACTAGTTTACTCATTCTCTGTTATGTTCCCTCGCAGCCTCCGCCAGTCCGCCTCGCCACTGCCGGTCGCCTCTTCCAGTTCACTCCAAGAAGGCAAGAACAAACTGCACAAAATTGACAAAATACAGTTTAGTTAGTTTAGTTAGGTTCAGTTCCAGTTCCAGTTTCTCTTTAGTTTAGTACTTTAATTAGGTTCAGTTCCAGTCGGGCAGTCGGCTAGTTGGGAATTGCAGCACAAGTGCATCCATTTTGAATACACCAAATTCAAGTGGTTCGACAGTATTTGGTGCTGGGCCTATTACACCTTCTACTTCAGCAGCTGTCCCTTCAAATACGTTCCTGAATCGCATCGTGTTCAATCGCATCGTGTAAGTTTGGCTCAAGATTTTTGTTTGCTTCTTGTTAATTGTTGTGTTTGCTCAAGATTTTTGCCTCTGTTTGCTTCTATTTTTGTTTTCTATTAGAGGAGTAGCAATTTTCTTATATTCATTTTGAGATTTGTTTCCTCGCAATCTCACAGTGACACAAAAATATGGCCGAAAATATGATGATTGATAAGGTGATTGGTGAAAGTGGTGCTTCTAATTCAAATGCGACATCACAGTCTCAATCAGTTCAATCGACAACAAAGAGACAAAGAAAAAAGAGGTCTATTGCATGGGAACATTTTGACCAAATTATTGATCCGGAAGGAAATCAAAAGGGTGTCGTAAATATTGCAAAAAAGAATATTTTGCTGATTCGAAAGATAATGGTACGAAATCACTCCTTACACATATGTCCAATTGTCCAAAAATGCCTTTAAGTGTTGCTAAAAATCAATCTAAATTAGGCTTTAAACCTATTCCGGGGGGTAACAATGGTGATGTAGTTGTTGTTCCATGGAAATTTGATCAAGAACAATGTAGGAAGGCTTTGTGTCGTATGGTGATTGTTGATGAACTTCCTTTCAGCTTTGTTGAAAAGGAAGGTTTTGTGAATTTTATGAAAGTTGCTCAACCTTTTTTTCGAATTTTATGAAAGTTGATGTACTTCCTTTCAGCTTTATGTTTGGATGTTCCTACAAGGTGGAATTCTACATATTTGATGTTGAATAGGGCTATTGAATATGAGACTGCAATTTTAGACTATGTTGATCATGATATTGGCTTGTCACATCATCTTGAGTTTGTTGATATTGTGGATGGAAGTCCTGCAGGTACACTTTTGAGTAGTGATTGGGAGGATGTAAAGAAATTGACAAAATTTCTTGAAATCTTTTATAAGATTACTATAAAGGTATCCGGCTCACTTTATGTTACATCGAATCATCATTTTCTTGAAATTTGTCAAGTTGCTGTTTACTTGAAACAATTGATATTAAATAAAGATGTTCTTTTGGGTTCAATGGCAAAGAAGATGAAGGAGAAATTTGATAAGTATTGGGGTGATCCAGAAAAAATGAACAAAATGATTTTCATTTCATGTGTTTTGGATCCTCGATACAAGTTTGATTCTTTTAGTTTTGCACTTGCGAAGATGTTCGAAGAGAAAGGGCCAATTATTGCGAAGGGAGTGCATACATACATGACTTTATTGTTTGAAGAGTATGTAAAGTCTCATTCAAAAGATAATGATTGTCATCCTTCTTCATGTTTATCTAACTCTTCATTGAACACAATGGAAGCTTCAATTGGATATTTTGGTTCTTTCTTTGAAGAATTACAAAGACATAAAGATGAGATTGGAAGTTCAGATTCTAAATCAGAATTAGAAAAATATCTTACAGAAGAAGTTAAAAATAAAATAGCAGACGGTAATATATTGCTTTGGTGGAAAGTAAACTCACCTAGATTTCCTATTCTTTCTGAGATGGCTCGGGATGTGTTATCTATTCCTATTTCAAGTGTTGCATCTGAATGTGCATTTAGCACTAGAGGGCATATTCTTGATTCATTTAGGAGTTCATTGACTCCTAAATTGGTGGAAGTTCTAGTGTGCCTTCAAGATTGGCTTCGAAGTGAGCCATTACTTGTAAGTGTTGAGGAAGATTTAGATGTTCTCGAGAAATTAGAACAAGGTAACAATATTTTAATTTGTTTGATTGTATATTATTTTTATAAATAGTTTATTTAATATTATTGTTGTTTGACTTGTTAATATATATTCTCATAGATTTTGCCAATCTTGGAAACGAACCATGCGACGATGATGTGTAGAATCTTTGATAGTTGTAAGTTAAACTTTGGTAAGTTAATTATTCAACTTATATCACACATTGTATGATTACAAATATTACTTGACGTAATATATTTTATTTTTATGTTTAATAGGTGTAACCATGCCTCGACTTTGTTGTCTCAAAGCTATTTCACATTTTTGGAGTCACTATGCAATGAATGAAGAAGGTGATGATGGCTGGTGGAAGCTTTAAAATTGTCACTGTGTCGTTATTTCACTGTGTCGTTATTTCAGCTGGTTTTGAAGCTTTAAAATTGTTATGGTGTTGCAGCTGTGTCGTTTCTCCAGTAACTGTTATAGTAGTTAGCAGTTTCTCCAGTGGTGTTATGGTGTTGCAGCTTTAAAATTGTTATGGTGTTGCAGCTGTGTCGTTTCTCCAGTAAGCTTTAAAATTATTATGAATACTGCTATGACCGTGCACATTTCAGTTTAAAATTGTTATGAATACTGCTATGTCGTTTCTCCTCTGTTACAAACTCGAGCATCCAGAGTGACCAGTTTTACCAGGCAGAGAAGCCATTGCGTACATTTGCTCGGACACATCTTCTCGTGGTTCTTTTTCCCTGTTAAATTTATGTTGGGCATACCTTTGTATGTGTATGGATCAAGTAGAAGTACTGGAGCCTCTAGTACGTCTGGGAGCCTCCAGTCTTCTAATATACAAGCTACCAAGAGATTACGGTCACTCAGGGACCACTTTGTCCAACGTGCCACTGACAGAAGGCGAGGCATTGTTGAGGTTTGACAACTTTGCTTTCTTTTCTTATAGTCTCAATGAACTATGCCCTCAATCTCAAACTAGTAGCAGTTGTCTTAACGTTCATAAATCATGCAATATGATTTATATTTTTAGACATATTTCTCTTTTGATCAACATGCTGCATTTTTGGTCTACCTGTTGCATTCGTTATGTTCATCCTTTTGTTTTAGGACATGGGGTAAGGGGCATTGCGCGGGGTTTTCTGGTTTGACAGCTTGTTGGTCAGCTAAGTAATTATCTTATTGTTCTTTTGCACTCCCATTACAGTTTTTATGATTTGTTTTATGTAGGATCTCCATCTGGCAATTGAGATCATCATTGAGGGTGTCTTTGAATTTGTTCGCAAGGTGGCACATTGTCTACTTTCACCAATAGTCACATTTACGGAAGTGGTGAAATGGTTCTTCTCTCATATGAGTGGCTGTGAGGATGTGTGTGCTGATGGTTCAGATGGATTTCTTGGTCATAAACAAAAAGTAGGAAAGAGGATCTCTCCAGTGCCATCTTTTGATTTTTTTTCTTTGTAGGAAATTCATTGTTGTTCAGTGGTAGACAAGATGTTCTTTTATACTGTCCTCTTTCGGTTCTCTGTTTCTTTAGGAAATAGGGAAGTCTTTGTTGTTCAGAGGTTCTGCGATATTCGTTACATAGTTGAAGCATTGGCTTTCAACAGGAACTCTTGTATGAATACTCCAGTTTCTCGATTTTGAATACTGCTTAACTGCTATGACCGTGCACATTTCAGTTTAATTGTAGTTTTATCTTATCGGGTAAACCGATAACCGAACCGATAAGGATCAATAACCGATAAGTCGATAACCGATAACTAATATCTCATCGGTTTGGTTATCGGGTTATGATATTTATAAACCGATAACCGATAGACAAAACCGATAATTTTCATTACCGAACCGAACCGACCGATGCCCACCCCTAGTGAGATTAATGGTTGTTGTTGTTATATATCCAAATTCATAATTAAAATTAAGAAGTTAAAATTTTGCAGAAAAAAAGTGTCACATAAATTGAGACACAATATTAAGTTATAACTTCTAGAAGAAGATCCTATTGTTATCAAAATTTTTATTATCACACAACAGGATATCTTCTATAATGTATATTAATTGTTTGTTATACACTAGCTAGAATTTGGAGTATCAACCAATAACCCAGAAAACAAATGAGATCAACTAACTTTGATATAATCTCATAAAGGTGGTCTTGTTGATTTTTTAACAAATAATAAAAAACTAAATTAATAAATATGAGAGTATTTTTTTTTAAAAAAAAAGACGATTATTAGAAAGATTTTAATTATAAAATATTACTTAATAACTTTAAATCCTAAAAAATAAAAGAAAATAAAAATTTAAGGCCTCATAAATAATTTTGGCCTACATATGAGAAGGGCAAAAGAAATCAACAACAAAATGAAAGAGGCCCATGTTTATCGAATGTTAGATGCCCAAATTTTAAAGCTACGATTCAGATAATTTTTTTTACAACATGTTACTGCAGAGTTCATCCACCTTCGTCATTTATATAATATATGGAATTTTTACATGTATATATCATATAGCAAACCTTATTACCAACCATGTTTAAGGTTTGTGTTTATTATATTTAAGCATACCAAGTTTCAATTTATGTACCATAACTCAAATTAAGGCTTTAATTAAGTTATCATTAAATGTAGGAGTGTATTTAGGGACAAAATCTCCCAATTTATTAATCACTTAATCTTACCCCACTAAAAAGTCAATCTCATCAATTTATCCGCCACTTTTTACTATTCGGATGAGATTATTTCTTCAACTTTTCAAATTAAAGTAAACTTTTCCCTAATTTCCTTCTCTAACTACACCCCACCCCATACCATCTCTCCTTCTCCAACTACACCATTGTAAGTATACCATCTATCAATATCCAACTACATCCACACTCCATTTTTCTTATTCTCACAAATTCGGGAAAAATTATGGCAAATTTGTCGTTGTAAAGAATGAACAACAATAAATCACCTCAAAACCCTCAAGAAATTAGTAAAGTACCGGACATTCCCTCTTTTGATTTGGGGGTTTCAACACAAAAATCCCCAACAAAAATACAACCAAAATCGCATGCAATGGAACGTACCCCTAACCGAGCATCTCCGCGACAAATCCGTGCTGAGGTGAGATCAAACAAGTTGCACGAGGTGACATTTTTTATGTAGTTAAATAGTAGTTATACTGACATTTTTTATTGTAGTTGTTCTCAGTTATTATGTAGTTAAATGTATTTTAATTGTAGTTAAATGTAGTTTATTGTACTCAATCCACTTTTTTTCTATTTTTTTCAGAATAGCTTGTAGATACCCTTAAAAACAATACAACTTTATACAATATTAAAACTGATTTGTAGTTTATTTGTAGTTTTTTTGTAGGAATTTTATAGATGAATAGAAAATTTTGTAGTCTACATTTTTTTTCAACATAGATCGTAGTTTAATTGTAGTATAAATGTAGTAATTTTTTAGATACCCTTAAAAATAATATTGCTTTATACATACTTAAATTAATTAATAGTTTATTTGTAGATAAATGTAGGAATTTTGTATATATTAACATAAAATCAGACTTCCTCTTCTACATTCCTTTTTCTTCTCAAAAAACACAGAGATGAGACTCATGTTTTATAATCAGAATTTTTTCCATTCAATTGTAGCATGATTGGGATTTTTGGACATGATTGAATGGTGTCGCTGAGGTATTGTTCTATATTTTATTATTTTTTGATTTGTGGATTGAGAAAAAAAAGACGAAGAACATATTTGATTTCAATTTGCTGAAGTTTTTTTTTGAATTATGAAAAAAATTCGGGAGAGATTAGATAAAGGATTTGCGTTTAAATTTGAACTTAAGGTCACTAAATCAATTAGGATATTCTTTTCCTGATTTTTAGCGCGCCATATTAGGAAGATTTAGTTACTATTAATTACTAATTAATGAATGGCATAAAAATTGTAGAAAAACAGTGCACAAGGCGGGTAATTTACCAAATATACACATTTTTTGTAATAAGGTTTCATATATGGTATAGATAGGAAACAATCCGTAAAAGTAAAGTAATATAAAACAAGGCATGAAAGAGGTGACTTGTCACTTTGTAGTGCTAAGAATATCATTTTTCTTTTGGAATTTTGGAATTTTTTCTTTCTTTTAATATATCAAAAAGTCTCCAAATAATAATAAAAATTCCCCATCCCTTATTTAAGGTCTTTTAAACAAAATAACTCCCATATGAATTCATTATGTATAAGTTACTATATTACAACAACAACTGCCCAATGAAATTCAAATGTATAAGTTACTATATTACTTATCAATTATTGTGTATATTAATGGAGAATTGAAAAGCCATAATCAGTTTTATTAAGTTGTTCTTGTGTTCTCCTCTCCATCACCAAACATTTACTTATCAATTCTGTTTTACATTTTATTTAAAAAACAAATACTAACTATATGTGAAATCTAGACAATGCATGGTCCATTCATGAATTCCACTTAAATGCTTAGTTAGATGTATGATGTACTGAATTTTATTTTTATATGTTTTAGTTATCTGTCAATATCTATTTACGTCTACATATATTAATTTAAATGATCCTGGTCTATATGAAATGAATTTCTCTTAGACCAGAATGTCAATTTATCTGTTTCAATCATTTTATGTGAATTTTCTCACTTTTTTTCTCTAAAGAGGCTCAACAATTTTAGTCCTTTTCTATTCCCATATTTAAATTGTCTACATATATTGACTACAACAACTAAATTAACGAGGAAAGAATAACCGTAGGAAAGGAGGGAAAAGAAAAAAGAAAATTTAAAAATAATAAAGGAAGTCACAGAAGGAAAGAGGGAGAAAAAGTAAAGAAGAAAAGATAATTGAGGATAGAGAAGTATTGTACATGGCTTTTCTGGAATATGAGATTTAGCATTTAGTGAATTGAAGCTTCAGAGGAAGATTAAAGATTAACAGTTGAAAAAAAAAGAATGAAAGACAAATTTGATAAAGAAAGAAGAATGGAAAAAAAAAAATACATAACGAAAATGCAACTCAATGGATAAACAATGTAATTTTTGGGGTGTTAGTTACAATTTTAATTTTTTTTTAAAAAAAACTTTTTATATTTCTTACGTGTAAAAATAAAAGTCCAAGCAACTAATTGACCCTTTGGAGGAGGGGGGGGGGCGGTAATTTCAGTTTCTTTTATTTGAAAAAAAAGAAGAAAACTTAGGGTAGCTAAAGTTTCATTACCTAATGAAATTTTTGAAACAAAAAAATACTCCTATATTTGTGTATCTAGTACATAATTAAACTATAGAATCGTGGATTAAAAACAAGCAAACAATCATTGTTATTTTGTTTCTTTGAAAATTTTAATTCACTTAATCTTTAATTCTACAATATTCTATTTGACTAAATTCTAAAAAATAAAAAGTTCAAGTTCAATGATATTCCTTATAATTGAATTCACTAATTTGATCATAAGCTTAGCTCTTACTAGTTTCAATATATTTGACCATTTTGGCATCTCGCGTCAACCTACGGCATAAACTCCGCCACATCAATATGTTAAATACATTGCAATGACGATTTAATGATATATACACATTCATTCACTAATTAATACAGATTTAATGATATAAACACATTCATTCACTAATTAACACAGCTGTTAATATGGACTTAACCTAATGGGCCGACCTAACTCAACCAGTGATTTTGTAGGGTTAGACTAAGATGTTTAAGTCAGGCCCAAGTAAGCTCGTGACCTATGAAACTAAGAAACCACGCATTGATGGGAAAACTACAAACGAGTATCGGGCCATTAAGGGTTTAACCTGCCCCGACCCGCATTTACACCCCCAAACCTGGAACTAACCATCATAACCCTAAATTCCTCGTAACTGATCGCACCATCGCCGTCAGTATCACCGGCGCCGATCAGTTTCCGGCACTCTTCAATCGAATATTCTTCCCCCAGAGCCGTCATAAACAGGTTCTGAAACTCATCAGCAGTGATGAAACCACTCTTGTCCATATCAAACAAGGAGAAAGAATCCACAATATCCTCCAAAACTCTATAGCAATGGAGGAATGCATCAAAATTGATGAGCCCGTCCCCGTCGGAATCCACTTTGCTGAACATTTTCTCCAATTCTTCTGTCTTAAGACCGTTTCCTAAGCTAGACAGGGCGGAATTCACTTCAGATACTGAAATTTTCTCATCGCCATTCGCATCGAATCTCTCGAACACTTTCTTTAGCTCTTTCTCGTTTAGCTCTTTCCTCGTGGCTGGAGATTTTATCGGCGACGACACCGACGACGATGGGTCTTCGTTGTTCGGTGAAACCTTGCTCCTGCGACTGAACCGAGATGTAAATCCCATATCTCTAGGTATACGGAGAATGAAATTTTTTCGAGGATATATGGGGATTCGTGAAACAGAGTAATCCACCATCTTTTCCAGTTTATTTAAATTTTGGTTAAAAAAATATACATTTATAATGGCATAGTTGTTTCATTATATTGTATTGTATTATTATCTCAAAATAATATTTATTTTGATTGTTTTATTAAAATTAATTATATTATATGTATTGCTAAAATTCATTGTTCCGGAACAATAAAAAATTCTTCTTTTTAAATAACCAATTTGATGTGGTGAGGTTGTTTCTTTTTTTTTTTTAATTATGCTCTAACTTATTACTCCACAATTCTATTTTACTCTGTACCTTTCTTTTATTTTAAATGGACAAGGGCCTAAAATGCCCCTCTAGTATAGGAAATAGGACATCAAAACTCTCCGTTAAAAGTTGGTCTCTTATATGCCCTTGCCGTCTAAAAATAGGCTAAAAAATGCCCTTATCCACTAACGGAAAATATGTAACTCAACGTGGAATTACATTAAAACGTAAAAGGGAATTTTAGACCTTTTTCGGATTGTACAAAGTCATATACAAGTCAGTTATAGTAGTCAATTCTCAAGCACTTCACTCCATATCAGCTTACTCACACACCTATTTTAGACCAACAAACTAATTATCACGTCAAGTAACTCAATTATAGACACAAACTAATTATCACAGCAAGTAACTCAATCACAGACAGAAATATTCAAATGAATGGGAATGACTTCATTGAATCCTTGAAAAAAAAAATCATTACATAATAAAACACAACAATTAAGCCACAATAACACTCATATTACATATCATTTTCCGCTAATGCAAAGAACATAACAAAACATCCTAATATCACACAAAATAAAATTCGTATCTTCTTTCGACATTTAGCATCACGCAGAGGTGAGTGCTCTAAATCAACCACTTTCTTCATTAGAACATTTCTTTCCAATTCCAAGGATTCTATTCCTCCATGATCGACGAGCATCATAACATTCTCAAGATCGGCAACTTTTTTTTGGAGTACATTTTTTTCACGGATTAGAGCTTCCTTCTCATTCTTTAAACTGCATATGAGATTTGAAATTCTAGGAGCAAGCTCCTCATCTTGTCATTCCCAATAGGAATATTTTTCATCCTAAAACCAAAAAAAAAAAATTTACAGTCAAATTGAAATAATTAAAAGAACCCATCAACAAATTTACATACCTCATACTTAGGAAATTTGAAAATTTTTGTCCTAGCATTTAAAGGAGTCTACACCATGAAATAATTAGCAGCAAGTCCACAACGACACCTCCTAATCGACTCATTTAAGCTACTCGAACTTTGCAACATTGTCTTAGAGAAATCTCCAAAACAAACCGATAAGGATGAAAAACAATTAAACCTAAACTAGAACTTAACTCGAAATCGACAAGGTGACCCAATTAGTAGGAGAAATCGGACATCAATGAAGGGTCTAAAATAAGTGTGTGAGCAAACTGATATGGAGTGAAGTGCTTGAGAATCACTACTAGAAACAGGGTCTGTGGCAACGAAAGTATATGCAACGATAACAGAACCGTTGCCATACAATATATAGCAACGGTTTTAACCGTTGCCTAAAGGGCTGGAGGATTTCATTTATTTTCAATAACCGACCTGTTGCCATTGTACAGTAACTGTTGCCATAGACCCTACTGGTGCAACGGTTGTTATAAACGTTGCAATATGTGTATCTATTGGCACGGTAATTAGGCGAAATTACCCATGGGGACGGGTTCAGGTTCCCTCCTTATTTTCCCTCTTCTATTTTGCCAAACCCGCCAAAATATTTTCTATTATATTTTTTTCTCTTATTTCTTATTGAAAATATAAAATATCATTTTTTATTCCCTAAACAAGTACTATCGATCATAAACTATACCCTAAACCCACTTCCTCTCTCCTTCATTATTTCCCAATTTCACATCCTCCCAATTTCATCCCAATTTCGCTGTTCCTCTCTTTCTCATCAAAATTTATAATATAAACACTACAATGTGATCGTGCAAAATCAGATTTTCTTAGCCATGGGTGGAATTTAGCTTTGTAAAATTCACAAAGTAGAATAATCGTGCAAAATCAGATTTTCAAAGTGTAATTGTAGAGATAAAAAGTTTGGGATCTCTTTCTACCATCAGTGTAAGTTTCCCTATTTTAGGCTAGTTTCATATTTTCAATTTTCTTTGTGATTTTCATTTGCATGCATACAAATAGGTGGTCTTACTTTTTTATTTTTAATTTTATATGCATTTTCTTTATGAAAGTCTTTGATTTATTCAGTAACTACAATTAGAAGCGATTTTTCTATTGGCAGATTCTTCGAAAAAGATCCATTCCTTAAGCGTGTTCACACAATTAGTTTCTCAGTTGCTTGAATCACGAGAAATTATTTTCCCAAACGGCACACAGTGAAAAATCGCTAGCTAAAGAAATTGTAAGTTCTTATTTTCTTATTTAGATATATTGGTTTTCTTTATTATGTAGTCTTTTGGATTTCAGTGGTGTATATGTTGCTTTAGATTTATGGTTTGAATCGAAATTTTGAGGGTAGATGTACATGAGTTCCAATGTGATTCTTTTCCTTATCTTATTTGGAGTATTCTGATTTTTTATTCTGTTTTGCACTATTTTTTGATACCGTGACCTGTGCGATTGGTTCATTCTCCAAAACACCAAAAGAGATAGAGGTGTTAACTATCTTTGTTGAGTTTAGGTGTGATATGATAGCAGTAGCATCAATATTATTTGTCGATGTACCACTGTCCATCCTCCTGATTTTATGTTGTGTATTGCTCAAAGGTCAGCCTAGCAAGCTCAAGGTCCTTACTCATTTTCCTCCTATATATTTCTGCAAATGTTATGGGCTTGTCCATTACTGCCTTCTCTCCTTCCCAAATTTTCAGTGGGTACACTATAGCCTACGGTGCTGGATTCTGAAAGGTAGCGATCAATAATCTGCTGCTATTCGAGTTCACTACTGTTTGATGATCAGCATTCTTAAACCTGTCGTTGCTCAAAAACTTTCAAAAATTACATAATTAAATGCTAATTTGTTAATTTCACACAACATTGAACACAAATAAATGTAGGGTCTAAGTAGTACTAGACTTATGTGACAATAGTCACCAAGATTGACAACAAAAGCCCCTTCAATGGGCTGAGCAGTAATCCATTCAGCCCATTTGACAACAAAAACTGTTCTGTTTGGTGAGTTTCTAAGATATTTATCTTTCAACTGCTTATCTTCTACAATTTTCAGTTACATTGTCATAAATTTTGCTCGACTTTGAGGTGTTTATCTCTAATTTTAAGTGTGCTGGTCACATAGATAGAATTTGCATTTCTCTGACAAATCTTTTTCAGTTATTTAATTAATTCTGGACATTTAACATTCCTTTATAACTTCTTAAACATGCGAGTTTCCCTTATGTCCTTTGAGGGGTTATCTTTGCATTCCAGATTGCACCGAGTATCCTTATTCTTTATTTTTCAAGTATTTGACATATGAAGGTGTTAGGCATTTGTAGTCAATGGGCTCTTTGCAGCTAATAGCAATAAGATGATATTTTAATAGCATACGCAGGAGGAGGAATTAAAAAAACTGGACTATTTAACTGTAGGAATTTGATCTCCATGGCCAATTTCTCATATTAACTAACTTGGTCATAGTCAAAGGTTGAGTGGACCTAGGAATTGTTTATCAATAGAGGTTGTTGTTGTTGTTGTTGTTATTGTTTTCTTGTATAATACTTATAATTTGTAAAGATTTAAATGTTATATATATTGATGAGAACTAAATCGCCATCCTTGAATCCTAGATTAACATAGTACTTGGTCATGGTTTATTTGATAACATTAGTTCTCTTTAATTTTTTTTGTAACTTAGCTTAAAATAAATCTTAACTTTGGTGATTTACTAATATCTTATTAAATGGATTATGAAGATAAAAGTTGGATGAATCTCCTAAGATGGACGGATGAGTATATTCGTAGAGTAAATAATTTTCTTGATAAGGCATTTGAACGAGCTTCCCAGGGGAATGAAATATTATGTCCTTGCAAAAAGTGCATGAATCGTAATTGGGATTATAGAAATGTGGTGGAGGATCACTTGGTAGTCAATGGGTTTGTTGCTGGTTATACCAAATGGGTTTTCCATGGGGAAGGATTTTCCTCGGCAAATCCACCTAATCCATGTAATGATGATGATGATTTTGACATGCATGACGATATTGATGGACTACTTCATGATATATTTAGAAATATAGAGGGTGAGTCCAAGCATGAAGAAGGAGTGAAAGAGGGACTATCTGAAGATGCAAAGAGGTTTTTTAGATTGGTTGACGAGGGAAAACAAGAGTTATATCCTGGGTGTGAAAATTTTACTAAACTAAGTTTCACCATTCAGCTATACTTGCTTAAGTCCTTGCATGGGTGGAGTAATGTAGCATTTTTAGACATGATGGACTTGATAAAAGAGGCATTTCCCTTTGCTCAACTACTAGAGTCATTTAACAAGGCTAGAAACATGATAAGAGATTTGGGCCTTTAATATGAAAAAATACATGCATGCCCTAATGATTGCATTCTATTTTGGAATGACAATGCGAAGGCTGATACTTGTTCTGTTTGTGGGACTTCAAGATGGAAGAGTACTAATGCAAGTTCTAATATCCCTGCAAAGGTTTTAAGGTACTTTCCCTTAAAGCCTAGGCTTTAAAGGATGTTCATGTGTCCTGAAATAGCTATTGCAATAAAATGGCATGCTAATGAACGACCCAATGATGGGAATTTAAGGCATCCGGCTGATAGAGAAGCTTGGAAGGATTTTGATTCCTTGCACCCGGACTTCGCTAGAGAATCGCGTAATGTTAGGCTGGGTCTTTCAAGCGATGGTTTTAATCAATTTAGAACCATGATCATTTCTCATAGCACATGGCCTGTTGTGTTGATGAACTATAATTTATCGCCGTGGATTTGCATGAAGCCGGAATATATTATGTTGTCAATGATCATTCCAGGTCCATCATCTCCAGGAAATGATAATTATGTGTACCTACAACTACTAATTGCAGAACTGAAGGAGTTATGGGAAGTCGGGATAGAAACATATGATGCTGATACAAACCAAACATTTCAAATGCGTGCAGCTTTATTGTGGACAATTAGTGATTTTCCAACATTAGCAATGCTTTCAGGATGGATCACAAAGGGTAGATTGGCATGACCCGTTTGTAATTATGACACATG
Organism: Nicotiana noctiflora; assembly: GCA_032618575.1. Classification (NCBI taxonomy): domain Eukaryota; kingdom Viridiplantae; phylum Streptophyta; class Magnoliopsida; order Solanales; family Solanaceae; genus Nicotiana; species Nicotiana noctiflora. The sequence goes on from JASVEL010013128.1 coordinate 370,697, forward strand.
CTTTCATTATCTCAAATATAGTCATAAGATGTGTTACTTGGGCCATCGAATATTTTTGCCTCCTGATCATCCATTCCGAAAAGATAAGAGGTCATTTGATGGTAAGGAGGAGCATAGACCTGCACCTACTTCTTTATCGGGTGTAGAAGTATTTGAAGAATTGCTTGAATTCAATAATATTTTTGGAAAGGGAAAAAATAAAAGGCTTCGTAACAACAAGAGTCCGTGGAAAAAAAGATCTATTTTTTTTGAATTGCCATATTGGATGCACAACAAATTGAGGCACAATCTTGATGTAATGCACATTGAGAAAAATATATGTGATAGTTTGATTGGGACTTTCTTAGAAATAGATGGGAAGTCAAAGGATCATGTAAATTCTCGTTATGACTTGCAAGAAATGGGGATACGAAAGGAGCTACAACCAAGAGAAGATGATATTGGAACAGTAAGTTTGGCTCAAACTTGTTTCTCCATGAGTCCAGAAGAGAAAAGCTTGTTTTGCACCGTTATAAAAAATGCCAAATTGCCAAATTGCCAAAAGGGTGTGCTTCGAATATATCGGACCGTGTGCATGTGAAGGAGATGAAAATATCAGGGTACAAAAGTCATGATGCTCATTTTATAATGCATTACTTACTCCAGGTTGCAGTTAGGAAATCATTGCCTAAGAATGTTTCGTTGACTTTGATTAGGTTGGGCGATTTCTAGAGCTATATGTAGTAAGGTTGTAATGAGAAGGGATCTTGAAAAAATGCAATCTGAAATTGCTGAAATAACTTGTGAACTTGAAAGGATTTTTCTTCCAACATTTTTTGATATAATGCCACATTTGCCTATTCATCTAGTGAATGAAATTAAGCTTGGGGGTTTGACACATGTTCGTTGGATGTATTCTATTGAGAGGAACCTATGTAAGTTGAAGGCATTTGTTCGTAATCGATCTTGTCCGGAAGCGTCAATAGCAGAGGGGTTTTTAGCCGAAGAGTGATTGACTTTTTGTTCGAGATACCTACATGATGGCGTGAAAACTAGATTCAATAGGTACCAAACCGAGGATGATGAATGCCCTCAAGATTTATCACCTATATTCCCTAAGATTGGCCATCCAATTGGAGGTAAGAAGAACTAAAAAGGCAAGACTTTTCTCATGGATTCACATTTATCTTATGAAACATATCGATATGCTCTGTTCAATACTGGAGATGAACTAGTGGAAAATTTTATCAAGTAAGATAAATTATATAATATTTATATTTTAAACTTTATTTCTTTTCTTATGATAAGATACTTTAAGCTCCATTTATGAAGGCCTAATAATTGAATTTAAAATATTTATTATTGCAGGGAACATAAAAATTTAATGGGTAATCATACTAGATCAAATGCATGGGCAAGAGCAAGGAATCACAGTCGAGAATTCAACAATTGGTTCAAAGAAAAAGTTAAAAATATTGAAGTACCCGATTATTTACGGTGGTATGACGACCCAAAGGGCCATCACTTATTCAATTAATCAATTCGAGCTTCTGAGGCCTTGAAAACCTCATTCCATGTTGCCTCGATTTACGTTCATAATCCGAGCATGTAGCCGGAAAGATTTTGTGATAGAAAATATGAATTCTATGAGAAATTTGGATAAAAATAATATTAATATTGATATGGTTGACTTCGGTCAACATTTTTGGTAAACGGATCCGGACCCGAGATTGGATGGTCCCGAGAGGTCCGTAGGAAAATATGGGACTTGGACATGCGTCCGGAGTCGAATTCCGAGGCCTAGAGCCCAAGTTATGAATTTTTCTATGAAATTGTTTTTGATGTAATTGTTAAAGGAAATGAATTAATTGACCTTGGTATCGGGCTCGTATTTTGGTTCCGACGCCGGTACAAGTCTTAAATATTATATATGTGATTTCTGTAAAGTTTGGTGATATTCGGATGTCGTTTGAGGTGTTTTGGACCTTTAGTTCCAAGTTTGAAAGTTTTGAAAACCGAAAGTATGAAAATCATGAATTTGAGGCTTGATTTGATGAAAACGATGTGATATTGGCGATGTGATTGCACGAACAAGTTCATAATGTGTTTTTGAGGTTGTGTACATGTTTGGTTTGGAGCCCGGGGGGCTCGGGTAAAGATTTGATAGGCCGTTGGATTAAATTCTGAATTTTTGCACTGCTGGTTTTTCACCCAGTTGTTGGCTTCGCAATTGCGAAGTATTTCTCGCAATTGCGAAGGGGGCAGATCAAGGCAGGGCTCGCAAATGCGAACCCTGATCGCAAATGCGAAGCCCCTCATGCCCAGCCTTGTTCGCAAATGCGAACATCCTTCGCAAATGCGAACAATGCCCTTTACTGCCTGTGTTCGCAAATGCGAACACTGCCCTATACTGCCTGTGTTCGCAAATGCGAACATTAGTTCGCAAATGCGAACACTCCCTTTTTCTGCCAGAGTTCGCAAATGCGAACAAATGTTCGCAAATGCGAACTTCCCAGCCTTAGCTTATTTTTCAAACTCCAGAAATTGGTCGGCGTTCGCAATCGCGAACCCATGTTCGCAAATGCTAACACAAAGACCTGTAAAACACGATTTTCAGTTCATTTCTTCACTTTTTACAAAACAAAAACACCTATTTGCGATTCTTCACGGATTCCTTCTTCATCAAAACAATTGTAAGTCACTTTTTACTAAATTCTTTCAATTCCTAACATCATTAAACATGTTTTTCAATAGAAATCAAAGGTTTTCATGGTAGAATTTCTTGTTTTTGTTAGAATATAGGGTTTTTCATAAATTGGGAAATTGGACCTCGAATTGAGGTCCGATTTTGAAACAAATCATATACATGAACTCGTGGGGGGATGGGTAACCGGATTTTGGTCCTAACCCCGAGTTCCGACCATGTGGGCCCGGGGTTGAAATTCACTATTCCGGGCAGAATGTTGTAAAAGTTGTATTTGGTCTTATGAATTAGTTTGTTGAGTAGTATTGATGATATTAAATCAATTGTGTATAGATACGGTTGGATTGGAGCCAAATTTGAAAGAAAAAGACATTTCCACGGATTGAATTGTTCATAAACATTCGAGGTAAGTGTTTGATCTATCCTAGCTTGAGGGAATAAGATTATGTGTTATGTGTTATGTGATCGAGTGCGGTGTATGGGCTGTGGTGACGAGCATCCATACACTGGCGTCTAGTATGACCGTGAGTCGTTGAAAATGATTATTTTGAGATATATTACAGATGAATTGTTATTGTTCCCCCTTGTTGGGACTTGTTGTGAAGATGATTATTGATTGCCCTTGTTGGGACAGTTTATGAATTACTGCTTCTTTCTTTGCCCTTAACTGTGATTGTTATTTGGGTGAGGAGGAGTGATAATGCACGAAGGGTGATGCCGTGCCATGTTTATTTATTTATGCACGAAGGTTAATGCCGTGCCATGCTTTATTGATTATGCACGAAGGATCATGCCGTGCCCTCTGTTATTGAACCATGTACGAAGGATCATGCCGTACTATGGATGTGAGGATGAGAGTAAAAGCATGAAGGGTGATGCCGTGTACTTTATTTGCTTATTTGGTGAGGATGAGAGTAAAAGCACGAAGGGTGATGCCGTGCAACCTGCTTGCTATTCTTTGACTTGATATTACTTGTGTTTCTATTATACTTTGTTTTTCCTTGTGAATTTATTAACATTTGTTAATTGTTGAAATTCTTTGAGATATTCCTTATTGTGTTATTACCTGGTTAATTCTTGTTATTTTGTGGTATACATATATATTGAATTGTACAGGTTTATGTGGGTGTCTGGTCCTAGGCTTGTCACTACTTCGCCGGGATAGGCCAGGCACTTACCAACACATGGGGTCGGTTGTGCTGATACTACACTTCTGTGCGTTTTTGCACAGGTCCAAGTTACGATCAGGAGCAGCAGCAGCAGTAAATCGATTTCGTGGGAGTTGATCATATTTGAGACCGAGGTAGCTTGCAGGAGTCCGCAGGCCCGGCGTCTCTCTCTTTATTTATGTTATTAGCTGTAGTCTCTTTGTTCCGAGACAAACAAAATTGTGTTATATTTCCTTCAGACTTTTATGTGTAGTATTCCATAGTAGTTCGTGAGTTGGTGACTCCACGTCTTGGGTAGAGAATTTCAGTATGATTTTTCATCTTGTAATTAGTTATTTTATTTAATTAAAGTTATGGTTTGTCGATAAATTAATTATGAAATTGTGTTAAAAACAGGATAGTATGAATACGATGGCTTGCCTAGCTACCACGAGTAGGCGCCATCACGATCCCGATGTTGGGGGAAAATCCGGGTCGTGACAGTGTGTGTACGAGCTTTCGAAGACATAAAAAGGGACACGATCGGAGAGATAGATTTGTAGAGTTTGAGAGGTAGGTACGGAGACGTCTGTACTTGTCCTCCAGAGTCTATTGAGTTAGGAAAGAGTCTCTCATTTGTTCTTTCTTGTCGTGCGACTTGTTCCTCAATTACCGATTGAATTTCTATTCTGTCCTTTCGCAGATGGTGAGGACACGCGCTTCTTCGTCCGCTGACCAGCAGCCCGAGCCCCAGGCAGCTCCCGTGAGGGGCAGGGGCCAAGGCCGTATCAGAGGCCGTGGTAGGGGTAGAGCTCAGCCCCAGGCAGCTACCCGAGAGGTGGAGCCTCATATTGAGATTGACGAGGAGGTTCCGGTTCCAGCAGCTCCAGTGGGCCCAGCTCAGGTCCCAGGAGAGGCTTTATTTACCCCGGATCTCCGGGATGCTTTGGTCAGAATAGCGGGATTTATGGACAGCATTGCCAGAGCGGGTTTATTATCACTTGCACCAGCCGCTTCTCAGGCTGGAGGAGGGGCCCAGACTCCTATTGCTCGTACTCCGGAGCCAGTAGCTCCTCAGCCTCAGGCACCGGTGGTTCAGCCAGCTGTGGCCACTCAGTCAGGTACCACAGCTCATGCCGGTGATGGAGCGGCCATGACTTCTGATTCTTTATGGAGACTTGATCGGTTCTCCAAGCTATTTACCACTACATTCAGCGGTGCCACATCAGAGGATCCTCAGGACTTCTTATTCAGTTGCCATGAGATTCTCAAGACTATGGGGATCGTGGAGTCAAATGGAGTTGACTTCTGTACATTCAGGCTTGCAGGATCCGCCAAGACTTGGTGGAGAGATTATTGCTCGACTCGACCAGCAGGGTCCCCAGCTTTATCATGGGATCAGTTTGCGGAACTATTTATGGAGAAGTTTATCCCTGCTACTCAGCGGGATGTACTTCGGAGGCAGTTTGAGCGCCTCCATCAGGGCACTATGACAGTTACACGGTATGAGACGAGATTTGTCGATTTGGCTCGTCATGCAGTGGTGATACTTCCCACGGAGCGGGAGAGGGTCCGCAGGTTTATAGATGGGCTTAATCGGCCGATTAGACTCCAGATGGCTATGGGCGTGGGGAGTGACATATCAGTTCAGAAGGCAGCCAATGCAGCACGCAGAGTTGAGATGGCTCTCGCTAGAGGAGGCGGTTATTCTTCGGATAAGAGGCCTCGTCATTCGGGTAGGTTTGGTGCTTCTTCCTCTGGTAGCAGAGAATCCTTTGATAGAGGCCAGTCCTCCAGGCCTTTCTATTCCGCCCTTCAGGCTTCACAGGGTGGACCGGGTGATCGTGGTTTTCGGGGGCATTATTCAGACCAGCCTCCTATTAATGCTCAGCCTCTTCAGAATGTTCGTGGAGTCCATTCAGGTCGTCAGGGCCAGCAGCCCTATCAGTCTAAGAGTTGCTACGGTTGTGGTGACCCAGGTCATTTTATCAGGTATTGCCCTTGAGCAGCGGGCAACTCTCAGCAGCGAGGTCCTCGTCCTATGATTCAGGCCCCAGCTGACCCTCAGCCTGCCCGGCCAGCCAGAGGCGGGGGTAGAGATTATAGAGGTGGAGGTCGAGACCGTAGAGGTGGAGACCGTCCAGCCAGAGGTAGAGGTCAGCCAGTTGATGGTCGTCCTAGAGACGCGGCTCAGAGGGGAGGTGCAGATCCCCGATTCTATGCTTTACCAGCCAGGCCAGAGGCAGAGGCATCAGATGCAGTGATTACAGGTACTATTCTTGTGTGTGGCAGAGGTGCTTTAGGATTATTCGACCCTGGATCTACATATTTCTATGTGTCTTCCTACTTCGCACCGTATTTGGCTATGCCCAGCTATGCTCTGGATATTCCAGTTTATGTGGCTACACCAGCGGGTGACTCCACTGTAGTCGATCGGGTGCATCGTTCATGCGTAGTTATATTTGGGGGTCTTGAGACCCGTGTTGATCTGTTGCTTTTGGATATGGTAGATTTTGATGTCATATTGGGGATGGACTGGTTGTCCCCATACCATGCTATTCTTGATTGCCATGCTAAGACCGTGACCTTAGCCTTGCCAGAATCACCCCGATTAGAGTGGAAGGGTACCTCAAGCCACTCCGTTCGCACTGTTATTTCCTATGTTAAGGCTCGACGTATGGTCGAGAAGGGGTGTCTAGCTTATCCTGGCTTATGTTCGTGATTCCAGCGCAGAAGTTCCTTCCATTGAGTCGGTCCCTATTGCACGGGAGTTTCCGAAGGTTTTTCCTTCAGACTTGCCGGGCATGCCACCCGACATGGATATTGATTTCTGTATTGATCTGGCACCGGGCACTCAGCCCATCTCTATTCCACCCTATCGTATGGCCCCGCCGGAGTTAAAAGAGTTGAAAGATCAGTTGCAGGACCTTCTTGAGAAGGGCTTTATCAGGCCCAGTATTTCCCCCTGGGGAGCACCTGTATTATTTGTAAAGAAGAAGGATGGCTCGATGCGGATGTGTATTGATTACCGGCAGTTAAACAAGGTGACTATCAAAAATAAATATCCACTTTCGCGAATTGATGATTAATTTGACCAGCTTCAGGGTGCCAAGGTATTTTCAAAGATAGACTTGCGGTCAGGCTACCATCAGCTGAAGATCAGGGCGGCTGACATTCCTAAGACAGCCTTTCGCTCTAGATATGGGCATTATGAGTTCTTGGTCATGTCCTTCGGGTTGACCAATGCCCCAGCAACATTCATGGAGTTGATGAATCGGGTATTCAGGCCTTACTTAGATCTGTTCGTGATAGTCTTCATAGATGACATCCTGGTGTACTCCCGCAGCCAGGAAGAGCACGAGCAGCACCTCAGAGTGGTTCTTCAGACTCTGAAAGATAACCGGCTATATGCCAAATTTTCTAAATGTGAGTTCTGGCTGAGTTCGGTAGCATTTCTGGGTCACATTGTATCGGTGGAAGGTATTCAGGTAGACCCAAAGAAGATTGAGGCAGTCCAGAATTGGCCTCGACCAGCTTCAGTGATCGAGATCCGGAGTTTCTTGGGATTAGCAGGTTACTACCGTCGTTTTGTAGAGGGGTTTTCTTCTATTGCAGCCCCGATGACCAGGTTGACCCAGAAGGGTGTCCAGTTCCAGTGGTCAGAGGAGTGTGAGGCGAGCTTTCAGAAGCTCAAGACAGCCTTGACCACCGCACCAGTGTTGATACTATCTACAGGTACATGGCCTTATACAGTTTATTGTGACGCATCTCGTACAGGGCTTGGAGCGGTATTGATGCGGGATGGTAAGGTTATCGCTTATGCTTCGAGGCAGTTAAAGATACATGAGAAGAATTATCCAGTTCATGATCTTGAGTTAGCAGCAGTGGTTCATGCCTTAAAGATCTGGAGGCATTATCTATATGGTGTGACATGTGAGGTGTACACCGATCACAAAAGCCTACGGTACTTGTTCAAACAGAAGGAGTTGAATCTACGACAGCGGAGATGGTTAGAGTTGCTAAAAGACTATGATGTTACTATATTATATCACCCAGGTAAGGCCAATGTGGTGGCCGATGCATTGAGTAGAAAGTATGCCGGCATGGGTAGTCTTGCATACATTCCGGTCAGTCAGAGACCATTAGCTCTAGATGTCCAGGCCTTAGCCAACCGGTTCGTGAGATTAGACATTTCTGAGCCTAGCAGGGTGTTAGCCTGCAAGGTCGCTCGTTCTTCTTTATTAGAGCGTATCCGTGAGAGGCAATTTGATGATCCTCATTTGCGTGAGTTGAGAGATACAGTACAGCAGGGAGGTGCCACACAGGTGAATCTAGATGATGATGGGGTATTGAAATTGCAGGGTCGAGTTTGTGTGCCCAATGTCGAAGGGATTCGAGAGTTGATCTTAGCAGAGGCCCACGGTTCGCGGTATTCTATTCACCCAGGCGCCGCGAAGATGTACCAGGACTTACGGCAACACTATTGGTGGCGCGGAATGAAGAAAGATATCGTTGCGTATGTCGCTCGGTGTCTAAATTGTCAGCAGGTGAAATATGAGCACCAGAGACCTGGTGGTGTATTCCAGAGGATTGAAATTCCCGAGTGGAAATGGGAGCGGATCACTATGGACTTCGTTACTAGACTTCCTTTGACTCGGAGGAAATTTGATGCTATTTGGGTCATTGTTGATAGGCTGACCAAATCAGCAAACTTTATTCCAATATCTGTCTCCTACTCGTCGGAGAGGTTAGCGGAGGTTTACATTAGGGAGATTGTTCGTCTCCATGGGGTGCCCAGTATCTATTATCTCTGATCGGGGAACGCAGTTTACCTCGCGGTTCTGGAGAGCGGTCCAGCAGGAGTTAGGCACCCAGGTTCAGTTGAGTACAGCATTTCATCCTCAGACGGATGGCCAGTCCGAGAGGACTATTCAGATTCTAGAGGACATGCTTCGAGCTTGTGTTATTGATTTCGGAGGTTCGTGGGACCAGTTTCTGCCATTAGCAGAGTTCGCCTACAATAACAGTTACCAATCTAGCATCCGGATGGCTCCGTATGAGGCGTTATATGGTAGGCGATGTCGATCACCAGTTGGATGGTTTGAACCGGGAGAGGCTCGGTTGTTGGGTACAGACTTAGTTCAGGAGGCCTTGGATAAGGTCAAGACTATTCAGGAGAGATTGCGTTCAGCTCAGTCCAGGTAGAAGACTTATGCGGATCGTAAGGTTCGAGATGTAGATTTCATGGTTGGTGAACGAGTATTGCTTCGAGTATCGCCTATGAAGGGCGTGATGAGGTTCGGGAAGAAGGGCAAGCTCAGCCCTAGGTATATTGGTCCATTTGAGATTCTAGACAGAGTGGGAGGGGTGGCTTACAGATTAGCTTTGCCGCCTAGCTTATCAGCCGTGCATCCGGTTTTTCACGTATCTATGCTTCGGAGATACCACGGCGATCCCACACATGTGTTAGACTTCAGTACTGTCCAATTGGACAATGATCTATCTTATGAGGAGGAGCCGGTGGCTATTCTAGACCGGCAGGTTCGACAATTGAGGTCGAAGAGTTATCCTTATGTGTGTGTTCAGTGGAGAGGTCAGCCTCCTGCGGCATCGACCTGGGAGTCCGAGTTTGATATGCAGAGCCGCTACCCACACTTGTTTCCTGACTCAGGTACTTCTTTCCTTTGTCCGTTCGAGGACGAACGGTTGTTTTAGAGGTGGAGATTGTGACGACCCAAAGGGCCATCACTTATTTAATTAATCAATTCGAGCTTTTGAGGCCTTGAAAACCTCATTCCATGTTGCCTCGATTTACGTGCACAATCCGAGCATGTAGCGGAAAGATTTTGTGATAGAAAATATGAATTCTATGAGAAATTTGGATAAAAATGATATTAATATTGATATGGTTGACTTCGGTCAACATTTTTGGTAAACGGATCCGGACCCGAGATTGGATGGTCCCGAGAGGTCCGTAGGAAAATATGGGACTTGGACATGCGCCGGAGTCGAATTCCGAGGCCTAGAGCCCAAGTTATGAATTTTTCTATGAAATTGTTTTTGATGTAATTGTTAAAGGAAATGAATTAATTGACCTTGGTATCGGGCTCGTATTTTGGTTCCGACGCCCGGTACAAGTCTTAAATATTATATATGTGATTTACGTAAAGTTTGGTGACATTCGGATTTCGTTTGAGATGTTTTGGACCTTGAGTTCCAAGTTTGAAAGTTTTGAAAACCGAAAGTATGAAAATCATGAATTTGAGGCTTGATTTGATGAAAGCGATGTGATATTGGCGATGTGATCGCACGAACAAGTTCATAATGTGTTTTTGAGGTTGTGTACATGTTTGGTTTGGAGCCTGGGGGCTCGGGTAAAGATTTGATAGGCCGTTGGATTAAATTTTGAATTTTTGCACTGCTGGTTTTTCACCCAGCTGTGGGCTCGCAAATGCGAACCCTAATCGCAAATGCGAAACCCCTCATGCCCAGCCTTGTTCGCAAATGCGAAAGTCCCCAGGGCCTGCCTATGTTCGCAAATGTGAACAAAAGTTCGCAAATGCGAACATTCCCTATACTGCCTGTGTTCGCAAATGCGAACCATTGTTCGCAAATGCGAACACTGCCCTATACTGCCTGTGTTCGCAAATGCGAACATTAGTTCGCAAATGCGAACACTCCCTTTTTCTGCCAGTGTTCGCAAATGCGAACAAATGTTCGCAAATGCGAACTTCCCAGCCTTAGCTTATTTTTCAAACTCCAGAAATTGGTCGGGGTTCGCAATTGCGAACCCATGTTCGCAAATGCGAACACGGAGACCTGTAAAACACGATTTTCAGTTCATTTCTTCACTTTTTACAAAACAAAAACACCCATTTGCGATTCTTCACGGATTCCTTCTTCATAAAAACAATTGTAAGTCACTTTTTACTTAATTCTTTCAATTCCTAACATCATTAAACATGTTTTTCAATAGAAATCAAAGGTTTTCATGGTAGAATTTCTTGTTTTTGTTAGAATATAGGGTTTTTCATAAATTTGGAAATTGGACCTCGAATTGAGGTCCGATTTTGAAACAAATCATATACATGAACTCGTGGGGGGATGGGTAACCGGATTTTGGTCCTAACCCCGAGTTCCGACCATGTGGGCCCGGGGTTGAAATTCACTATTCGGGCAGAATGTTGTAAAAGTTGTATTTGGTTTTAAGAATTAGTTTGTTGAGTAGTATTGATGATATTAAATCAATTGTGTATAGATACGGTTGGATTGGAGCCAAATTTGAAAGAAAAAGACATTTCCACGGATTGAATTGTTCATAAACATTCGAGGTAAGTGTTTGATCTATCCTAGCTTGAGGGAATAGGATTATGTGTTATGTGTTATGTGATCGAGTGCGGTGTATGGGCTCTGTGGTGACGAGCATCCATACACTGGCGTCTAGTATGACCGTGAGTCGTTGAAAATGATTATTTTGAGATATATTACAGATGAATTGTTATTGTTCCCCCTTGTTGGGACTTGTTGTGAAGATGATTATTGATTGCCCTTGTTGGGACAGTTTATGAATTACTGCTTCTTTCTTTGCCCTTAACTGTGATTGTTATTTGGGTGAGGAAGAGTGATAATGCATGAAGGGTGATGCCGTGCCATGTTTATTTATTTATGCACGAAGGTTAATGCCGTGCCATGCTTTATTGATTATGCACGAAGGATCATGCCGTGCCCTGTTATTGAACCATGTACGAAGGATCATGCTCCGTACTATGGATGTGAGGATGAGAGTAAAAGCACGAAGGGTGATGCCGTGTACTTTATTTGCTTATTTGGTGAGGATGAGAGTAAAAGCACGAAGGGTGATGCCGTGCAACTGCTTGCTATTCTTTGACTTGATATTACTTGTGTTTCCATTATACTTTGTTTTTCCTTGTGAATTTATTAACTGTTGTTAATTGTTGAAATTCTTTGAGATATTCCTTATTGTGTTATTACCTGGTTAATTCTTGTTATTCTGTGGTATACATATATATTGAATTGTACAGGTTTATGTGGGTGTCTGGTCCTATGCTTGTCACTACTTCGCCGGGATAGGCCAGGCACTTACCAGCACATGGGGTCGGTTGTGCTGATACTACACTTCGTGCGTTTTTGCACAGGTCCAGGTTACGATCAGGAGCAGCAGCAGTAAATCGATTGCGTGGGAGTTGATCATATTTGAGACCGAGGTAGCTTGCAGACGTCCGCAAGCCCAGCGTCTCTCTCTTTATTTATGTTATTAGCTGGAGTCTCTTTGTTCCGAGACAAACAGAATTATGTTATATTTCCTTGAGACTTTTATGTGTAGTATTCCATAGTAGTTCGTGAGTTGGTGACTCCACGTCTTGGGTAGAGGATTTCAGTATGATTTTCACTTTGTAATTAGTTATTTCTATTTCGATAAAGTATTCCGCATTTATTTAATTAAAATTGTGTTAAAAACGGGATAGTATGAATACAGTGGCTTGCCTAGCTACCACGAGTAGGCGCCATCACGATCCCGATGTTGGGGGAAAATCCGGGTCGTGACAGGTGGTTAGCTAAAGGGCCTAATGATGTTGCCAAATGATATACTGCATACTTCATTAATGGATACCGATTTCATACCATAGGACGAGATTCTTTAGGAAAGACTAAAAATAGTGGAGTGACTTTGTTGGTAACAACTGATAGTTTTGCTAGTGCTAGAGACTAAAATCCTATCGATGGAGAGGTTATCTATTATGGAGCTATTAAGGATATCATTGAAATTGATTACTCGGGTTGTTTTAGTGTTGTACTATTTAGGTGTGATTGGTATCAGAATGAAATAGATGACTATGGGTTAACTCGGGTGTACTTCAATAAATTATGCAGTACAGATTATTCTTTTGTGTTGGCATCTCAAGTTTATCAAGTTTTTATGTGGATGATCCAATTGAGGAGGATGTTTATTATGCAAGGAAAAAGGTCCCTATTGATTTGTATGATCTAGAGAAAGGGAATTGTCCCAACATAGAAGACATATTTTGGAGGGAACCTAACGAAGACATTGGTTACTCGAGTGGATTACTTGATGTTGACGTTAGATGGTCAAGAGAAGATGTACATGTTGATATCGTAGATATTCCATCATATGCACAATGTTCACAAGATACAAATATAGCAACATCAGAAGAAGAGAAAGATGAAAATGCGTTTGATGATACTGATTGGGATTGGATGGAGTCGGATGACTAAAAAAAGATATTCTGAACTTTTAAATATATTACTTATTGTTTTAATATTTTTTGAGTGAGTGAAAGGGAACAATAATCATGACAATATCCCGGCAAGGTGTCACGACCCAAATCCGATCGTGATGGCGCTCAACAATCAAGCTAGGCCAACCAGACCAACAATTACTTATCACATCGAATACCAGTCCCAAATGGACATCCCAAGAAGGATATATGAGTTAAAGAACTCCAATAATAATAATAATGAACAAAATACGGAGAAGTACGAAAATAACTGACACTCCCAAAGATCTGGAGTCACAAGTCTAGAGCCTCTAACAAAACCAACAAGAATAGAGAATATTGTATAGAATACTCAAGTCTAAGTACAAAATAACAACTGGAAGGAGGAGGAGTATCTAGGTTCTGCGAACGTCGGCAGCTACCTCAGCAACTCGGTATGACTCTGAAACCGCTGGAAATGCCTGTCTACTGCTCCTAAGTACCTGAGTCTACACACAAAGGTGCAGTGAGTAGGGGTGAGTACTAAGTACTCAGTGAGTAATAAATATATAAAAGCAGCTGAAAGTAGGAAATCCACAAAATACCACAATATGAAGCTAAACTACAGTTCGAATCTCCTACGAACTAGCATCAACAGTACAATACAGCTACCACAGAGTAATTCAACAAATAAAGATGCAATGCAATGCACATAACCGCTATGGCGTGTAGCCCGATCCATTTAACGTCGACGACGCTCACTAGGGGTGTGTACAGACTCCGGAGGGGCTCCTACAGCCCAAGCGCAATACTGCTGCGGCGTGCGGCCCGATCCTCATATCAACCGCTGCGGCGTGCAGCTCGATACATCCTCAGTCCACATAAATCAAATAAGTCACAAAACAGTTAATTTTTCTTAATTCCAGTTTCCAGTTCATAATTTATGAAAAATACTTTAACTTTATTAAATTTGCAAAAGTCGGTGACTTAATATATCAATAATGTGATTTCAATTTCCAGGACTGAGATCAGTGATTAAGCAAATATAGCTATCACATAAATATTGTCCTCTAAGGACGCTACAGGTTGGCACAAGGCCCCAAACAAGGCTTACCGCCCACAAATATATCAAATACAGTGTATTTCCAACACTAATAACATATTATTCACTTCCGGGATGGACCAAGTCTCAATCCCCAGTCACAATCAATCCCGCACCTGCCACGGTGTGCGAGCCACGCCCTACTAGCGTCACAATGTGCTAAGTCGGGGTTTCGAACCCTCAGGCTACCATATACACAAACTACTCACCTCTAGCCGGTCGTAGATTCGTCCGCGATGCCTTTTCCTTTGAAATTTGCTCCCTCGTGCATAGAATCTAGTCAAACCACAATAATTATATCAAATACGGGTCAAAGAATCATAACCCATTTCAATTTACATGAAATTCGCATAAATATACTAAGTTGGTAAAACCCGACCCCGGGCCCACTGCTCGGAAAAATTCCGAAATTAGTATCAACGCGATCCTAGTCTCACCATGAGTCCGTGCATATAAAATTTATCGAAATCGGAGTTCAAATGGCCTTTCAAAACTCAAAATCCCGTTTTCAATACCTAGGCCACAATTCTTCAAAATTTCTACCCAAATTCATGAAGATTGATGTTAATTCTACCATAAAATTATGTTTTAGAGTCAAGAATCTTACCTCCGATGAATACCCGATGATATCTCAGTGTTTCCTCGTGTTTTCTTCTCTCTAGGGCTCAAAATTGGGTTTTGGGTGAATGAACGCGCGAGCCCTCTGTTCTATGATTTAATTCATTGCCAGAACATTTAGCCTTACACGATCGCGACTCGCCTCACGCGATGTTCAAAAAGCCAGCCTCACGCCATCGCGATTCCCTTCATGCGATCACGTATCACAAAAATCCCAGACTGTATTTTCCTTCTACGCGATCGCGTAGACCCTCATGCGATCGCGATGGGCAATTGGTTACTCTATGCGATCGCGGCCGTGCCCCCTGCGATCGCGTTGCTTCTGCTCTTGACCTTATCCGATCGCGTCCCTTGCCCTGCGATCGCGAAGGGTAAAATTCTCCCCCTCTCCATTACTCTACGCGATCACATGCTCATTAGTGCGATCGCAGAGAGTAAATATCTGCTGCACTTATGACAGCAAACCAGCTCTTTCCTTTGGCCAAGAATGGTCCGTTTGGACCCCCGGATTCATCCCGAGGCCCCCGGGACCCCAACGAAAACCACCAACATACTCCAAAACATGATACGAACTTGTTCCAATCTTAAAAACACCTTACTAAACATCAAAATCACCATTTACACACGGATTCAAGCCTAAGTTTTCTTCAAAACCTTCAAAACTAACATTCAATCCAAAATCCGATCAAACGATGTCCGAATGACCTGGAAATTTGCAGGCATATCCAAAATCACATAACGAAGCTACAGAAATTGTCGGAATTCCATTCCGACCCCCGGATCAAAACCTCACCTACCATCCGGTTTTCGCCAAAATTCAACCTTCGCCAATTCAAGTCTAAAATTACACCGGACCTCCGAATTAAATTCCGATTGCTCTCCTAAGTCATAAATGATCCCCTGGAACTAGTCGAATCATCGGAATCCGGTTCTGAGCACTTTAACTCAATAGTCAACTCTAGGTTGACTTTCCATATTCAAGCTTCCTTCGACCATGCCATTTGCTTCATTTTCAACCCGAATCACTCCTAACTCACCAGATATATTCTAATACTGATTTAAAAGCATAAGATATGTAAATGCAAGGTAACGGGGTGGTAGTCCCCATAACGACGGGCCGGGTCGTTACATTCTCCCCAACTTAAACAAACGCTCGTCCACGAGCGGGTGAAGAAACATACCTGGAGTCTCAAATAAGTGTTGATATCTGCTCCGCATCTCCTGTTTGATCTCCCAAGTTGTTTCTTCCACGGGATGACCTCTCCACCGCACTTTCACCGAAGTTATGTCCTTGGATCTCAACTTACGAACCTGTCGACCCAAAATGGCTACCGGCTCCACATCATAGGTCAAGTCCTCATCCAACTGTATCGTGCTGAAGTCTAACATATGTGACGGGTCTCCGACATACTTCCGGAGCATGGATACATGGAACACCGGGTGAACTCCCGACAAACTGGGTGGCAAAGCAAGCATATAGGCCACCTCCCCAACTTTCCTAAGCACCTCAAAAAGTCCAATAAACCTAGGGCTCAACTTCCCTTTCTTCCCAAACCTCATAACGCCCTTCATAGGCGAAACCTTCAGCAACACCTTCTCACCCACTAAATAAGACACATGTCGGACCTTCCGGTCCTCATAACTCTTCTGACGCGACTGAGCTGTGCGAAGTCTCTCCCTGAATCACCTTCACCTTGTCTAAGGCATCTTGGACTAACTCTGTCCCCAACAACCTAGCCTCGCCGGGCTCGAACCAACCGACTGGAGACCTACACCGCCTCCCATATAAAGCTTCATACGGTGCCATATGAATGCTGGACTGATAGCTATTATTATAAGCAAACTCCGCAAGAGGCAAATGATCAGCCCACGAACCACCGAAATCAATGACACAAGCACGCAACATGTCCTCCAATATCTGAATAGTACGCTCGGACTGCCCATCCGTCTGTGGATGAAATGCTGTGCTCAGCTCTACCTGTGAACCCAACTCTCGCTGAAATGTCCTCCAGAACTGAGAAGTGAACTGGGTACCTCTGTCCGATATAATAGAAATGGGAACTCCATGCAATCTCACTATCTCACGGATGAATACCTCTGCCAACCGCTCTGAGGTATAGGTAGTACACACTGGGATGAAGTGAGCTGACTTGGTCAACCTATCCACCACCACACAAACTGAATCGAACTTCCTCGCTGTCCGAGGGAGTCCACTGACAAAGTCTATAGTAATCCTTTCCCACTTCCACTCAGGAATATCAATACGCTGGAATACACCACCAGGTCTCTGATGCTCATATTTAACCTGTTGACAGTTTAGACACCGAGCCACATGGCTCACAATATCTTTCTTCATCTTCCTCCACCAGTAATGCTGCTTCAAATCCTGATACATCTTCGCGGCTCCTGGATGAATAGAATACCGCGAGCTGTGGGCCTCTTCCAATATCAACTCACGAAGTCCATCAACTTTGGGCACGCATATCCGGCCTACATCCATAATACACCATCACTATCAATAGTGACATCTATGGCATCATCATGTTGAACTCTGTCCTTAAGGACAAGTAAGTGTGGATCATCATACTGGCGCTCTCGAATACGATCATATAAAGAAGGACGAGCTACTACACAAGCCATAACCCGACTAGGCTCAGAAATATCCAGTCTCACCATCTGATTAGCTAACGCCTGAACATCAACTGCAAGGGGTCTCTCCCCAACTGGAATATACGCCAAACCGCCCATACTAATAGCCTTCCGGCTCAATGCATCAGCCACTACATTGGCTTTCCCGGGATGGTACAAGATAGTAATATCATAGTCTTTAAGCAATTCAAGCCATCTCCGCTGCCTCAAATTTAGATCTTTCTGCTTAAACAAATGCTTAAGGCTGCGGTGGTCTGTATATACATCACAAGATACACCATATAAGTAATGCCTCCAAATCTTCAAGGCGTGAACAATAGCAGCTAACTCCAAATCATGAACGGGGTAGTTCTTCTCGTGGGGCTTTAGGTGACGAGAAGCATATGCAATAACTCTACCCTCCTGCATCAACACGCAACCGAGCCCAACTCTAGAAGCATCACAATACAACGTATATGACCCTGAGGCCGATGGCAACACAAGTACCGGAGCTGTGGTCAAAGCCTCCTTGAGCTTCTGGAAGCTCTCCTCACATTCATCAGACCACACAAATGGAGCATTCTTCTATGTCAACTTAGTCAACGGTGAAGCAATAAATGAGAAACCCTGAACAAACCAGCGATAATAGCCTACCAAGCCGAGGAAACTCCGAATTTCGGTAGCTGAGGAAGGTTTGGGCCAATTCTGCACTGCCTCGACCTTCTGTGGATCAACTCGAATACCATCACTCGACACTACATGTCCTAGAAAAGTCACAGTATCAAGCCAGAATTCACACTTAGTGAATTTTGCATAGAGCTTCTCTTCTCTCAACCTCTGCAATACCACCCTCAAGTGCTGTGCATGCTCCTCCTGGCTGCGTGAATATACCAGAATATCATCAATAAACACAATCACAAAAGAATCAAGGTACGGCCAAAATACACTATTTATCAAGTGCATGAATGCAGCTGGGGCATTAGTTAGCCCGAAAGACATCACCAGGAACTCGTAGTGCCCATATCGCGTCCTGAACGCTGTCTTCATAATATCTGAGTCCCTGATCTTCAACTGATGATAGCCCGATCGAAGATCAATCTTAGAAAATACACTAGCTCCCCGGAGCTGATCAAATAGGTCCTCAATACGAGGCAATGGGTACTTATTCTTCACTGTTACCTTGTTCAGCTGCCTATAATCAATGCACATTCTCATTGTGCCATCTTTCTTCTTCACGAACAACACCGGTGCACCCCAAGGTGACACACTCGGATGAATGAAACCCTTATGTAAGAGTACCTGAAGCTGTTCCTTCAATTCTTTTAACTCCGCTGGTGCCATGCGATAGGGATGAATAGAAATGGGCTGAGTGCTCGGTACCAAGTCAATACCAAAGTCAACATCTCTGTAAGGCGGCATGCCCGACAGGTCTGCTGGAAACACATCCGGAAACTCCCTCACAATGGGGACCGAATCAAGACTGGGTGTCTCGGCCTCAACATTTCTAATGAAGGCCAAATAAGATAAACAACCCTTGCCAATCATTCGTTGGGCCTTTATATAAGAAATCACCTTGTCGGACACATAATCAGTCAAGCCACGCCACTCGATCCTCGGATTACCTGGAATAGCTAGTGTGACTGTCTTGGCATGACAATCCAGAATCGCATGGTAAGGAGATAGCCAATCCATGCCTAGAATCACATCAAAATCTACCATGCCCAGTAGTAATAAATCAACTCGGGTCTCCGGACCCCCAATAGTAATAAGACAGGATCGATATACCTGATCCACAACAACACTATCCCCCACCGGGGTAGCCACATGTACGGGCAAAGCAAGAATACCACGGGTCATACCCAAGTGATGTGCAAAATAAGTAGAAACATAGGAATATGTGGATCCGGGATCAAATAAGATAGAAGCATCCCTGTGGCAGACTGAGATAATACCTGAAATAACAGCATCTGAGGCACTGGCGTCCTTCATATCCAGAAGAGCATAGAAATGAGCCTGGCCTTCACCAGTACGATCCTCGCCCCTAGGGCGACCTCTGGCTACCTGGCCACCAGTCCTAGCTGACTGTGCTAGCACTGAGGAAACAGGAGTAGATGACGAGGGCTGATCCCTCTGTTGAGACTGCCTACGAAGCCACTGAGGACACTTTCTCTTGATATGGCCCAAGTCGGCGCACTCAAAGCAACAGCCCGAAGATGGAAGAAGGGGCTGCTAAGGACCCCTCGCTACAGATGAATCCTGTGCTGAGGAAACAAGAGAAGAGCTCTAAGCTGGAAGAGCACTCAATGCAGGGCCGACTCTGCCGACGGCTCGCCGACCACGATAACCACGATGGCCCCGACGACCACGATCCGATGAAACCCCACCGGACTCTGCACGTCCGGACTGATGAGACCCGAAAGAATGACCCCTTCTATGCCGAGGTTGGCCCCTAGACGGAGCACCACCGTAGCTGCCGATACCACGAGGCCTCTTAGCCTCTCTCTCCTCCCGCTCTCTACGACGATCTGTCTCAATGTGACGGGCAACATCAACCACCTCCTCAAAGGTAACTGTCGAAGCTCTCTCCCTGGTCATCAATATGCGGATGGGATAAATAAGGCCATCAATAAATCTCCGAATCCTCTATCTGTCCGCAGGAACCATCCACATGGCATGACGGGCCAGCTGTGTGAATCTCATCTCATATTGAGTAACCGTCATATCTCCCTGCTTCAGCCACTCAAACTGACGTCGCAGCTCCTCTATTTGAGACTGAGACACTTACTTCTCCAAAAATACCATGGAGAACTACTGCCAAGTGAGGGGCGCTTCCCCACTGGGCCTACGCCTCTCAAAATCCTCCCACCACTGAAATGCTGCACCTGTGAACTGAAAAGTGGTGAATGAAACACCGCTGGACTCTAGGATACCCGCGGTGCGAAGCATGCGCTGACATCTGTCAAGAAAACCCTGGGCGTCCTCGCCCTCAGCACCACTGAATGTCGGAGGCTGTAGCCTCTCAAATCTCTCCAAACGACGCTGCTCATCATCGGGCATAACTGGAACCATATAAGCAGGAGCTGGTGCAACGAGCGCAACTGGCTGAACTGGAGCTGCCCCAGGCGCCTGAATACCATGTATCACCGGCTCGGGTATGCGAGCCACGGGGGTCTGATTCCCTCTCCCCCTGTATGTGAAGAAGACGCTGCAGTAGAGGCTTCAACGACCTGAGCCAATCCTTTGCATACTGATAAGATCTGGGCCAAGGTCTCCTAAAGACCCGGTATCACAATGGGCACTGTCGGTGCCTGAACCTGAGTTGCCGGAGCATCTGCAGCTGGAATCTGGTCCTGAACCTGGGCCACTGGTGCAGGAATCTGACCCTGAGTCTGGTCAGCTGGTGGGTTAGCAGGTGCTGGTACTGCTGCCCTACCTTTACCACGATCACGGCCTCTGGGTGCTAATGGTGGTCGTCCGCCACGTCCGCTAGCATGTGTTCTCGCCATCTGCGAGAGAATAGAATAGGGCAAAAAGTTTAGTTTCACGATAACACAAATCGCACGATATGAATCCAAGAAAAGTGAGGTTTTTCCTAAAGTTTCTGTAGCCCTCCGAGGATAGATACGGATGTCTACTTACCGATTCGCGAAAGCCTACTAAACCGGCTCATGACTCGCGAGTCCTAGTAACCTAGGCACTGATACCAACTTGTCAATCATTCAAATCCGATCGTGATGGCGCCCAACAATCAAGCTAGCCAGCCAGACCAACAATTACTTATCACATCGAATACCAGTCCCAAATGGACATTCCAAGAAGGATATATGAGTTAAAGAACTTCAATAATAATAATAATGAACAAAATATGGAGAAGTGCGAAAATAACTGACATTCCCAAAGATCTGGAGTCACAAGTCTAGAGCCTCTAACAAAACCAACAAGAATAGAGAATACTGTATAGAAATACTCAAGTCTGAGTACAAAATAACAACTGGAATGAGGAGGAGTAGCTAGGTTCTGCGAACGTCGGTAGCTACCTCAGCAACTCGGTATGACTCTGAAACCGCTGGAAATGCCTATCTACTGCTCCTGAGTACCTGAGTCTGCACACAAAGGTGCAGGGAGTAGGGGTGAGTACTAAGTACTCAGTGAGTAATAAATATATAAAAGCAGCTGAAAGTAGGAAATCCACAAAATACCACAATATGAAGCTACACTACAGTGCGAATCTCCTACGAACTAGCATCAACAGTACAATACAGCTACCACAGAGTAATTCAACAAATAAAGATGCAATGCAATGCACATAACCGCTACGGCGTGTAGCCCGATCCATTTAATGTCGACGGCGCTCACTGGGGGTGTGTACAGACTCCGAAGGGGCTCCTACAGCCCAAGCGCAATACCGCTGCGGCGTGCAGCCCGATCCATCCTCAGTCAACCACTGCGGCGTGCAGCCCGATCCATCCTCAGTCCACATAAATCAAATAAGTCACAAAAAAACAGTTCATTCTTCTTAATTCCAGTTTCAGTTCATAATTTATGAAAAATACTTTAACTTTATTAAATTTGCAAAAGCCGGTGACTTAACATATCAATTATGTGATTTCAATTTCCAGGACTGAGATCAGTGATTAAGCAAATATAGCTATCACATAAATATTGTCCTCTAAGGATGCTACAGGTCGGCACAAGGCCCTAAACAAGGCTTACCGCCCACAAATATATCAAATACAATGTATTTCCAACACTAATAGCATATTATTCACATCCGGGATGGACCAAGTCTAAATCCCCAGTCACAATCAATCCCTCACCTGCCACGGTATGCGAGCCACACCCTACTAGCGTCACAATGTGCTAAGCTGGGGTTTCGGACCCTCAGGCTACCATATACACAAACTACTCACCTCTAGCCGGTCGTAGATTCGTCCGCGATGCCTTTTCCTTTGAAATTCGCTCCCTCGTGCGTAGAATCTAGTCAAACCACAATAATTATATCAAATACGGGTCAAAGAATCATAACCCATTTCAATTTACATGAAATTCGCATAAATATACTAAGTTGATAAAACCCGACCTCGGGCCCACTGCTCGGAATAATTCCGAAATTAGTACCAACGCGATCCTTGTCTCGCCACGAGTCCGTGCATATAAAATTTATCGAAATCGGAGTTTAAATGGCCTTTCAAAACTCAAAATCCCGTTTTCAATACCTAGGCCACAATTTTTCAAAATTTCTATCCAAATTAATGAAGATTGATGTTAATTCTACCATAAAATTATGTTTTTGAGTCAAGAATCTTACCTCCGATGAATACCCGATGATATCTCAGTGTTTTCCTCGTGTTTTCTTCTCTCTAGGGCTCAAATTTGGGTTTTGGGTGAATGAACCCGCGAGCCCTCTATTCTGTGATTTAATTCACTGCTAGAATATTTAGCCCTACGCGATCGCGACTCGCCTCACGTGATCGCGATGTTCAAAAAGCCGGCCTCACGCAATCGTGATTCCCTTCATGCGATCGCGTATCACAAAAATCCCAGACTATATTTTCCTTCTATGCGATCGCGTAGACCCTCATGCGATCGCGATGGGCAATTGGTTACTCTACGCGATCGCGACCGTGCCCCCTGCGATCGCGTTGCTTCTGCTCTTGACCTTATGCGATCGCGTCCTTTGCCCTGCGATCACGAAGGGTAAAATTCTCCCCCTCTCCATTACTCTACGCGATCGCATGCTCATTAGTGCGATCGTAGAGAGTAAATATCTGCTGCACTTATGACAGCAAACCAGCTCTTTCCTTTGGCCAAGAATGGTCCGTTTGGACCCCCGGATTCATCCCGAGGCCCCCGGGACCCCAACGAACACCACCAACATACTCCAAAACACGATACGAACTTGTTCCAATCATAAAAACACCATACTAAACATCAAAATCACCATTTACACACGGATTCAAGCCTAAGTTTTCTTCAAAACCTTCAAAACTAACACTCAATCCAAAACCCGATCAAACGATATCTGAATGACCTGAAAATTTGCAGGCATATCCAAAATCACATAACAAAGCTATAGAAATTGTCTGAATTCCATTCCGACCCCCGGATCAAAATCTCACCTACCATCCGGGTTTCGCCAAAATTCAACCTTCGCCAATTCAAGCCTAAAACTACACCGGACCTCCGAATTAAATTCCGATTGCTCTCCTAAGTCATAAATGATCCCCCGGAACTAGTCGAATCATCGAAATCCGGTTCCTAGCACTCTAACTCAATAGTCAACTCTAGGTTGACTTTCCATATTCTTGCTTGCTTCGACCATGCCATTTGCTTCATTTTCAACCCGAATCACTCCTAACTCACCCGATATATTCTAATACTGATTTAAAAGCATAAGATATATAAATTCAAGGTAACGGGGTGGTAGTCCCCGTAACGACGGGCCGGGTCGTTACACAAGGGAATAACATCACAACACAACAAGGTCCCGGCAAGGGAAACAATAATCAACCTTCACAACCCGACAAGGGCTCAAGAACATGACTTAAGAATATCCCACATTAACTCACAACATGTGTCACAAATGACTCACGGTCATGCTAGATGCTAGTGTATAGATGCTCATCACCACGCATATACACCACACTTGATCACATAGCAATTAGCAATTATCACACTCATTCATATTCCCTCAAGCTAGAATAGATCAAACACTTACCTCGACGGTTTATAGTCCACTCAATCCTCAAGCAGTGCTTTTCCTTTTGAATTTGGCTCCAAATCAATTGTATCTATACATAATTTATTTAATATCATCAATTCTACTCAACAAATCAGCCCAATTGCCTAATTAAAGTATTTTTAACATGCTCTCCAAAATTGTAAAACTGACCCCGGGCCCGCTTGGTAAAAAAATGCGAAAATAATACCAACGGATTCCTCGTCTCTCCACGAGTCCGTACATATAAAGAACACCAAAATCGGAGTCTGTTTGAGCCCTCAAATCGACCCCTAAAGGTCTCATAATTTCATGCCCCAAAATCCTATTTTTCTACGGTTTCCATGGATTAAAGAATGAGATTGTGATTTATAATCACCCATAAATGAGTTTTAATAATTAAATCACTTACCACTTTGATAACCACTGATTTTCTCTCTTAAAAATCGCCTCAGAAGCTTCTTCCCGTTCAAAAATTGGAAGAAAACTCAACCTGCTCATTATAGGTATACTATTCACGCGTTTTACCGCTCCCAATGGATTCCTTGTGAAATTCTAATGAATTTTGCTTTTGAATCACTCAATTTGACCTTATAATGAAGGAGATATGTAGGTTTTAAGATTTTTAAATAGGGCAGGTTTTTAATACGCCGTCAGGGGCAATTTCGTCATTAACCTGAAAATCTAGGCAACCTTAGTAAAATGGCCATAAAATCCTCATACGATGTCCAAATTCGATGATTCTTTTTGCTACAGGTCCGTAATTACGATATAGATCTAATTCTTTATTCAAAACAGTAATCGGAGCTTATTTGTTCAATATGATATCATTTACGCTTGAACAAATGATGTCGAAGCATAAGAAAAACGAGCACAACGCAACCCAAACCTATCCGAAACATGTCAAACGACGTCCTTTTTCGTCCAAATTTTACAGGAAGTACTTAAATAATATATAGGACTTGTACCGGATGTCGGAACCAAAATACGAGCCCGATACTATGGTCTTTTAATCAATTTTCATTTCCATTTTCATTAATAATTTCAGCAAAACAATTTAACAGAAAAATTCATATCTTGGGCTCTAGGCCTCAGAATTCGACTCCGGACACATGCCCGTGTCCCATATTTTCCTACGGACCTTCTGGGACCGTCCGATCTCGGTCCGGGTCGATTTACCAAAAATGTTGACCGAAGTCAACTATATCAATATTAATATCAAATTTCTTCAAATTTGCTATAGAATTCACATATTCTAACACAAGAATTTTCCGACTACGTGCTCGAACTATGCATATAAATCGAGGAAACATAAAATGAGGTTTTCAAGGCCTCGAAAGCGCGGAATAAATGAGGAAGTCGTAACATCCTCCACCTCTAAAACAACTGTTCGTCCTCGAACAGACAAGAGAAGGAAGTACATGAGTCAGGGAACAAATGTGGGTAATGGCTCCGCATATCAGACTCGGACTCCCAGGTCGATGCCTCAGGAGGCTGACCTCTCCACTGAACACGCACAGAAGGATAACTCTTCGACCTCAACTGTCGAACCTGCCGGTCTAGAATGGCCACCGGCTCCTCCTTGTAAGATAGATCCTTGTCCAATTGGACAGTGCTGAAGTCTAACACATGTGTAGGATCGCTGTGGTACCTCCGAAGCATAGATACACAAAAAACTGGATGTACGGCTAATAAGCTAGGTGGCAGTGCTAGTCTGTAAGCCACCTCTCCCACTCAGTCCAGAATCTCAAATGGACCAATGTACATAGGGCTGAGCTTGCCCTTCTTTCTGAACCTCATCACGCTCTTCATAGGCGATACCCGGAGCAATACCCGCTCACCAACCATGAAATCCACATCTCGGACCTTACGATCCGCATAAGTCTTCTGTCTAGACTGAGCTGAACGCAATCTCTCCTGGATAGTCTTGACCTTTTTCTAAGGCCTCCTGAACTAAGTCTGTACCCAGCAATCGAGCCTCTCCCGGCTCAAACCATCCGACCGGAGACCGACATCGCCTACAATACAACACCTCATATGGAGCCATCTGAATGCTAGACTGATAGCTGTTGTTGTAGGCGAACTCTGCTAATGGTAGAAACTGGTCCCACGAGTCTCCAAAATCAATGACACAGGCTCGGAGCATGTCCTCTAGGATTTGAATAGTCCTCTCGGACTGACCATCCGTCTGAGGATGAAAAGTTGTACTTAACTGAATCTGGGTGCCTAAATCCTACTGGACCGCTCTCTAGAAATGCGAGGTAAAATGCGTACCCCGATATGAGATAATAGACACCGGCACCCCATGAAGGCGAACAATCTCCCTGATGTAAATCTCTGCTAGCTTCTCCGATGAGTAAGAGACAGATACTGGAATGAAGTGTGCTGACTTGGCCAGCCTATCAAAAATGACCCAAATAGCATCAATTCTCCTCCGAGTAAAAGGGAGTCTAGTAACGAAGTCCATTGTAATCTGCTCCCATTTCCACTCGGGAATTTCAATTCTCTGGAACACACCACCAGGTCTCTGGTGCTCATATTTAACCTGCTGACAGTTTAGACACCGAGCGACATACGCAACAATGTCCTTCTTCATCCCACGACATCAATAGTGCTGCCGTAAGTCCTGATACATCTTCGCGGCGCCTGGGGTGAATAGAATACCGCGAACTGTGGGCCTCCGCAAAGTTCAACTCTCGAATCCCCTAAACATTGGGCACACTAACTCGCCCCTGCAATCTCAATACTCCGTCGTCATCTAGAGTTACCTTCGTGGCACCTCCCCGCTGTACAGTATCCCTCAGGTCACGCAAATGAGGATCATCAAGCTGCCTCTCACGGATACGCTCTAATAGAGAAGAACGAGTGACCGTGCAGGCTAACACCATGCTAGGCTCCGAAATGTCTAGTCTCATGAACCGATTGGCTAAGGCCTTGACATCTAGAGCAAGTGGTCTCTGGCTGACCGGAATATAAGCGAGACTACCCATGCTGGCAGACTTCCTACTCAACGCATCGGCCACCACATTGGCCTTACTTGGGTGATATAAGATAGTAACATCATAGTCTTTCAGCAACTCTAACCATCTCCTCTGTCGCACATTCAACCCTTTTTGCTTGAATAAATACTGGAGGCATTTGTGATCCATGTATACCTCTCGCGCCATACTATATAGATAATGCCTCTAGATTTTTTAGGCATAGACAACTGCTGGCAGCTCAAGATCATGAACCGGATAATTCTTCTCATGGATTTTCAACTGTCTCGAAGCATAAGCAATAACCTTGCCATCTTGCATCAATACCACTCCAAGCCCAATACGGGATGCATCACAGTAAACTGTGTAAGGCCCTGAACTCGTGGGTAATATCAACACTGGTGCCGTAGTCAAAACTGTCTTGAGCTTCTGAAAGCTCGCCTCACACTCATCTGACCACTTGAACTTAACACCTTTCTGGGTCAATCTAGTCATTGGGGTTGTAATAGATGAAAACCCCTCCATAAATCGCCAATAATACTCTACTAACCCCAAGGAACTCCAGATCTTTGTGGCTGATATTAGTCTAGGCCAGTCCTTGACTGCCTCCATCTTCCTTGGATCGACCTGTATACCTTCTACCGTCACAACATGACCCAGTAATGCAATTGTACTTAGCCAGAACTCACACTCTTGAGATATCTGCATATAGCTGACTACCTTTTTCAGAGTCTGGGGAGCCTCTCTGAGATGCTGCGTATGCTCTTCCTAACTGCGGGAGCATATCAATACGTTATCAATGGGGACTATCACGAACACGTCTAACTAAGGCATAAACACCTCGTACGTATGCACATAACCATGACTCTAGCCATAAGAGTTGCCCCTAAATTTCAACTTTGCCAAATAATTGCGTGTTATCAAATACCTTATTCCAGAACTCCCGCTTTACCCACAATGAGGTATGGAGACCTCATGATTACCTTTCCGAATTAATGAGTCATATTTATTCTCACCTGGGTGCTCGTCCCAAAGGCTAAACTCAACGGTTTCAAAATAGAAATGGCTAAATATGAATAGAAACTATACAAGAATTCTCAAATAGTCCTAACGGACATGACTCTCATTTAAAAATGTAATACAAAAATATTAATTTCATAAAAGAAGAATTTTAAGCACATAAACTCTCACCACCAGGACCTTGTCCTCATATGATGTCCACCGCAGCTTGAAGCTCGGTATAGAAATATTTCACATTATGCAAAAATTTGAGGATCTCATCCTCAACTCTGAATGACAAGTACTTGCATAGTGTATCATCTGAAAATTTTCATTTCCTTTCTTTCTTCCTTTCAATAATTGTCCGTCAAAGAAAATCACGACATAAAATGAACCCTCATACTGATAGGGCATACAATTTAATGATTAAAATTAGTTATTCCAAGAATTATATCAAAACCCACTGTAATAAGTAATATAAAGTCACTCTTAGCCTCATGGATATTTTAGTGACTAACACCTAATAATAGGGATATCTATCCTCATGTAATATCCCAACGTGAGTATTTCCATAAGCAGATTTGATTATTACGATGCTCACTCATGAGTGGAGCATATTAAGAGGACTCGCCTAAACTTTTTTTTTTCAAAAACCAATCAAATGAAGGAGAAATATCCTTTTTATAACTGTCAAAATTATACATGTGATGACATAATTTGGTGTAGTGACCTCACTCATACCATAAAATTATATCAACGGTTGAGTCTCCACCTCTAACATCCTGACCTCTATATCTGGCTGGTCATGTAAGATAAGTATTGAATGCTATGGAGAGTGTAGCCTGAGTGTTTTCCTAAATTACATTCCTCCAAACTACCACATTCACAACAATTCCTTTGAGGCTCAGTTAACTTGCACATGACGACATATTCGGACACAGTCATGGTGACCTGGTACAACTGTTCAGATTGCATATACTACATATTGCAGAGAATCTGGGAGGTGACGTCTTCAACACATTTTCTTAAAATAAAGTTTAGTAGGCAGTGTTGTGTTGGCCGGCTTTCCCTCTTCGTAGGCTTGTCGCAAACATCGACGGCCGATTTTCTCTTTTGCTATGTTGGCTTAACACTGCTGAGCTACCCCATTTACTAATATACTCTTCGTTATTCTCTGGGAGCGATTCTTACCCCTTGAAAAGAACCAACCTTAAATATGTATAAATTATTTGGAGGACCTTTCCATACCATATATATACATTCCAATAATTCACAATATTTGTCCTTCACAACTCCAACAAATCATCCGGACGTCAAGGTCCGTTGAAACCCCACACGATTCATTAGGTGATCTCCTGATATAATTGCATCTTCTGTTGGAACCATAACTGGTGTGGTAAATACATTATCTTCCCACTAATTCTGTTTGCCATCCGAAGCACAGTAAAATCAACCTTCTCGCATTCGACTTTTTCCACGTTCTGTAATTCCTCACAACACCGGTCAAACACAATCTTGTGGGTTCTCAAAAGATGCACCGCTAAAGGTGGTAGCAAAGATTTTGGTGAAACCTATCCAACCTCCGTAAGACTTTTGAAGGCGTAGTTGATCTATCACCAGCCCGTGCCATTGTTCAGCTGGAGATGCGGTACGTGACTTCGCCATTCGTGGGAAGCCAAGAGTACAAATTCAACTTAACATTTGAAGAACGAATTCGCACGATAAGAAAGAACAAATAAAAGACTTTTCCTAACTCAATAGACTCTGGAGGACAAGTACAGACGTCTCCGTACCTACCCCTCAGACCCTACTAAGCATGTTCGTGAGTTGTGAGACCTATGTAACCTGGCTCAGATACCAACTTGTCACGACCCGGATTTCACCCACCATCGGGATCGTGATGATGCCTACCCGTGGTAGCTAGGCAAGCCAATTCACTCACCATCTTCCTGTTTATACCATCATTTTCATTCTCATATTTAATAGCAAGAAAATTACTCAAAATTTTTAAATGCGGAAGTCTTTCGAATAAGAGATGAATAATAGTGTAAAGTAACAGGCATAAATCCTCTACCCAAGATGTGGAGTCACAAACTCACTAACTACTAAGGAATAACTACACATAATAGTCTGAAAGAAAATAAAAAATAACCCTCTGTCTCGGAATAATGAGACCACAACAATAATAAAGTAAATCGAGGAGACGTCGGGCCTGCGAACGCCTGCAAGGTACCTCGGTCTCAGAAGTACGATAATCCCGTTAGTGTACTACTACTGCTGCTCCTGCTCAAAACCTGGACCTGTGTGAAAACGCACAGAAGTGTAGTATCAGCACAATCCGACCCCATGTGCTGGTAAGTGCCTGGCCTATCCCGGCGAAGTAGTGACAAGCCTAGGACCAGACACTCACATAAACCTGTGCAGTTCTATATATGTATGTACCACAAAATAACAGACATATTGAGTAACATAACTAACAAAGGAGGTAACATGCTGTGGGAGCACAATCAGAAACACATAATTAATTAGTAAAGTAGAAACAGAGTGTAGCAAAAACAGTTATCATAAAACAAGAAATTGAATGGTTGCACGGCATCACCCTGTGCTTTTACTCTCATCCTCACCAAATAATCAAATAAAAGTGCACGGCATCACCTTTCGTGCTTTTACTCCCATCCTCACCAAATAAGCAAATAAAAGTGCACGGCATCACCCTTCGTTCTTTTACTCTCATCCTCACCAAATAAGCAAATAAAAGTGCACGGCATCACCCTTCGTGCTTTTACTCTCATCCTCACCAAATAAGCAAATAAAAGTGCACATCATCACCCTTCATGCTTTTACTCTCATCCTCTCCAAATAAGCAAATAAAAGTGCACGGCATCACCCTACGTGCTTTTACTCTCATCCTCATATCCAAGACACGGCATGATCCTTCGTGCATGGTTTAAATAATAACGACACAGAATGTCCGTTCGTGCATAAATAATAACACAAGGCACGGAATGATCCTTCGTGCATAATTTAAGTAACAACGTCACAGAATGTTCCTTCGTGCATAAATAGTAAAACAGGGCACAGAATGATCCTTCGTGCGAACATAAGTAAAAATGGCACGGCATCACCCTTCGTGCATTATCACTCTGATCTTCCTCACCCAAATAACAATCACAGTCAAGGGCAAACGAATGAAACAAGTAATATGTACCGTCTCGACAAAGGAAACAATAATCATAACAATATCCCAGCAAGGGAACAATAATCATAACAATATCCCGAAAAGGGAACAATAATCATGACAATATCCCGGCAAGGGAACAACATCAACAACACAACAAGGTCCCGGCAAGGAAAACAATAATCAACCTTCACAACCCGGCAAGGGCTCAAGAACATGACTTAAGAACATCCACATTAACTCACAACATGTGTCACAAACGACTCACGGTCATGCTAGACGCCAGTGTATAGATGCTCGTCACCACGCCTATACACCGCACTCGATCACAAAGCAATTAGCAATTATCTCACTAAATCCTATTCCCTCAATCTAGGATAGATCAAACACTTACCTCGACGGTTTATAGTCCACTCAATCCTCAAGCAGTTATTTTCCTTTCGAATTTGGCTCCAAATCAATCGTATCTATACATAATTTATTTAATATCATCAATTCTACTCAACAAACCAGCCCAATTGCCTAATTAAAGTATTTTTAACATGCTGTCCAAAAATTGTAAAATCGACCCCGGGCTCGCTTGGTAAAAAAATCCAAAAATCATACCAACGGATTCTTTGTCTCTCCACGAGTCCGTACATAAAAAGAACACCAAAATCGGCCCTAAAGGTCTCATAATTTCAGGCCCCAAAATCCTATTTTTCTACGGTTTTCATGGATTAAAGAATGGGATTCGGATTTATAATCACCCATAAATGAGTTTTAATAATTAAATCACTTACCTATGTGATACCCACTAATTTTCTCTCTTAAAAATCGCCTCAGAAACTTCTTCCCTTTCAAAAATTGGAAGAAAACTCAACCTGCTCATTATAGGTATATTGTTCACGCGTTTTACTACTTCCAATGGATCCCTTGTAAAATTATAATGAATTTAGGTTTTTGAATCACTCAATTTGACCTAATATTGAAGGAGATATGTAGGTTTTAAGATTTGCAAATAGGGCAGGTTTTTAATACGCCACCAGGGACAATTTCGTCATTAACCTGAAAATCTGGCCAACCTTAGTAAAATGGCCATAAAATCCTCATACGATGTCCAAATTCGATGATTCTTTTTGCTACGGGTCCGTAATTACGATACGGATCTAATTATTCATTAAAAACAGTAATTGGAGCTTATTTGTTCAATATGATATCATTTACGCTTGAACAAACGATGTCAAAGCATAAGAAAAACGAGCACAACACAACCCAAACCTATCCGAAACATGTTAAACGACGTCCTTTTTTGACCAAATTTTACAGGAAGTACTTAAATAATATATAGGTCTTGTACCGAGTGTCAGAACCAAAATACGAGCCCGATACCATGGTCTTTTAATTAATTTTCATTTCCATTTTCATAATAATTTCAGCAAAACAATTTAACAGAAAAATTCATATCTTGGGCTTTAGGCCTCGGAATTCGACTCCGGACGCATGCCCGAGTCCCATATTTTCCTACGGACCTTTTTGGACCGTCCGATCTCGGTCCGGGTTCGTTTACCAATTATATTGACCGAAGTCAACTATTTCAATATTAATGTCAAATTTCTTCAATTTTTCCATAGAATTCACATATTCTAACATAAAATTTTTTTTGGCTACGTGCTCGGACTATGCACGTAAATCGAGGCAATATAGAATGAGGTTTTCAAGGCCTCGGAAGCGCGGAACAAATGAGGAAAATAGGTGATAACCCTTTGGGTCGTTATAGTGTTTATGCCACGAGGTGGTTTGTTATAAGGCCATGAGCCTGATTGATCATACCATGAGGTGTCTTCTTATTGTATTTAGGTTTTAGGAGCCCCTCCGGAGTCTACACACCTCTAGTGAGCGCGGGTATTTTGAGTGACTGATATGTTATTTTGCCCGATGAGCTATTCCATATCTATGTTTTGCCCGATGGGCTATTTATGATTCATGTTTGCCCGAGGGACTGTTCACGAGTGATGTTTTGCTCAAGGGGATGTTTATGTTTTTATTATTTTTACTCAATGTTTCATCATTTGTTTGAAAATCATTGAAAGATGTTTTAAAAAGGTTTTACTGAAAGTGGATTTAAATGAGCTGAATTAATTTGAACCCTGATTTTAAAAGCCTGATGTATTCTATTAAGATTTCACGATATGAATTGTATATGCTTTATTGCTCGTCACTAATGCTCGATTTTTATTTACTTTGGTTACTTACTAAGTTGGGGTACTCATATTATTTCATACACCTTATGTGCAGATCTAGGTATTCCTGGACCTCATATCGGGTGTTGATTATTCGGTGACAGATCCATTGGAGTTACCAAAGTAGCTGCATAACAATCGCAACCCTGCTTTATTCCATCTTTATCTTCCCTTAGTCATATTAAGTTATTTCCATGCTATGTTAGTCTAAATATTGTCAAACAATGGTAGTTGATGCTCATGACTAGTGACACCCTTATGTCGGGCTTTCTTTCCACACTTTTGTTTTGATTTGAACTCTTCTATAAAGGTTTTATATTAAATAGTTTTGGAACTATCTTCGAAATGAAAATATCGATTTGTTTAGGTAATGTGTCGGCTTGCCTAGTACCACGATATGCGTCATCACGACATGATAAGTTTTGGATCGTGACAAATTGTCTTTTTCTCATTCGGGTCAACTTATGCCATCGGCTTTAGAATGCTGCTTCTATGTAGCATTGTTCACTCTCTTTGTCTTGTAATGCAACAAATTGCTCATTGACAAAGACATATATAGCCTGTTTGGCTAAGCTTCATTTTGGCAAGAAGTATTTTTTTTTTGGCCAAAAGCACTTTTGGCCAAAAATTGAGGTGTTTGCCCAGACTTTTGGACAAAAAAAAAAAACTTTTGAGGATAAGCAGAAGCAGTTTTGGAGAAGCAGAAAAAAGAAGCTTCTCTCCAAAAGCACTTTTTTGAGAATCAATTTTGAGAAAGATACACGTAGAATCGGTTTTTAAAGCTTGGTCAAACACTAATTATTGCTGAGAAGTGCTTTTCAAACTAATTAACCAAACACAAACTACTTCTCACCAAAAGTACTTTTGAGAAAAATACTTTTGAACACTTTTCAAAATAAGCTGATTTTTTTCTGTTTGGCCAAACGGGCTAAAACACAAAAGTATTAGTATTTTCAATTATTGGGCTTTGATTTTCTAATTGTCACTAAAGGAAATTTCACCTTTTTAATTGAGTAGTGGAGGCGAAACGGAGTTCTAAACGGAGTACTTTTGGGTAAAACACTTTTGAAAAAAACACTTTTCAAAATAAACTGATTTTTTGCAGTTTGGCCAAACGGGCTAAAACACAAAAGTATTAGTATTTTCAATTATTGGGCTTTGATTTTCTAATTGTCACTAAAGGAAATTTCACTTTTTTAATTGCGTAGTGGAGGCCAAACGGAGTCCTAAACCTCATTGACTGGTGGAGGCGGCAGCCACTGAATGTGAATAAGGAGGAGAAACAGGTAGTGGTTATCGGATTTGAAGAAGGAGGAGATGGTGCAGGTGGCTTGAAAAGAAAACACAATCATTCGGAAATCATTTTCCAGCGAAGCATCCGTAGTTTCCGGCGATAATGTCTTTTTTCAAGCGAAGTTTCCGTAGTTTTCCGATGACAATGTAAGTTTCATGCTTTTCATGCACTAGGAAAAAGTGGCACTATTACATTTGTTCATGTTAGCAAAAAGTGTTCAATAAGCACAATTTTGTACCGCTTAAAATGTTCAATAGATAAATGTCATAGTTGAGGTGTCTACTGAAAAATGATGATGACTTTAGGGGTTGCGTATTTGCCCTTTTTTCTTTTTCCAGTTTGAGGGCCTTCTAATAATATAGCATGAGGATAATCCAGTCCATCAACGTTTCTCGTTAGGACATTTGTGATTTAACAACAACAATAATAATAATAATAATTATTATAATAATAATAGATAATTGCAAATAGATTTTTAATTAATTATTTATATGAAAGAAAAATATTAAATAAATGAAACTATATACATTGAGAAAGAAAGAATTGTTGTAAAGTGTAAAACAACTAATGTGAAAAAATGCATGTAGGCATGTGAATTTCATTAAAATTAAATTCATAAAATAATTTGGACTATATTTTAAATTCAAGATATATTGGTCCAAATAACTATTATGGGCTAATATATAAATGAATTAATTATATAAGTCCAATATAAATGGGTTAAATAAATAAATCTTAATCCATTGGGC
Source organism: Nicotiana noctiflora (assembly GCA_032618575.1). Classification (NCBI taxonomy): domain Eukaryota; kingdom Viridiplantae; phylum Streptophyta; class Magnoliopsida; order Solanales; family Solanaceae; genus Nicotiana; species Nicotiana noctiflora. The sequence continues at coordinate 406,250 of JASVEL010013128.1, forward strand.
TAGCCCATTTAATTGGGCTAAAGTGATGAGCGTAATTCATTAAGCCCAAGATTACATCGTCCTAGAGACCCAGTTTGGTGCCACGTATCAAATGACGTGACGCCAAGTCAAGCGGAAGAGCCAATAGGACCATGCCACATATCAAAATGACAAGGCATGAGCAGCCACACTAAAAGGCCAATTAAATCATGCCACGTGTGCAAGTGACATGTTTTGGCCAATCAAATGCGGCCATGTCATACTTCTATTTGATTGGTCGGAAAAAGTTTGTTCTTATCACAACTCTTCCCTTCCACAACTATAAATATGGGTCTTCATAACTCAGAAAAGGGACCAGAAGTTATAACAAGAAGCAAGAAAGAGCTCGTGGATCAAACAGTGCAAATTTCTCCACAAGTTTCAAGCTTCAAGTACAAGTTCAAGCTCAAGAGCAAAGAAGAAATCAAGTTCAAGCTCAAGAACGAAGAAGAAATCAAGTTCAAGTCCAAACAATCAAGCTCAAAGCTGAAGAACAAGATCATCGTTCGTGACAACAAACATAAATTCAAAATCAAGCTTAAAGGCCCTTGAATTTATGTACTATTGAAAGAATCAGATGATTCATAGAGATTGTAACACTCAAATATTTGAAATCAAATACTACGATTGTTGCGATATTTTCGGTCTTGATTTTATTTTCTCGATGCATATTTATTGTCTACAAATTCTGGCACGCCCAGTAGGACAATCTCTACCTGTCATCTCAACTTTTCAATCACTAAAGTCCAAGAATATTGAAATGGCTTCAAAGAAAAACAACTTCGGTTCAACTTCCACCAAGGTTGCTAATTCCAGGTTCCATGCTGATGTGGAAAGCATCCTCGATGTCACATTCGGAAGCTTTGGACCAGTCACGAGGAGCAAAGCAAGCTCTATAGGACAACAAGAACCCCAAGTGTCGTCCGCGTCAATCCGTGTTTTCGGATCATCCTCAAAAGGAGTAATATCTTCGACAAACGCATCTGAAAGAGGAAGCGATGTTGTTGAAAAGATCAAGAAAAACTCTTGCTCTGCTTGACCTCTCCGGATCCAAGCACTCTGCTATGAAGGAAGATGATGATGCTTCAAGAGATGGATCCTCCCCACTTACATCACATAGCGTGAGCCAATCAAGGATCAATCTGTGTGAAAATCTATGCTACTCTCCGTAATCCACGACAATCATGCAAGTCATGGTGACAAACACTTCATCTATGGAGGAGCAGTTGGAAAACTTGACAGAAGCAATTGTTGGCTTGATCAAATGCATGCAAAATCAAGAGGCTAGAATTGATAAGCTAACAGACGGGGTGGGAATCTTGATAGAAGAAGAATCTACCCATGCACCTGGTAAGCTCCCAGAAGTTCTAGAGTGTGACTCTCCACCAAAACAAGCAGCATCCACAAAGGCTATCCCTGTCTTATCGGAAGGGATGATTCCAATCGATCAACCGAAGGAGTTCATTGAAGGAACCATTAAGAACAAATATGAAGTTGCTACCAAATCCTCCCTTACATATGTAAAGCCGTACATAGCAAGGGTCGATATATTGAAGATGCCTGATGGTTATCAACCTCCAAAGTTTTAATAGTTTGATGGCAAAGGTAACACAAAGCAACATGTTTCATGGAGACATGAAACAATTTTGGGACTTATGGAGTTTACCTCATCAAGCAGTTTGTTCGCTCGCTAAAAGGAAATGCTTTTGACTAGTACACAGATCTCGAGGCTGGATCTATCGACATTTGGGATCAACTCGAGCAAGAATTACTCAATCACTTTTATAGCACAAGACGCACTGTGAGTATGATAGAGCTTAAAAATAATCATCAACGAAAGGGGGAACCAGTTATCGTTTTTATCAATCGTTAGAGGAATGCAAGCCTCAACCGTAAAGATAGGCTTAGTGAAGCTTCAAGCATAGAGATGTGCATCTAAGGCATGCATTGGGGTTTGCGCTATATCTATCAAGGTATCAAGCCTAGCATATTTGAAGAACTTGCAACTCGTGCCCATGACATGGAATTGAGCATGGCCTCCGCTGGAAATGAAAGGCTGCCCATCTTTGAACCTCGCAAATCGAATGACAAGAAAGAAGTCAGGAAGTGGGACAAGTTTGTACCCAAGTCTGAAGCAAAGAAGCTATGAATGTCAATACGTCACCTATGAAGTTCACGACGAAAGTGAGTAAGAAACAGAATATGAAATCCACTTCTTTTCAAGACAAACCAAGTGGAAAGTTGAGTCTAAAAGAGATGCAGGAGAAAGAGTACCCATTCCTAGATTCTGATGTGCCAGCCATTTTCGAAGAACTCCTCGAGTTAAATCTCATTGAGCTTCCGGAGATGAAGCGACCAAAAGAAGCTGGGAAAACAAATGACCCAAACTACTGTAAATGTCACCGACTTGTAAGCCACCCTCTGGAGAAATGCTCTTCAAGGATAAAGTCATGGACTTGGCTCGCGAAAAGAAGATTGTGCTTGAAGATGAGAAAGCAAGCGCAAACCAAGTCTCTATCACCTTCGGCTCATTTAGTCCGGACGAATTATATGGTGTTAAAGAAAGTAAAAATGAAGAATTACTGACCTGATGATGATGAAGGTTGGATGTTGGTGACTCGTCGTAGGTGCTACAAAAGGAGCCCACGAAAAGGATCAGTAGAACAACCAATAAGGAAGATGATGGTAAAAAGACCAATAAAAAGAATCTAGTTAAGCATTTGAAGAAAGCAAAAGTGGAGATGCGCCACCCTCAAAATCCACGACGTATAGTGACTTTGGAGGATTTCTTGCAATCTTGGTTCCGAATGAAGATTTCCTGTGATCGTGTTGAGGCCTCTTGTTGCCACGCTGACAAAGGGGAAGAAAAGATTGATAACCCACTATTGGCACCATCTTCAGAAAAGCCTATCGAGTCCACTCCTCAAGAAGTTAATGTTTGTGAGGAAAATGTCACGGTCATAAATGACGATTTTTTGCTAGGTGACACTCCTCATAACCGCCCATTGTACTTGGTTGGCTATATGTGCGATGAAAGGGTAAATCGGATTTTAGTTTATAGAGGATCTTTAGTGAACATTTTGCCAATCCGCATTGTGAAAGAACTTGGTATTCCTATGAACGAACTCTCAGAAAGTCATGTGATGATCCAAGGATTCAACCAAGGGGGCAAAGAGCCATAGGCGCGATCAGGCTGGGAATCACTATTGAAGATATGCAATCAAGTGCATGGCTGCATGTGACCGATGTGAGACGTCATACAATGTTTTGCTTGGGAGGCCTTAGATACATGAGAATAAAGTTGTTCCATCTACCTACCATCAATGTTTAAAATACTACGAGGGTGAAGCCGAGAAGACGATTGTTAATTATGATGAGCCATTCACCGAAGCTGAGTCACACTTCGCCGATGCAAAGTTATACTTGAAGAACCGCATAGTGAATGAGCTAAAAGATGATGATAGTATGAAAATCAAGAATGACGAACCCATAACTAAAAGAGCTGAGGTGACTATTGGTAAAGCCAAAGCTGTTACAAGGGAGGTACCTGCAAACGTGAATAAATCTCATAATGGGGGTATTGCATCTTGTAGAAAGAAAGTAAGTCCCGCGCTCGAATATATCCCTAAAAGGAAGAAAGGCGAGGGAGAATCACATAATCTCCAAACCAATTTGCTAAGGGAGTTAACTCTCCCGGTAAAATGAATTGAGGCAGTAAAGTTATCCTCAAAGCCGCTTGCAGGGTTTGTAGCCCAAAATTGTTTGCAGAATGTGGCACTCCCTACAAAGCGAACGATGAAGGTTTGGATCCTAATGGTTATAAGCTATTTGCAAAAGATGGATACAATCCTAATGAGCCATCAAAGTTAGGAAAGTTCCCATCTGAAGCTGCAACGAGGCAACAACGTGAAAGTCTAGGATACAACCAACCGTCACCACTGTGTATCTCAATAAAGAGGGCGGGCATCAACTATATCAGTGAAGAAGATGAATCAACCTCTAATAAGACTTATGTCTTTGATCAACTTGGAAAATCACCCGTGCGGACCTCCGTGTTTCAAAGATTGGGTCCACTAAAGAAGGGGTACAAGTTTCAGATAAATTTTCAAAGCATAAGAACACCCGCTTCACCCAAAATCCATGAGATCTCTAAGGATTTCCAAAGTTTGGTTCCTTCTAAAATGAGGCGACAAAAACTAGTGGTTTTATGTAATGAAGTATTGATGGTAAAGCCATATACTGTGGTCTATACTAAGGAACGTGATGAAGATGAAGAAAGTGTAGGTTCTTCGTATCATATTACTATGTAAGTCGAGAATGGCATTCTATCTTCGATGAAAGATAATGCGGAATTAGAGGATGTTTCGCCGTGTTATCACATATCCTTCAATGATGGGGACCCTCAAGAAGATGAAGAGGCGAAAGATGCTCCACCTGAACTTGAAGAAGGAGTGAAGACGACAATTGTTGCCTTAAAAGAAGTTAACCTTGGCACTGATGAAGAACCAAGACCCTCCTACCTAAGTGCTTTACTTGAAGCTGATGAAGAGAGCACTTATATTGATTTAGTTAAAGAGTTCAGGGATGTCTTTGCTTGGGGTTACAAAGATATGCATGGCTTGGACCCGAAAGTAGCAGTCCATCACCTTGCAGTAAAAAATGGTGCTAGTCCTATTAAACAAGCTCAAATGTGCTTTAGGCCGGTCTTGGTTCCACTGATTGAAACTGAAGTTAAAAAACTCATTGAAGCTGAATTTATTCGGGAATTTAAATACCAAACATGGGTTTCAAGTATTGTCCCTATAAGGAAGAAGAATGGCCAGATTCGAGTATGTATTGTCTTCAGGGACCTCAATAATGCATGTCCCAAAGATGAATTCCCGCTTCCTATTCTAGAGCTGATAATCGATACTACTACTGGTTACGAGGCGATGCCTTTCATGGACGGTTCGTCGGGCTATAACCAAATTTGCATGGCACCAAAAAATGAAGAGCTTACTGAGTTCCACACCCCCAAAGGTATTTATTGCTACAAGGTAATGCCTTTTGACTTTGAGAATGTTGATGCTACTTACCAAAGGGCTATGCATAATATTTTTGACAATCTTCTCCACAAAAATGGTGAATGCTATGTTGACGACTTGGTGGTGAAATCAAGAGAGAAGGGCGACCACTTGAAGGACTTGAGGATGGTATTTGAATTACTATGGAGGTACAAACTTAGGATGAATCCATTGAAATGTTCCTTTGAGTTACTTATGGAAAGTTCCTTGGTTTCATTGTCCGACATCGAGGGATCGAAATTGATCAAGCCAAAGTGGATGCCATTTTGAAAACGCCTGAGCCTCGAGATATCCATGAATTGAAAAGTGTGCAAGGAAAGTTAGCGTACCTTAGGAGATTCATCTCGAACCTAGCTGGGAGGTGTCAACCATTCCGTCGCCTTATGAAGAAAGGTGTCCCATTCAAATGGGACCAAGTATGCAGTAATGCTTTTGAGAGCATTAAATCCTACTTGATGAAGCCTCCAATTTTAGCAGCCCTTATACCTGGAAAGCCATTCATACTATATTGCGGCGCAAGAAAAGTCTGTTGGAGCACTGTTGGCCCAAGAAAGTAGTGAAGGCAAATAAAACTCTTTTTACTTGTTGAGCAAGATGATGACACCAAATGAGTTGAATTATTCTCCAATCGAGAAGTTGTGTTTGGCACTAGTCTTCTCAATTCAAAAGTTGAAGCACAATTTTCATGCTCATGTTGTCCGTCTTGTTTCTAAAGCAAATCCCATCAAATTGGAGATGTCAAAACCTGTTCTTAGTGATCGACTAGCGAGATGGTACCTTCAATTTTAACAATTCAAGATTTTGTACATCCCTCAAAAGGCTATAAAGGGACAAACATTGGCAGATCATCCGAAACCTGATGACTGAGAGCTAACTGATGAACTACCTGATAAGGATGGAATGGTCATTGAAGTTCAACCTCCATGGAAAATGTACTTTGATGGTGCTGTGCATCATGGGGTAGCTGGGGCTGGCGTAGTATTTGTCACTCCCCAAAGAGAAGTCTTTCCCTACTCCTTCACCTTAACACAACTCTGTTCCAACAATGTTGCTGAGTATCAAGCCTTAATACTTGGGCTTGAGATGGCCGTTGATATGAAGCAATTGCAATTGCAAGTCTTCGGTGACTCCTAGTTAGTGGTCAATCAACTTTTGGGTAGTTACAATGTTAAGAAGCCTAAACTGCGCCCATATCATGATTACGCTAAAAAGTTGATGGGGATGATGTGACTATTCATCATGTGCCAAGGAAAGAAAATAATAATGATGATGTTTTAGCTGCTCTAGCTTCATCATTATCCCTGCCTGACCAAGCGCAAGTTACCGTCTGCAAAAAATGGGTAGTACCACCACCAAATGAGGTTGAAGGTGAATAAAACGAACTCAAGCATCTTGTTGTTGTTTTTGAAGTTGAGAAAGAAGAATAGCGACAACCCATTATCGACTACTTATGTTATGGGATACTTCCAGAAAATCCAAGGAGAAGGACTGAAATCCGTCACCGTGCACCTCATTTCCTTTACTAGAAAGATACCCTATACGCAAGATCATTCGAGGGAGTACTCTTTCGATGCTTAGGGGAAGATGAAGCACTCCAAGCTTTGCAAGAAGCGCATTCAAGGGTATGTGGGTGACACCAATCTGGACCAAAGCTGCACTTCTATATAAAAAGGATGGGATATTATTGGCCAACAATGGTAAAAGATTGCTTCGATTACGCTCGAAGATGCAAGGCTAGTCAATTCCATGCAAATTTTATTCATCAACCTCCTGAAGTGTTGCACCCGAGTGTTCCATTTGACGCTTGGGGATTGGATGTTGCTGGGCCACTGCCACAGTCCTCTGGTGGGCACCTATACATCTTGGCTACGACTGACTACTTCTCAAAATGGGCTGAAGCTGTTGCTCTTAAGGAGGTAAAGAAGGAAAATGTTGCACGTTTCATCCGAGTAAACATCATCATGGTTTTGGTGTTCCCAGTTACATAATAATGGATAATGGCAAGCCGTTCCACAATAGGTTGATGAAAAATATTTGTGAGCTCTTTGGCTTTAAGAAACATAACTCTTCGATGTACAATGCTGCCGCCAATGGTCTAGCTAAGGCATTCAACAAGACTCTATGCAACTTGTTAAAGAAAGTCGTCTCCAAATCCAAATGAGATTGGAATGACTTTATGGAAGAAGCTCTATGGGCATTTAGGAAGACTCACCACACGCCAACACATGTGACTCCTTATTCACTCGTTTATGGGGTCGAAGCCGTCTTTCCACTTGAGCGTCAAATACCTTCGTTATGACTGGCTGTTCAAGAAAGGATCACTGATGTAGAAAATGCTCAACTTCGGTTAGCAGAGTTGGAAGCTCTTGTTGAAAAAGATTGGAAGCTCAACAGAGACTTGAATGTTATCAAGCTCTATTGTTTCGCGCCTTCAATAAAGAGTTCGTCCGAGATCCTTTCAAGTAGGAGATTAAGTCCTTTCCATACGCAGACCCATAATTACTTGCCATAAACCTGTAGAGAAGTTCACTTCAAAATGGGATGGGCCATATGTCGTACAAGAAGCTTATTCAAGTGGGGCTTACAAGCTGGTTCATGCAGATGGTATGAGAATCGGCCCTATCAACGGCAAGTTTTTGAAAATGTATTATCCATAAAGTGGCAAGTCATAACGCTCCTTGATGTACGAGCCTAAACTACAAGTCATAACAATCCTGACGTACGAGCCCAAACTGTAAGTCATGACGTTCCTTGATGTACGAGCCTAAACTGCAAGTCATGACGCTCTATTACGCACGAGCCTAAACTGTATGTTGCTACACTCTTGGCCCTCAAGAGTATAAACTGTGTACAACCCAAAAAAAACGTCCGCTAGTTTGCAAATCTCGAAAGTGCAGGCCTAGGAAAAAGTTAGGACATAAAAAAAATATCCGCTAGGTTGAAAATATCGAAAGAGGCGGCCTAGGCAAAAGTTAGGACGTAAAAAAAACGAAATCTAACGTGTTTGAACTATAGTATGACTTGATCCTCTTCACTGAGGTACGTAGGCATCTTAGAGTTTCATTCTAATTTCAGTCGCATAAGTTCAAAAGATACATATTGCCACAATTGATGCCCGAGGAATGCAAAATCAAGCTGAAATGTCATCCTCTTGTTGAACTTTGATCTCATTTGATGTAAAAGGGGAAACCCGCCATGGTAAATTGATATCTTTAAATCTGCCGGTATTCAAGTTGAAGTCCCCAAAGTTGAAATCTTCAACTCGTTGGTCTTCAGGTTGAAGTCTTCAAATTTGCCAATCTTCAAGTTGAAATATTTAGTCCTTCCAAGTCTCAAAGTTGAAGTCTTCATGCCTATCGATCTACAAGTTGAAGTCTTCAAATTCGCCGATCTACAAGTTGAAATATTTTGGCCTTCCAAGTCTCAAAGTTGAAGTCTTCATGTTCGTCGGTCTACAAGTTGAAGTCTTCAAATTCGTCGATCTTCAAGTTGAAATATTTAGGCCTTCCAAGTCTCAAGGTTGAAGTCTTCAAGTTCGTCGGTCTACAAGTTGAAGTCTTCAAATTCGCCGATCTTCAAGTTGAAATATTTAGGCCCTCCAAGTCTCAAAGTTGAAGTCTTCAAGTTCGCTGGTCTTCAAGTTGAAGTCTTCAAATTCCCCGATCTTCAAGTTGAAATATTTAGGCCTTCCAAGTCTCAAAGATGAAGTCTTTAAGTTCGTCGGTCTTCAAGTTTCAGTCTTCAAATTGAATTGTTTAAGCCCTCCGAATCTTCGAGTTGAAGTCTGCAAATTCTGCCAAATCTTTAAAATTTTCCATGTGTTCAAGTCAATGTCGTCTTCAAGTTGAAGCTATATAACTTTCCAATCTTAAGGTGGACATATAAGTCCCTTTGCACCTTAAGTTGGCCTTTTCGGGGGTTTGTCCTTAAAAAGAACTATAACTTTCAAATCTTAAGGTGGACATATAAGTCCCTTTGCACCTTAAGTTGGCCTCTTTGCAGGTTTGTCCTTAAAAGGAACTATAACTCTCCAATCTTAAGGTGGACATTTAAGTCCCTTTGTACCTTAAGTTGGCATGACATATTTGCAGATGTGCCCGTCTATATGTTGATGCAGATGTGTCCATCCATATGGTAATATGGGTTCGTCCATCTATATGTTGATGCAGATTTGTCCATCTATATGTTGATGTGGGTTTGTCCGTCTATATGTTGATGTGAATGTGACCGTCTACACGTTGATGCAGATTTGTCCATCTATATGTTGAGGCGGATGTGTCCATCTATATGCTGATCCGGATTTGTCCATCTATATGTTGATGCGGATTTGTTCATCTTTATGTTGATACGGATGTGTCCATCAATATGTTATGGCGGATGTGTCCGTCTATATGTTGATGCGAATTTTTCCATCTATATGTTGATTTGTCCATCTATATGTTGATGTGGATTTGTCCGTCAATATGTTGATATAGATTTGTCCGTCTATATATTGAGGTTGATGTATCCATCTATATGTTGATGTGTCCTTCTATAAGTTGTTGCAAGAACTATCCTGTATGGGGCTAAATATGGTTTAACCATTAGGGGTTGAGTGCGACATTCCCCACACCCATAAAATGGTGAGGGCACAACCCTCCCTTACGTTTCTTGCAGCGAGGGCGTAACATAGGTGTAAGGGTACCAGCATCGACGTATGTATTTAGACGTCCCCTCTATAAGGGCGACGACCACTTCTCGACGAATTGAAATGTTAGTAAGGGAGTCTCAACTCTATATAAAGGGGGGTTTCACTGTTAAAAAAAGGATGATGTGTTATTATCTAATGATATAACTTCTATCATTCTCTCTCTACCACTCTCTCTCTCTACTATTCTCTCAATTGTGATCGTTGATTATCTTTATAATTTCTTCATTCTTGGAAATATTTCTATACTAAAACTATACTGATTCTACTTTGGAGGTTATTCGGCATCACCACAGGCTTCCACAATACTAAGAATATTTCAATGTCGATTGAGACTATTTTTAACAATAGATGGAAATGTAATGGCTTATTTTGACAGAGTGGCTATTTTTGTAAAATTTTGTTTTAAGAAACTACAAACTCGATGATTAAAACTAAACTAAATTTCTCATCCTGGGGCCGATGAGGCATCGTTCGGCATCACCACAGGTCAAACACAAGACTGAGAAGTTTTTAATGTCAATTGTGGCTATTTTAGCAAAACCGACCATGTAATGGCTTATTTGACAAAATATCTATTTTTGTAAAAATGACCCAAATATGATTTTGCGGATACGACCTTTCAATATTTCCGGAAGGGATATTTTAAGGCTGTGCCCGCAAATTATTATTCAAAGTGGTTATTCTTGCAAAAACGGCCTTTCGGCATCATTTTGAGGGGAATTCGTCTTATTTTAAAGAAGAATAGCATCACCCGACTTATTTATAACAAAATCTAAATTTTGACAGTTTTTGGCTATTTTCGCAAAAAGGTGTGGTTGGACCCGTTAAGGGTTGCCTACGTATCTCACATGTGGTGAGCATCAAACCAGCGTAGTTTGGGCCGATGGGCTAAAATCAAGACTAATTTTTTTTTGACCAACAAATTAATTTCCAGTTTTTCCAAATATTTCTCTTTTTTCCATTTTTCAAAAATCCGGCAGCATTTCGGTATTATTTGGACATCTAGTTTGTCACAATAAATGATTATCCTCCTTTTGTCCTAACACTGCTATTTTCACATTTTTCACTCATGATATACAAACCGGTCAACATGTAATATGCACCAGGATGGTCAATTTAATTCGGGTCACCTGTCTAATCCTAGACGGACCCAACCCCTGTGTTGAGTCCCCTAAGTCAGAATGCACGTTGTCAGACCTCCTTTTTTACTTATCCCGTTTATTTACTACACTTCAAGAAAAGATATATTAAAGAAGGGAAATGAGTTTTTCCAATTTAAGGACAGTCGGAACGGGATTAGTTATTTAAGTTTTTTTAGAGTCGCCACTTGAGAATATAATGGTATCCCAAGTCACCAATTTAATCCCGAACCGAGGAAAGTTTGACTCTGTTACACTCTGCGAACTAGAAATCCGGATAAGGAATTCTGTTAAACCGGGAGAAGGTGTTAGGAACTCCCGAATTCCGTAGTTCTAGCACGGTCGCTCAACTATTGTATTTTCTTTTATCTGATTTCAATTATATATTTCAATTATGTGCATTAGTATTCCGCTTATTCAAATTTAAGGAATTGCAACGTCGTAAAAATGCATTTTTTAACCACACCGTACCAGTACGCCTGTGGCTTTAAATATATTTCGACTTCGTTGAGAGTAATATTTGAGTCACATAAATGTGCATCCGTACTTGAGAATGTATATTAAAATCGTGCCTAAGATATCTACGTCTTATTACTTTGCGAAAGACCGTGAAATTAGCTAAACTTTCCTTCCGAATCTAAGAATTTTATAATAATTATTTGAGGGCCCCGTGCATTTTGTTTTCTAACGAGGCTCATCTCATTTCATCTTTTAAGGTCAAACCTACGGTGTACTACATTTTCTATCATTGATTATACCTTGACTAATGGTATATATTTATGAATTAATATTAATATAATCAGGCCTTTATGCGATTTGGGCCTGGACATTGGTCCAACAAATGGTAATGCACAATAGTGCATAAGGCTCGTCTTAGCCCAACTTATGTATACTGATTTTCTCATGTGAGCATCAAGGGCCATGATTATTGATTTGGGGCCTTTTGCCCGATTAGGCCCATATTATAGACGAAATCAGAAGGAATATCTCAGCACAATTGTCAAACTATTAGCTTCACACAAAACTTTAACAACATATTATCAAAAGTTTCCAAAGGGCAATAGTACTGAGTTCTATTTGTGCATTATTGTTATGAACTTATTTAAGTTTTTGATATTTCTGTTGTTGAACAACTTGTGGATTAGCTACCCTAACTCACTGATTTGGACTATGGTTTATCAGTTGGAATACTACTTATTTAGATGCATAATTGAATTAACGTCACACTTGACCAGAAACGTTAAACTAAATCTACAATTAACATATCCGAATTAAGTCATGAATTTCATTCCTATTTGAGTTCATGTTTCACATTATGCTAATGAGTTTTATCGTGTTGTTGAAAATACATAAACTAGTTTAAACAATTCAGAACCATTAAAAATATTTAAATCTAACTAAAATCATACTTTTCAAATTATCAATTGTTGATACAGAACTTAAACTAACAGAAACATTTCAACATTTTGTATTACACTTCTGATTTAATAACAGATGAAGATCTAAATATTTCAATCAAGTAGGTTTTAACTAATTTTGTAATCAATAACCTATGTAATTTCTTTTCAATTTACCTACTTCATGCGATTTTACGTGATATCTAAGCTAACTAAAGAAATATAAGTGCACGTTCAAAGTCCATACAGTCCACAGTCCCATTTATACATATAATTTCCTAACAAATTACATATCAATATATATAACTCTACATCTAATAAAGTAAACAGAATTTAAAGCTAGCGAACTTATCTAATAACTTTATAACTTCAAAAAACTCTGATTACATTTTCAAAAATTAGGAGTGTACTGGGACAAATATGAAACAAACTCGATGAATTCTAAGGCAGAAAATGATGAAGAAGATCAGCAATGACAGGACTTCAAGCAATAACCAGCAAATCCACAGCAATAACACAGCAACAGACTTGAAACCAAAATTTAAACCCAACAGCTTCAACAACAGATTCAGAACAATAGATGAAAACACCAGAACTCAAGAGATTTCCACTCGAATTGAGATCAAAACCAATAGAACAACAATCGTGCACAGTTTCTGAGTATATTAAAACTTATCAAACTTCTGAACCTCCTAAAATGTCGCCTAAGGAGGCCTATTTATAGAACAAAATGGGAGGAAAACTTGAAATTAATATTCAGATTTCCCACCCCTGTTCTTATAACTTATTTTTAAGTTAATACCCTTAATTCATCCGTAAATGCACTAGAACTCCTGCTAGAAGGTTCTAGTGGCATCCGTATTGTTCTAATTACCCTTAATTGTCCCTATTACCCTCACTTGCTTTCAGTTTCTACCCTTTTACCCTTTCATTGTAACTAGAATACCCTTTATCCCCCAGTTATTTTCCCACGAACCAGCCATTATTGCCTTTCATACCCTTAACCCTTTAGTTTATTTACAAAATACCATTTGTCCTTTCCACCTTAACCCTATATTTTCTTTTTATTTACTCAATTAACCACCTGTTATTTAATTAGAGAATTATAAATTCAAAGTCAAAATTTAATTGTAAAAATAGCCAACAATAGACATCTTTACAGATATAGTCAAATTAAGACTAAGCACCCAATTAACAAGATTCAGGGAAACAAATTAATTATAGGTAGAATCTAATCAACAGGATACTCATTCACTAATTTCGAATTTATCAAGTAAAAGCTCTAAATGTGGCTATGAATAACAAAACAAGCGATTTGACTAGAAACTTTTACCAAAAAAGAAAAACTATAACCATGCTATTCCAAAGTTAAAAGATCAGGAAACTACACAGTCACAAGCATGATTCTCACAACTAAGCACAATCAGAAGGCAACCTAGCATGTAATAAAACTCATAGAATACACAAGAAAGTAAAGAAATAGGCAAAAATAGAAAAGACCAGAAAAAAACATGCAAGGAAACAAATTAGGGTTATGGTACTTAGCTTTTGGTTATGTTTCTTTCCTTCATTTCTTTCTTTCTTCTATTTTATTTTTTCTTCATTTTTATTTTCCTTTCTTGATTTTCCGGCATCGGAAGTCCAGAAGCCATTTTTCTTGGCATTTTGGATCCTCGAACAGACTCTTTGAATCTTTTTGTAAGAAAGACTCTCAGAAAAAGGTCTATTAGGGTCATGGGTTTTATAGGATAATTTTTGGATTTAGGGGTGTTCGCCGAAGTAGGGTTCCGGCGAAATATTTTTTGAAATTCGAAGGTTTGGGGTTGATTCGAGGAAAACTACCTAGTGGAGGTTGAAGAGGGTGAGGAGATGGTCGTATGGTGTTAACGACAGACACTGGTTCAAAAGTGGTGGTCACCGGAGTAGGGTTCCGGCGACACCTTTTGGATTATTTGAGATTTTTCAGTGGTTTTATGGGGGATATGATATGGTAGGGTTATAGAGGAGAGGGAGACGGTGAAAGGTTGTTAAGGATGAACTGATTAGCGGAGGTGGTGGACCACCGCCCGTGAGGTTCCGGCGATAGTAGAGAGGAGGTAATGGCGGCTAGGGTTTCTCATTTGGGACGAAGGGTGTATAATGAATTAATGTGTTATGTTTTTATGTATTTAAAACATCTGATTGATCTGAGACCTTTGGATTAAATGTACCAACGACTCAGATTCAATCAACCCTATTATGACACCGTTTTGATTAAATGGTCTTTAAATTGTGGCCCTTAGATTAAGGTCACAAATGGTTCAGATTAAATCCAAGAAGCGACGTCATTTTAATATTAAACTATTGTTACTCCTGGGCCGTTTGATTAGTTTTTAACGGTCCAGATTCAACTACTTAGAACCGTGTCGTTTGGTTTGGCTTTAAGAATGACCGGTCATTTTTATTTTGGGCTTGGTCTATGTATTGTATCAATTGGGCCACTGAAGTGTATTTGGCCCAATTTTATATATTGTATTTTTGTATTATTCATTGTATTTTTGTATTTCCGTTTTATATTTTTTTCTGTATTTATATTTTAATCTTGTATTTATTATTCCTTGTATTTTCCTTGTATTTTTCTTTTAATTTTAAGATTTTTCTAAAATTAAAGAGTAATTAATTTCTATTTTTAGTATTTTCTAATTAATATAAAAAATGTATTTTGTTTTGTTTTTCTTTTCAAAAATTAGGAAAAATCTTGGTATTTCCACAGAATTATCAACAAATTTCCACACAAAAGTCATTTTTGCATATATTTTTGGAATAATTTGCTTGGGACAAGAATCATGTGCTCACAGCTTCCCCTCTTTGCTCGGGAACATGTAGAGTTTCAGTGCAAAGATAAGTCAGTGGTAATGAGGGATTTTTGCGCATTTGCATATTCCGTGTGAAGCATTTTTTGAAAGTTTTGACCACATCCTGCTTCATGGATTTCCTACATATCCTAGGCTAAATAGGAATCATGTCAGTGTAGTTCAGGAATGTCTGGTAGTTGGGACTACCAGAGAGCTGTGATCTTATTGATGTTGCTTGTTGTCACTGCTTGCTGATCTCCTTATTACACCGTGGTAAATATAAAAGAAGCTAGCCTAAGCTATGCTCTATGATCTACAAAAATCCTATCTGTGTCTTCCAGCTTGTTCTTGTGTTGAACTTGTATCTTTCATAACTTTGATTCTGTCCATTCTTCAGGTGGACACCTGCTTACTTTTGCTTGAAAAAATATTCCCTTGTTCTTCAGGTGGACACCTGCTTACAGCTTGAAAAAGTATTTCCTTGTTCTTCAGGTGGGCACTTGCTTACAGCTTACTTGAAAAGTATTCCCTTGTTCTTCAAGTGGGCGCCTGCTTACTATTGCTTGAAAAGTGTTCTCTTGTTCTTCAGGTAGGCGCCTACTTACAGCTTGCTCGAAATGTATTCCCTTGTTCTTCAGGTGGGCGTCTGCTTACAGCTTGCTCGAAATGTATTCCCTTGTTCCTCAGGTGGGCGCTTGCTTACAGCTTGAAAAACAAAGAAAAATTTTCGGCCCCCGTATAGTGCTTGGGCATACCATGTTATTAAATATCAGAATTTAAAGCTGCATTTCGAATAATACTTCCTTTATTTTCCAGGTGGGTGCCTGCTTACAACACGCTTTGAAATATATCCCCTTATTCTTCAGGTGGGCGCCTGCTTTAAGTCTTGAAAAAGTATTCCATTATTTTTCAGGTGGGCGCCTGCTTTCAATTTGAAAAAATATTCCCTTGTTTTTCAGGTGGGCACATGCTTTCAGCTTGAAAAAGTATTCCCCTTTTCTTTAGGTGGCGCCTGCTTTCAATTTGAAAAAGTATTCCCTTATTTTTCAGGTGGGCACCTGCTTTCAGCTTGAAAAAGTATTCTGTGACGACCCAAAGGGTCATCACTTATTTTATTAATCATTTCGCGCTTCTGAGGCCTTGAAAACCTTATTTTATGTTGCCTCGATTTACGTGCACGATCCAAGCATGTAGCCGGAAAGATTTTGTGATAGAAAATATGAATTCTATGAGAAATTTGGATAAAAATGATATTAATATTGATATGGTTGACTTTGGTCAACATTTTTGGTAAACGGACCCGGACCCGAGATTGGATGGTCCCGAGAGGCCCGTAGGAAAATATGGGACTTGGACATGCGTCCGGAGTCGAATTCTGAGGCCTAGAGCCCAAGTTATGAATTTTTATGTGAAATTGTTTTTGATGTAATTGTTAAAGGAAATAAATTAATTGACCTTGGTATCGGGCTCGTATTTTGGTTCCGACGCCCGGTACAAGTCTTAAATATTATATATGTGATTTACTGTAAAGTTTGGTGACATTTGGATGTCGTTTGAGATGTTTTGGACCTTGAGTCCCAAGTTTGAAAGTTTTGAAAATCAAAAGTATCAAAATCATAAGTTTGAGGCTTGATTTGATTAAAACGAAGTGATATTGGCGATGTGATCGCACGAACAAGTTCATAATGTGTTTTTGAGGTTATGTACATGTTTGGTTTGGAGCCCGGGGGCTCGGGTAAAGATTTGATAGGCCGTTGGATGAAATTCTGAATTTTTGAACTGCTGGTTTTTCACCCAGCTGTTGGCTTCGCAATTGCGAAGTATTTCTCGCAATTGCGAAGGGGACAATGTAAGGCAAGGCTCGCAAATGCGAACCATTATCGCAAATGCGAAGCCCCCTTTGACCCAGCCTTGTTCGCAAATGCGAACAATTGTTCGCATTTGCGAAGGTCCCCAGTGCCTGCTTATGTTCGCAAATGCGAACAAAAGTTCACAAATGCGAACATTCCCCATGCTGCCTTGGTTCGCAAATGCGAACCATTGTTCGCAAATGCGAACACTGCCTTTTTCAGCCTATGTTCGCATTTGCGAACATTAGTTCGCAAATGCGAACACTCCCTTGTCTGCCAGTGTTCGCAAATGCGAACAAATGTTTGCAAATGCGAACTTCCCAGCCTTAGCTTATTTTTCAAACTCCAGAAATTGGTCGGGGTTCGCAATTGCGAACCCATGTTTGCAAATGCGAACACAGAGACCTGAAAAACACGAATTTCAGTCATTTCTTCACTTTTTACAAAACCAAAACACCCATTTGCGATTCTTCAAGGATTTCTTCTTCATCAAAACGATTGTAAGTCACTTTTTACTTAATTCTTTCAATTCCTAACATCATTAAACATGTTTTTCATAAGAAATCAAAGATTTTCATGGTAGAATTCTTGTTTTTGTTAGAAAATAGGGTTTTTCATAAATTGGGGAATTGGACCTCGAATTGAGGTCCGATTTTGAAACAAATCATATACATGAACTCGTGGGGGATGGGTAACCGGATTTTGGTCCTAACCCCGAGTTCCGACCATGTGGGCCCGGGGTTGAAATTTACTATTTCGGGCAGAATGTTGTAAAAGATGTATTTGGTCTTAAGAATTAGTTTGTTGAGTAGTATTGATGATATTAAATCAATTATGTATAGATACGATTGGATTGGAGCCAAAGTTGAAAGAAAAAGACATTTCCACGGATTGAATTGTTCATAAGCACTCGAGGTAAGTGTTTGTTCTATCCTAGCTTGAGGGAATAGGATTATGTGTTATGTGTTATGTGATCGAGTGCGGTATATGGGCTGTGGTGATGAGCATCCATACACTGGCGTCTAGTATGACCGTGAGTCGTTGGAAAATGATTATTTTGAGATATATTACGGATGAATTGTTATTGTTCTCCCTTGTTGGGACTTGTTGTGAAGATAATTATTGATTGCCCTTGATGGGGCGGTTTATGAATTACTGTTTCTTTCTTTGCCCTTAGCTGTGATTGTTATTTGGGTGAGGAAGAGTGATAATGCACGAAGGGTGATGCCGTGCCATGTTTATTTATTTATGCACGAAGGTTAATGCCGTGCCATGTTTATTTATTGATTATGCACGAAGGATCATGCCGTGCCCTATTATTGAACCATGTACGAAGGATCATGCCGTACTATGGATGTGAGGATGAGAGTAAAAGCACGAAGGGTGATGCCGTGTACTTTATTTGTTTATTTGGTGAGGATGAGAGTAAAAGCACGAAGGGTGATGCCGTGCAACTGTTTGCTATTTCTTGAATTGATATTACTTGTGTTTACATTATACTTTGTTTTTTTCCTTGTGAATTTATTAACTGTTGTTAATTGTTGAATTCTTTGAGATATTCCTTATTGCGTTGTTACTTGATTATTTCTCGTTATCTTGTGGTATACATATATATATATATAGAACTGCACAGGTTTATGGGGGTGTACGGTCCTAGGCTTGTCACTACTTCGCCGGGATAGGCCAGGCACTTACCAGCACATGGGGTCGGTTGTGCTGATACTACACTTCTGTGCGTTTTTGCACAGGTCTAGGTTACGATCAGGAGCAGCAGCAGCAGTAAATCGATTTCGTGGGAGTTGATCATATTTGAGACCGAGGTAGCTTGCGGACGTCCGCAGGCCCGGCGTCTCTCTCTTTATTTATGTTATTAGCTGTAGTCTCTTTGTTCCGAGACAAACAGAATTATGTTATATTTCCTTCAGACTTTTATGTATAGTATTCCATAGTAGTTCGTGAGTTGGTGACTCCACATCTTGGGTAGAGGATTTGAGTATGATTTTCACTTTGTAATTAGTTATCTCTATCTGATAAAGTATTCCGCATTTATTTAATTAAGATTGTGTTAAAAACGGGATAGTATGAATACGGTGGCTTGCCTAGCTACCACGAGTAGGCGCCATCACGATCCTGATGTTGGGGAAAAATCCGGGTCGTGACAAGTTGGTATCAGAGCTCTAGGTTACATAGGTCTCACCACTCACGAACAAGCTTAGTAGAGTTTGGGAGGTAGGTACGGAGACGTCCGTACTTGTCCTCCAGAGTCTATTGAGTTAGGAAAGAGTCTCTCATTTGTTCTTTCTTGTCGTGCGACTTGTTCCTCAATTAATGATTGGATTTCTATTCTGTCCTTTCGCAGATGGTGAGGACACGCGCTTCTTCGTCCGCTGACCAGCAGCCCGAGCCCCAGGCAGCTCCCGTGAGGGGCAGGGGCCAAGGCCGTATCGGAGGCCGTGGTAGGGGTAGAGCTCAGCCCCAGGCAGCTACCCGAGAGGTGGAGCCTCATATTGAGATTGACGAGGAGGTTCCGGTTCCGGCAGCTCCAGTGGGCCCAGCTCAGGTCCCAGGAGAGGCTTTATTTACCCGGATCTCCGGGATGCCTTGGTCGGAATAGCGGGATTCATGGACGACATTGCCGGAGCGGGTCTATTATCGGTTGCCCCAGCCACTTCTCAGGCCGGAGGAGGGGCCCGGACTCCTGTCGCACCATACTCCGGAGCCGGTGGCTCCTCAGCCTCAGAGGCACCAGTAATCCGGCCAGCTGTGGCCACTCGGTCGAGTACCACGGCTCATGCCGGTGATGGAGCGGCCATGACTTCGATTCGTTATGGAGGCTTGATCGGTTCTCCAAGCTATTTACCACTACATTCGGTGGAGCCGCATCCAGAGGATCCTCAAGACTTCTTATTTAGTTGCCATGAGATTCTCAAGACTATGGGGATCGTGGAGACAAACGGAGTTGACTACTGTACCTTCAGACTGCAGGATCCGCCAAGACTTGGTGGAGAGATTATTGCTCGACTCGACCAGCAGGGGTCCCCAGCTTTATCATGGGACCGGTTTGCGGAACTATTTATGGAGAAGTTTCTCCCTGCTACTCGGCGGGATGTACTTCGGAGGCCGTTTGAGCGCCTCCATCAGGGCACTATGACAGTTACACGGTATGAGACGAGATTTATCGACTTGGCTCGTCATGCGGTGGTGATACTTCCCACGGAGCGGGAGAGGGTCCGCAAATTTATAGATGGGCTTAATCAGCCGATTAGACTCCGGATGGCTATGGGCGTGGGGAGTGACATATCATTTCAGGAGGCAGCCAATGCAGCACGCAGAGTTGAGATGGCTCTTGCTAGGGGAGGCGGTTATTCTTCGGATAAGAGGCCTCGTCATTCGGGTAGGTTTGGTGCTTCTTCCTCTGGTAGCAGAGAATCCTTTGATAGAGGCCAGTCCTCCAGGCCTTTTCATTCCGCCCTTCAGGCTTCACAGGGTGGATCGGGTGATCGTGGTTCTCGGGGGCATTATTCAGACCAGTCTCCTATTAATGCTCAGCCTCTTCAGAGTGTTCGTGGAGGCCATTCGGGTCGTCAGGGCCAGCAGCCCTATCAGTCTAAGAGTTGCTACGGTTGTGGTGACCCAGGTCATTTTATCAGGAATTGCCCTCTAGCGGCGGGCAACTCTCAGCAGCGAGGTCCTCGTCCTATGATTCAGGCCCCAGCTGACCCTCAGCCTGCCCAGCCAGCCGGAGGCGGGGGTAGAGATTATAGAGGTGGAGGTCGAGACCGTAGAGGTGGAGACCGTCCGGCGAGAGGTAGAGGTCAGCCAGTTGATGGTCGTCCTAGAGACGCAGCTCAGAGGGGAGGTGCAGATCCCCGATTCTATGCTTTACCAGCCGGGCCAGAGGCAGAGGCATCAGATGCCGTGATTACAGGTACTATTCTTGTGTGTGGCAGAGGTGCTTCAGTATTATTTGACCCTGGATCTACATATTCCTATGTGTCTTCCTACTTCGCACCGTATTTGGTCGTGCCCAGCTATGCTCTGGATATTCCAGTTTATGTGGCTACACCAGTGGGTGACTCTATTGTAGTCGACCGGGTGCATCGTTCGTGCGTAGTTATATTTGGGGGTCTTGAGACCCGTATTGATCTATTGCTCTTGGATATGGTAGATTTTGATGTCATATTGGGGATGGACTGGTTGTCCCCATACCATGCTATTCTTGATTGCCATGCTAAGACGGTGACCTTAGCCTTGCCCGAATCACCCCGACTAGAGTGGAAAGGTACCTCAAGCCACTCCGTTCGCACTGTTATTTCCTATGTCAAGGCTCGACGTATGGTCGAGAAGGGGTGTCTAGCTTATTTGGCTTATGTTCGTGATTCCAGCGCAGAAGTTCCTTCCATTGAGTCGGTCCCTATTGCACGGGAGTTTCCGGAGGTTTTTCCTTCAGACCTGCCGGGCATGCCACCCGACAGGGATATTGATTTCTGTATTGATCTGGCACCGGGTACTCGGCCCATCTCTATTCCACCCTATCGTATGGCCCCGCCGGAACTAAAAGAGTTGAAAGATCAGTTGCAGGATCTTCTTGAGAAGGGCTTTATCAGGCCCAGTGTTTCCCCCTGGGGAGCACCTGTATTATTTGTAAAGAAGAAGGATGGCTCGATGCGGATGTGTATTGATTACCGGCGGTTAAACAAGGTGACTATCAAAAATAAATATCCACTGCCGAGGATTGATGATTTGTTTGACCAGCTCCAGGGAGCGAGGGTATTCTCTAAGATAGACTTGAGGTCAGGCTACCATCAGCTGAAGATCAGGGCGGCTGACATTCCTAAGACGAGCCTTTCGCTCTAGATATGGGCATTATGAGTTCTTGGTCATGTCCTTCGGGTTGACCAATGCCCCAGCAGCATTCATGGAGTTGATGAATCGGGTATTCGGGCCTTACTTAGATCTGTTCGTGATAGTCTTCATAGATGACATCCTGGTGTACTCCCGCAGCCAGGAAGAGCACGGGCAGCACCTCAAAGTGGTTCTTCAGACTCTGAAAGATAACCGACTATATGCCAAATTTTCTAAATGTGAGTTCTGGCTGAGTTCGGTAGCATTTCTGGGTCACATTGTATCGGTGGAAGGTATTCGGGTAGACCCAAAGAAGATTGAGGCGGTCCAGAATTGGCCTCGACCAGCTTCAGTGATCGAGATCCGGAGTTTCTTGGGATTAGCGAGTTACTACCGTCGTTTTGTAGAGGGTTTTCTTCTATTGCGGCCCCGATGACCGGGTTGACCCAGAAGGGTGTCCGGTTTCGGTGGTCGAGAGGAGTGTGAGGCGAGCTTTCGAAGCTCGAGACGGCCTTGACCACCGCACCGGTGTTGATACTACCTACAAGTACAGGGCCTTATAGAGTTTATTGTGACGCATCTCGTACGGGGCTTGGAGCGGTATTGATGCCAGGATGGTAAGGTTATCGCTTATGCTTCGAGGCGATTAAAGATACATGAAAAGAATTATCCGGTTCATGATCTTGAGTTAGCAGCAATGGTTCATGCCTTAAAGATCCGGAGGCATTATCTATATGGTGTGACATGTGAGGTGTACACCGATCACAAAAGCCTACGGTACTTGTTCAAACAGAAGGAGTTGAATCTACGACAGCGGAGATGGTTAGAGTTGCTAAAAGACTATGATGTTACTATATTATATCACCCAGGTAAGGCCAATGTGGTGGCCGATGCATTGAGTAGAAAGTATGCCGGCATGGGTAGTCTTGCATATATTCCGGTCAATCAGAGACCATTAGCTCTAGATGTTCAGGCCTTAGCCAACCGGTTCGTGAGATTAGACATTTCTGAGCCTAGCAGGGTGTTAGCCCGCACGGTCGCTCGTTCTTCTTTATTAGAGCGTATCCGTGAGAGGCAATTTGATGATCCTCATTTGCGTGAGTTGAGAGATACAGTACAGCGGGGAGGTGCCACACAGGTAAACCTAGATGATGATGGGGTATTGAAATTGCAGGGTCGAGTTTGTGTACCCAATGTCGAAGGGATTCGAGAGTTGATCTTAGCGGAGGCCCACAGTTCGCGGTATTCTATTCACCCGGGCGCCGCGAAGATGTACCGGGACTTACGGCAGCACTATTGGTGGCGCAGGATGAAGAAAGATATCATTGCGTATGTTGCTCGGTGTCTAAATTGTCAGCAGGTGAAATATGAGCACAAGAGGCCTGATGGTGTGTTCCGGAGGATTGAAATTCCCGAGTGGAAATGGGAGCGGATCACTATGGACTTCGTTACTGGACTTCCTTTGACTCGGAGGAAATTTGATGCTATTTGGGTCATTGTTGATAGGCTGACCAAATCGGCACACTTTATTCCAGTATCTGTCTCCTACTCGTCGGAGAGGTTAGCGGAGGTTTACATTAGGGAGATTGTTCGTCTCCATGGGGTGCCAGTATCTATTATCTCTGATCGGGGTACGCAGTTTACCTCGCGGTTCTGGAGAGCGGTCCAGCAGGAATTAGGCACCCAGGTTCAGTTGAGTACAGCATTTCATCCTCAGACGGATGGCCAGTCCGAGAGGACTATTCAGATTCTTGAGGACATGCTTCGAGCCTGTGTTATTGATTTCGGAGGCTCGTGGGATTAGTTTCTACCATTAGCAGAGTTCGCCTACAATAACAGTTACCAATCTAGCATCCAGATGGCTCCGTATGAGGCGTTGTATGGTAGGCGATGTCGATCACCGGTCGGATGGTTTGAACCGGGAGAGGCTCGGTTGTTGGGTACAGACTTAGTTCAGGAGGCCTTGGATAAGGTCAAGACTATTCAGGAGAGATTGCGTTCAGCTCAGTCCAGGCAGAAGACTTATGCGGATCGTAAAGTTCGAGATGTGGATTTCATGGTTGGTGAACGAGTATTGCTCCGGTGTCGCCTATGAAGGGCGTGATGAGGTTCGGGAAGAAGGGCAAGCTCAGCCCTAGGTATATTGGTCCATTTGAGATTCTAGACGAGTGGGAGGGGTGGCTTACAGACTAGCTCTGTCGCCTAGCTTATCAGCTGTGCATCCAGTTTTTCATGTATCTATGCTTCGGAGATACCACGGCGATCCCACTCATGTGTTAGACTTCAGTACTGTCCAATTGGACAATGATCTATCTTACGAGGAGGAGCCGGTGGCTATTCTAGACCGGCGGGTTCGACAGTTGAGGTCGAAGAGTTATCCTTCTGTGCGCGTTCAGTGGAGAGGTCAGCCTCCTGAGGCATCGACCTGGGAGTCCGAGTCTGATATGCGGAGCCGTTACCCACACTTGTTTCCTGACTCGGTACTTCTTTCTTTTGTCCGTTCGAGGACGAACGGTTGTTTTAGAGGTGGAGATTGTGACGACCCAAAGGGTCATCACTTATTTTATTAATAATTTCGAGCTTCTGAGGCCTTGAAAACCTCATTTTATGTTGCCTCGATTTACGTGCACGATCCGAGCATGTAGCCGGAAAGATTTTGTGATAGAAAATATGAATTCTATGAGAAATTTGGATAAAAATGATATTAATATTGATATGGTTGACTTCGGTCAACATTTTTGGTAAACGGACCCGGACCCGAGATTGGATGGTCCCGAGAGGTCCGTAGGAAAATATGGGACTTGGACATGCGTCCGGAGTCGAATTATGAGGCCTAGAGCCCAAGTTATGAATTTTTATGTGAAATTGTTTTTGATGTAATTGTTAAAGGAAATAAATTAATTGACCTTGGTATCGGGCTCGTATTTTGGTTCCGACGCCCGGTACAAGTCTTAAATATTATATATGTGATATCTGTAAAGTTTGGTGACATTTGGATGTCATTTGAGATGTTTTGGACCTTGAGTCCCAAGTTTGAAAGTTTTGAAAATCAAAAGTATGAAAATCATAAGTTTGAGGCTTGATTTGATTAAAACGAAGTGATATTGGCGATGTGATGGCACGAACAAGTTCATAATGTGTTTTTGAGGTTATGTACATGTTTGGTTTGGAGCCCGGGGGCTCGGGTAAAGATTTGATAGGCCGTTGGATGAAATTCTGAATTTTTGAACTGCTGGTTTTTCACCCAGCTGTTGGCTTCGCAATTGCGAAGTATTTCTCGCAATTGCGAAGGGGACGGTGTAAGGCAAGGCTCGCAAATGCGAACCATTATCGCAAATGCGAAGCCCCCTTTGACCCAGCCTTGTTCGCAAATGCGAACAATTGTTCGCATTTGCGAAGGTCCCCAGTGCCTGCTTATGTTCGCAAATGCGAACAAAAGTTCGCAAATGCGAACATTCCCCATGATGCCTTGGTTCGCAAATGCGAACCATTGTTCGCAAATGCGAACACTGCCTTTTTCAGCCTATGTTCGTATTTGCGAACATTAGTTCGCAAATGCGAACACTCCCTTGTGTCTGCCAGTGTTCGCAAATGCGAACAAATGTTCGCAAATGCGAACTTCCCAGCCTTAGCTTATTTTTCAAACTCCAGAAATTGGTCGGGGTTCGCAATTGCGAACCCATGTTCGCAAATGCGATCAGAGAGACCTGAAAAACACGAATTTCAGTCATTTCTTCACTTTTTACAAAACCAAAACACCCATTTGCGATTCTTCAAGGATTTCTTCTTCATCAAAACGATTGTAAGTCACTTTTTACTTAATTCTTTCAATTCCTAACATCATTAAACATGTTTTTCATAAGAAATCAAAGATTTTCATGGTAGAATTCTTGTTTTTGTTAGAAAATAGGATTTTTCATAAATTGGGGAATTGGACCTCGAATTGAGGTCCGATTTTGAAACAAATCATATACATGAACTCGTGGGGGGATGGGTAACCGGATTTTGGTCCTAACCCCGAGTTCCGACCATGTGGGCCCGGGGTTGAAATTCACTATTTCGGGCGGAATGTTGTAAAAGATGTATTTGGTCTTAAGAATTAGTTTGTTGAGTAGTATTGATGATATTAAATCAATTATGTATAGATACGATTGGATTGGAGCCAAAGTTGAAAGAAAAAGACATTTCCACGGATTGAATTGTTCATAAGCATTCGAGGTAAGTGTTTGTTCTATCCTAGCTTGAGGGAATAGGATTATGTGTTATGTGTTATGTGATCGAGTGCGGTGTATGGGTCGTGGTGACGAGCATCCATACACTGGCGTCTAGTATGATCGTGAGTCGTTGGAAAATGATTATTTTGAGAAATATTACAGATGAATTGTTATTGTTCTCCCTTGTTGGGACTTGTTGTGAAGATAATTATTGATTGCCATTGATGGGATGGTTTATGAATTACTGTTTTTTTTTCTTTGCCCTTAACTGTGATTGTTATTTGGGTGAGGAAGAGTGATAATGGACGAAGGGTGATGCCGTGCCATGTTTATTTATTTATGCACGAAGGTTAATGCCGTGCCATGTTTATTTATTGATTATGCACGAAGGATCATGCCGTGCCCTCTGTTATTGAACCATGTACGAAGGATCATGCCGTACTATGGATGTGAGGATGAGAGTAAAAGCACGAAGGGTGATGCCGTGTACATTATTTGTTTATTTGGTGAGGATGAGAGTAAAAGCACGAAGGGTGATGCCGTGCAACTGTTTGCTATTTCTTGAATTGATATTACTTGTGTTTACATTATACTTTGTTTTTTTCCTTGTGAATTTATTAACTGTTGTTAATTGTTGAATTCTTTGAGATATTCCTTATTGTGTTATTACCTGGTTATTTCTTGTTATTCTATGGTATACATAGATATTGAATTGCACAGGTTTATGTGGGTGTCTGGTCCTAGGGCTTGTCACTACTTCGCCGGGATAGGCCAGGCACTTACCAGCACATGGGGTCGGTTGTGCTGATATTACACTTTTGTGCGTTTTTGCACAGGTCCAGGTTACGATCAGGAGCAGCAGCAGCAGTAAATCGATTTCGTGGGAGTTGATCATATTTGAGACCGAGGTAGCTTGCGGACGTCCGCAGGCCCGGCGTCTCTCTCTTTATTTATGTTATTAGCTGTAGTCTCTTTGTTCCGAGACAAACAGAATTATGTTATATTTCCTTCAGACTTTTATGTGTAGTATTCCATAATAGTTCGTGAGTTGGTGACTCCACATCTTGGGTAGAGGATTTCAGTATGATTTTCATCTTGTAATTAGTTATTTCTATTTCGATAAAGTATTCCGCATTTATTTAATTAAGATTGTGTTAAAAACGGGATAGTATGAATACGGTGGCTTGCCTAGCTACCACGAGTAGGCGCCATCACGATCCCGATGTTGGGGAAAAATCCGGGTCGTGACATATTCCCTTTGTTTTCAAGGGGGCGCCTGCTTTCAATTTGAAAAAGCATTCCCTTGTTTTTCAGGTGGGCGCCTGCTTTCAGCTTGAAAAAAAAATATTTCCTTGTTTTTCAGGTGGGCACCTGCTATCATCTTAAAAACAAAGAAAAATTTTCTGCCCCTGTATGGTAACTGGGTGCAGGATGTTGCTGAATATTGACTTGTGCTGAAATAGTGATGTACTTCCCTTATTTTCCCGGTGGGTACCTGACTGCTAATCTTAAAAATATTCCCTTGTTTTTCAGGTAGGCGCCTGCTTATAACTTGAAAAAAAAAATATTCCTTTATTATTCAGGTGGGTGCCTGCTTGCAACTTAAAAAGATATTCCCTTATTATACAGGTAGGCGCCTGCTTGCTGAACTCGAAAAGATATACCCTTATTATTCAGGTGGGTGCCTGCTTGCAACTTAAAAGATATTCCCTTATTATTCAGGTGGGTGCCTGCTTACATCATACAAAACAAAGAAACTTTCTACCCCAGTTTGATAACTGGGTGTAACATATTCAATAAAAGGTAATATTTCCATTATTATCCAAGTGAGTGCCTGATTACTGAGTTTTGAGATGGATTCCATCACCTATTGTCGCTTTCTTTTGAACTGTTTTCCCTTATTTTCCAAGTGGGTGCCTGGTTGCCAAAACTTGTGCTCCCTTGTTATCCACATTGGTCACATTCACTTTAAAGTGATTAGTAAGAATTTGAATCTTTTGTTCCTGCTCTAATCAAAGAATAATTTGTTAGTATAAAACAGTGCTTAGCTGTTGGCATTCTTGTTGGCCTTGCTTCCACATTTGAATTTGCTTTGTCTTGCTTCTCATATTGCCTTGTCATAACTTCTGGCTATCTTTCAAAATCTTCTGATCCTAACTATTTTCCTTGTGCCTCTCTCTTTTTGTTTCTTTTCCTTGTGCTTTTCCTCCAACTATGTCATTGCTATACGTTCTTTATTGGTGAAAACCCTCACTTTTTTTCCTTAACTTTTCCCTTTTTTTTTCTCTTTTCTTCTTTTCTTTGACATTTCATCATTCAGTTTTTTTGGCTTTGTTGTTGATTCCAAAAGAGGGATATGAAATAATGAAGTAATAAGGCTCAAAGGGATAGCAATGGATAAAGTGTTTGGATAGCGAAACAAAATGCCGTCATCATTTCAATTTCCAAAATATGACAAATAAAAATACATGAAAGAAATCATACATAATATCTTTTGACTGCGTCAAAATTGGTGGCCATTTCTATGCATTATCATTCTACATCTGTTAGATATAATTCCCCATTAGACAATACTCGTGATACAACAAATGGCCCTTGCCAATTTGTAGCGAATTTTCCTTTTGCCTCTGCCCGATGAGGTAAGATGTGCCTCAATACCTATTGTCCAACTTCAAATTTTCGTAGACGTACTTTCTTGTTATAAGCTCTAGCCATTCTCTATTGATACAATTGCCCATGACATACTGCGGCTAGTCTTTTCTCATCAATCAAACTCAATTGTTCTAGTCGGTCTTTAACCCATTCATCATCATCAATCTCTGCCTCTGCAATGATTCAAATGGAGCGTATTTCAACCTCTCCCGCTACACTGCCTCAGTGCCATACACCAATGAATAAGAGGTTGCACCTACCGAAGTGCGATATCCCAGCAAAGCGAATGATAATTTCTCATGCCATTGTCTTGATCCTTCCACCATTTTCCGAAGAATTTTCTTAATATTTTTATTTGCTGTTTCAACTGCCCCATTCGCCTTCGGTCAATATGGTATGGAATTGCGATTCATAATTTTAAACTTCTGACATGTCTTTGCCATCAAATGATTGTTAAGGTTGGCCCCATTATCCGTAATAATCACCTTCGAAATTCTGAACCGGTAAATGATGTTTGCATGTACAAAATCAACCACTGCCTTCTTGGTTACCGCGTTGAATGTCTTTGCCTCCACCCATATAGTAAAGTAATTAATGGCAACCAGAATAAACCTGTGCCCATTAGATGTTGCTGGCTCTATTGGCCCATGACATCCATACCCAAGCAATGAAATGCCATGGTACCAACATCGTATGCCACTTATAAGGTGGAGAATGAATCAAATTTCCATGTATCTGGCATTGATGACATTTACGCACATAGTTGATACAATCCCACTCCATAGTAAGCAGTTATATCATGCTTTGAGTATTTTATTCGCTAGCACATACCCACTCATGTGTGGTCCACAGACTCCTGCGTGTACCTCAGCCATAATTGCGGTAGCATGCTTTGCATCTACACATCTCAGCAAACCAAGATCTGGGGGTTCTTTTGTACAACACCCCTCCACTAAAGAAGAATCCACTCGCCAATCATCTTATGGCTCTCTTTTAATCTCCTGCGTCTTGTGCCGGATACACCCCCATTTTGAGATACTCTTTATTGTCATGGAACCATGCTTCACCATCGAGTTCTTCTTCTACCGTATTACAATAAGCATTCTGATCACGAACCTGGATTTGTAACGGGTCCACATAAGCTTTATCCAAGTGATGTAACATAGATGCCAGCGTGGCCAGAGCATCAGCAACTTCATTGTGGATTCTCGGGATATGCTTGAATTCTATGGATTGAAACCGTTGGCATAGTTCATGTAGACACTGCCGGTATGGTATGAGTTTTAAATCTCGTGTTTCCCATTCTCCTTGAGTCTGATGTATCAAGAGATCCGAGTCACCCATGACCTAAATCTCTTGAACACCCATATCTATAGCCATTCTTAATCCCAATATACATGCTTCGTATTCAGCCATATTGTTGATACAAAAGAAACGAAGTTGAGTGGTAACATGACAATGCTAACCTGTCTCTGAAATAAGAACAGCTCCAATTCCAACACCTTTGTTGTTAACTGTCCTATTAAATATTACTTCCAACTCAGCTTTTCATCTTGTTCTAATTCTTCAATATTCATTGCTTCTTCATCCGGGAAA
Organism: Nicotiana noctiflora; assembly: GCA_032618575.1. Classification (NCBI taxonomy): domain Eukaryota; kingdom Viridiplantae; phylum Streptophyta; class Magnoliopsida; order Solanales; family Solanaceae; genus Nicotiana; species Nicotiana noctiflora. The sequence continues at coordinate 436,548 of JASVEL010013128.1, forward strand.
TATGTTTTCAGGGGTTCATATTCATCATCAACTGATTCTCTGCTAAGTGTTCGGCAACTGCTTGTGCTTTCATCGCCATGCGAGTTACACAAACAATATCAAACTCTGTGAGCAGAATTTTCCATTTAGCGAGCCTCCCTGTGGGGATGGGCTTCTGAAAGATGTACTTCAACGGTTCCAACCGGGATATGAGATAAGTGGTATAAGCTGACAAGTAGTGCTTCAATTTCTGTACCACCCAGGTCAAAGCACAACACGTTCTTTCTAATCGAGTATACTTTACCTCGTAAGACATGAATTTCTTGCTAAGATAATAAATTGCCCGCTCATTCTTTCCGGTTTCATCGTGCTTCCCCAATACACAGCCAAAGGAATTATCCAATACCGTCAAATAAAGGATTAAAGGCCTTCCTAGCTTTGGAGGAACTAAAACAAGTGGATTGGCTAGGTATTCCTTGATTTTATCAAATGCAGCTTGACATTCATCAGTCCATTTCACTGCAGCATCTTTCCTCGGCAATCTAAAAATAGGCTCACAAGTTGATGTAAGCTGAGCAATAAATCTGCGGATATAATTCAGCATGCCGAGCAAACTCATCACATCTTTCTTGCTCTTTGGCGGAGGCAACTCCTGAATGACTTTGATTTTGGACGAGTCTAGTTCAATACCACGTCGACTCACCACAAACCCCAATAATTTCCCTGATGGTACCCCAAAAGCACATTTTGCTAAATTGAGCTTGAGATTGTATCTACAAAGCCTCTGGAAAAATTTCCTCAGGTCTTTAACATGGTCATGTTGCTTTCTGGATTTGATAATGACATCATCCACATAAAACTCTATTTCCCTATGTATCATGGTAGTCATTGCCCTCATGTATGTTTCTCCAGCATTTTTCATTCCAAACGGCATCACCCTATAACAGTATGTTCCCCATGGCGTAATAAATGCCGCCTTTTCTGCATCTTCCTCGTCCATCAGGATCTGGTGATAACCCGCATAGCAATCCACAAAATAACCAATTTCATGTTTGGCACAATTATCACTTAATATGTGGATGTTTGGAAATGGAAAATTATCCTTCGGACTTGCTTTGTTAAGATCTCTATAATCAACACACGCCCTGGTTTTTCCGTCTTTCTTCGAAACCGGTACAACATTGGCTAACCAGGTGGGATATTTGGTAACCCGCATAACCTTTGCTTCAAACTGCTTATTGACCTCTTCTTTCATTTTCACACTGATATCTGTCTTGAACTTCCTCAACTTCTACTTGATGGGCAGGCATTCTGAGTAAATGGGCAATTTTTGGACTACCAAATCGGTGCTTAGTCCCAGCATATCATCATATGACCATGCAAATATATCTTCGTATTCATGCAGCAGATTTATCACCTGAAATGTGCCTGACCTGATGTACCTAGATCTGCACAACAAAAGTGTGCAGAAGAGTAGTATGAGTACACCACAGCGGTACTCAGTAAGTGACAAACCTAACCTCGATGGAGTAGTGACGAGGAAGGCCAAGGCCCTACCGAGAGACAATAACACAATGATAATAACAATAATAAGCAGTTTAAATAAGAACCAGTCTGAAATAACAACAATAAAGTAATTACTACAACCGTCTACAATTAAGCTACAACAAGTAACCAACACAACATAAATTCAATTCAGCAAGTCCAGGATCTACGATAATTGAACCCGCAGTCCCTCTCTATATCCAACAACTCAGGATCTCCGGGAATTGAACCCGCAGTTCCTATATCAGTGTCTCTGGGTCTCCGGGAATCGAACCCATAGCCCTAGGATATCCGGGAATTGAACCCGCAGTCCGTACCTCAATATCTCAGGATCTCCGGGAATCGAACCCGCAGTCCGTGTCTCAATAGCTCAGGATCTCCGGGAATCGAACCCGTAGTCCGTATCTCAATATCTCAATAAACTTCGGGTCTCCGGGAATCGAACCCGCAACCGTTGGATCTCCAGGAATTGAACCTATAGTCCACAAACACTACAACTCCGGGTCTCCGGGAATCGAACCCGCAGACCTTGGATCTCCGGGAATTGAACCCGCAGTCCGTACCTCAATATCTCAGGATCTCCGGGAATCGAACCCGCCGTCCGTGTCTCAATAATTCAGGATCTCCGGGAATCGAACCCCTAGTCCGTATCTCAATATCTTAATAAACTCCGGGTCTCCGGGAATCGAACCCGCAACCCTTGGATCTCCGGGAATCGAACCCGTAGTCAACAAACACTACAACTCTAGGTCTCCGAGAATCGAACCCGCAGACCTTGGATCTCCGGGAATTGAACCCGCAGTCAACCAACACAAACAATAAAAAGGAAAGCAAAGAGAAATATGAAATACATAACTACAATTACACCAAAACCAGTATCAACAAATTTCAAGAAGTTCAAGTAAGACAAATAGGCACTTAGACAGATAATCCTATCTAATCATGCTTTTCTAACGAATATCAGGTAAATGTTACAATTTAATACGCTAAATAATAGAAACATCACGATTTGAACAGTTCAAGTAAGGTGGTTTCCAACAATCTGCGCATGTACACGTCCGTCACCTCGCATACAAGGCATTTAAATTAACACATAATATCCTAGGGGAGAAGGTTCCCTACACGAGGTTAGACAAGCCACTTACCTCAATTCCGGTACAAAATGGCTAAGAAACGACTCCCTTGTCACGAGTATCCGACTCCGGCTAGCCCGAATCTAGTCAAACCAATTACTCAGTATAAATAACATCGCAAGTAACTAATTACATTGATAAAATTAAAGCAACAACGCGAACACGGGTGAAATGACCAAAATACCCATGCAGTTATCAACTCGGAATCGAAACATTTTTATGTTTTCAGAACCCTCGTACTCTCATGAGTCTAACCATATAAAAATTATACAATTCTCATGTCATTTCGACCCTCAAATCAAGGATTTATCATTTTTCAACTTTGGGGCTCAAAATCCCAATTATTACCATCCAAACACGGATAAAAATGAAAACCAGCAGAAATAATCATGGAGAAATATCAAAATAAAGGTCTGATATTTACCTCCTTGATGAGACGAGAACAACGCCGCGAAAATCACCTCAATCGGAGCTCTAGAACTCAAGATATGCCCAAAATACTAAACTTCTTGGTTTTAAACACTGCCATATGAATTCAAAGAGACGCTCAACATAAGTTGTCGTCACATTGCCCAGTGCGGAGAGACATGAAGCACCGATAACTATATTTGTTCCATGAATAGGACACCTATACAAATCAAGGCTAATAAGACTACATCATTGGTTTGTGAGCAGAACTTGGCAAACAACTCCATAACAATGAAATCGTTGTTCACTGCCCACTATAACAGAGAAACTCGAAACATTTTAAATAGTTACTTGAAGAAACTCAACCACACATGTCTAAATAAAATTGTCTAAAGATGATAAAATTTTACTTTGATGTTTGTGACATTTGAGCTTTGCTGAAAGTTACTCTTGCTTGAATTTCACTGGATCATCTGATGCTATTGAGTTTGTTATCCTTTTGTGTTGTGGGTTGCCTTTATTGAATCGCAGGGAGAAAGTCAAGGACATAAAGGTTTATCTTTATTGAGAAATGAGACCAGAACCCTGTGAATGAACTGTTGCCCGGCTTGTGGTTAATGAGGCAAAAATCTGAGTTTGGTGTATCATTACTGAATCAATGTGGTTGAGCAAACTCATCACATCTTTGTTGCTCTTTGGCGGAGGCAACTCCTGAATGACTTTGATTTTGGACGAGTCTAGTTCAATACCACGTCGACTCACCACAAACCCCAATAATTTCCCTGATGGTACCCCAAAAGCACATTTTGCTAAATTGAGCTTGAGATTGTATCTACAAAGCCTCTGGAAAAATTTCCTCAGGTCTTTAACATGGTCATGTTGCTTTCTGGATTTGATAATGACATCATCCACATAAAACTCTATTTCCCTATGTATCATGGTAGTCATTGCCCTCATGTATGTTTCTCCAGCATTTTTCATTCCAAACGGCATCACCCTATAACAGTATGTTCCCCATGGCGTAATAAATGCCGCCTTTTCTGCATCTTCCTCGTCCATCAGGATCTGGTGATAACCCGCATAGCAATCCACAAAATAACCAATTTCATGTTTGGCACAATTATCACTTAATATGTGGATGTTTGGAAATGGAAAATTATCCTTCGGACTTGCTTTGTTAAGATCTCTATAATCAACACACGCCCTGGTTTTTCCGTCTTTCTTCGAAACCGGTACAACATTGGCTAACCAGGTGGGATATTTGGTAACCCGCATAACCTTTGCTTCAAACTGCTTATTGACCTCTTCTTTCATTTTCACACTGATATCTGTCTTGAACTTCCTCAACTTCTACTTGATGGGCAGGCATTCTGAGTAAATGGGCAATTTTTGGACTACCAAATCGGTGCTTAGTCCCAGCATATCATCATATGACCATGCAAATATATCTTCGTATTCATGCAGCAGATTTATCACCTGAAATGTGCCTGACCTGATGTACCTAGATCTGCACAACAAAAGTGTGCAGAAGAGTAGTATGAGTACACCACAGCGGTACTCAGTAAGTGACAAACCTAACCTCGATGGAGTAGTGACGAGGAAGGCCAAGGCCCTACCGAGAGACAATAACACAATGATAATAACAATAATAAGCAGTTTAAATAAGAACCAGTCTGAAATAACAACAATAAAGTAATTACTACAACCGTCTACAATTAAGCTACAACAAGTAACCAACACAACATAAATTCAATTCAGCAAGTCCAGGATCTACGATAATTGAACCCGCAGTCCCTCTCTATATCCAACAACTCAGGATCTCCGGGAATTGAACCCGCAGTTCCTATATCAGTGTCTCTGGGTCTCCGGGAATCGAACCCATAGCCCTAGGATATCCGGGAATTGAACCCGCAGTCCGTACCTCAATATCTCAGGATCTCCGGGAATCGAACCCGCAGTCCGTGTCTCAATAGCTCAGGATCTCCGGGAATCGAACCCGTAGTCCGTATCTCAATATCTCAATAAACTTCGGGTCTCCGGGAATCGAACCCGCAACCGTTGGATCTCCAGGAATTGAACCCGTAGTCCACAAACACTACAACTCCGGGTCTCCGGGAATCGAACCCGCAGACCTTGGATCTCCGGGAATTGAACCCGCATTCCGTACCTCAATATCTCAGGATCTCCGGGAATCGAACCCGCCGTCCGTGTCTCAATAATTCAGGATCTCCGGGAATCGAACCCCTAGTCCGTATCTCAATATCTTAATAAACTCCGGGTCTCCGGGAATCGAACCCGCAACCCTTGGATCTCCGGGAATCGAACCCGTAGTCAACAAACACTACAACTCTAGGTCTCCGAGAATCGAACCCGCAGACCTTGGATCTCCGGGAATTGAACCCGCAGTCAACCAACACAAACAATAAAAAGGAAAGCAAAGAGAAATATGAAATACATAACTACAATTACACCAAAACCAGTATCAACAAATTTCAAGAAGTTCAAGTAAGACAAATAGGCACTTAGACAGATAATCCTATCTAATCATGCTTTTCTAACGAATATCAGGTAAATGTTACAATTTAATACGCTAAATAATAGAAACATCACGATTTGAACAGTTCAAGTAAGGTGGTTTCCAACAATCTGCGCATGTACACGTCCGTCACCTCGCATACAAGGCATTTAAATTAACACATAATATCCTAGGGGAGAAGGTTCCCTACACGAGGTTAGACAAGCCACTTACCTCAATTCCGGTACAAAATGGCTAAGAAACGACTCCCTTGTCACGAGTATCCGACTCCGGCTAGCCCGAATCTAGTCAAACCAATTACTCAGTATAAATAACATCGCAAGTAACTAATTACATTGATAAAATTAAAGCAACAACGCGAACACGGGTGAAATGACCAAAATACCCATGCAGTTATCAACTCGGAATCGAAACATTTTTATGTTTTCAGAACCCTCGTACTCTCATGAGTCTAACCATATAAAAATTATACAATTCTCATGTCATTTCGACCCTCAAATCAAGGATTTATCATTTTTCAACTTTGGGGCTCAAAATCCCAATTATTACCATCCAAACACGGATAAAAATGAAAACCAGCAGAAATAATCATGGAGAAATATCAAAATAAAGGTCTGATATTTACCTCCTTGATGAGACGAGAACAACGCCGCGAAAATCACCTCAATCGGAGCTCTAGAACTCAAGATATGCCCAAAATACTAAACTTCTTGGTTTTAAACACTGCCATATGAATTCAAAGAGACGCTCAACATAAGTTGTCGTCACATTGCCCAGTGCGGAGAGACATGAAGCACCGATAACTATATTTGTTCCATGAATAGGACACCTATACAAATCAAGGCTAATAAGACTACATCATTGGTTTGTGAGCAGAACTTGGCAAACAACTCCATAACAATGAAATCGTTGTTCACTGCCCACTATAACAGAGAAACTCGAAACATTTTAAATAGTTACTTGAAGAAACTCAACCACACATGTCTAAATAAAATTGTCTAAAGATGATAAAATTTTACTTTGATGTTTGTGACATTTGAGCTTTGCTGAAAGTTACTCTTGCTTGAATTTCACTGGATCATCTGATGCTATTGAGTTTGTTATCCTTTTGTGTTGTGGGTTGCCTTTATTGAATCGCAGGGAGAAAGTCAAGGACATAAAGGTTTATCTTTATTGAGAAATGAGACCAGAACCCTGTGAATGAACTGTTGCCCGGCTTGTGGTTAATGAGGCAAAAATTTGAGTTTGGTGTATCATTACTGAATCAATGTGGTTGAAACGAAGGGTGAAGAGGAGTTTTGATTAGGGTTAGAAAATAGAATAGCCCCTTTGTTAGCAAAAGCGGGTCGCACCACACCTTTATCTACCTATCAATCGAAAATCGCCAAAATACTAATTTTGCCAATTCAAGCCTAATTGAGCTACAGACCTCCAAAATACATTCCAAGCGCGATCCCAACTCCGAAATCACCTAACAGAGCTAATGAAACCATCAGATTTCCATTCCGAGGTCGTCTTAACACTGTTCCAAATACGGGCCATTTTTCAACTATAAATCTCTCATTTAGGGACTAAGTGTCCCAAAACACTCCAAATTCTAGAATCGAACTTCTCGGCAAACTACAGTAGCAGAAATGAACTTAGGGGAATAATTAAATTGGGACGGGGGCATAAATTTCAAAAATGACCGGCCGGGTCGTTACACTATTCACATATTCAAATAGCTTTTCGAATCTTTCAAGTAGTTCCTTGTATGGCTTTATCTCTGCTAAGTTGGGCATGACCGTCACCGGAAGCCTCTTTGTACTAGGCTTGACGAATGAATGGGAGAGTTTAGGGATAGGCTTAGGGAGGGTCCAACCTTTCTTTTTCAGTTTTAGAGCTCTTTTTATATCATCAATGGTTGGCTTAAAACCCAAACCAAAGGTGTCAATGATTTAGGAAAGAGATATTGGCTGTGTGATTCCATGTAGTGCAACTCCCAACCCTTTCCCAGGGAGAAACCCATTTTTTAACATCTCTGTAGCAATCATAATTGATGTAGAAGCTATCTTGGGCACCGGAATATGCTCACCTTCAGGAATTTTATCAACAGATATAGTATCCACCACTTGATATACCTAGGGGTCTTTATCGCCCTCAATCTCTTCAAAAGGAGTGATGGTGTTGCAGGAATTGTCTTCACCATGGACCACTATTTCTTGACGGTCCCATTCGAACTTTACCATCTGATGGAGTGAGGAAGGTACAGCCTTCGCCGCATGAATCCATGGTCGAACAAGTAGGAAATTGTAGGATAAAGCAACATCCAAGACTTGAAATTTCATTGTAAACTCTACTGGTCCAATGGTAAGCTCCAACACGATGTCTCCAACAGTATTCTTTCCACCGCCGTCAAATCCACGCACACAAATGCTGTTCTTGTGGATTCTTTCATTATCAATCTTGAGCTTTCCTTGAGTAGACAAAGGGCATATGTTGGCACTCACCCGTTATCGATCAACATGCGGGTCACTACCAAATCTTCACATTTCACAGTAAGATACAAAGCCCTGTTACACTCCGTTCCCTCTATCGGTAGTTCATCATCCGAGAACGTTACCCTATTTAGCTCAAAGATTTTATTTGCGATCTTTTCAAGATGACTCATTGTAATCTTCTCAGGCAAATGAGCCTCATTCAAGAGTTTCATAATGCACTATGGTGTTCATCAGAGTTAATCAGCAAAGACACTAGAGATATTTGCGCCGACATCTTTCTCAATTGTTCTACTATTGAATAGTCCTGTTCTTTCATGTTCTGAAAATATTCCTCGGCCTCTTCCTCAGTAACAACTTTCTTTACATTGGCCGTATTATCGCTGGTGAGTTTTGCTTTTCTTAATTCGTGGGGAGCAAAGCACCTCCCCGACCTTGTCAACCCGTGGGTTTCACAAATTTCATATCTCCTTCCCTCGATACATGACAGTTACCTTGTTGTAATTCCATGGCACAACTTTAACATTCACAACGGGCATTTGAGTAACTAGTTTGATAATGATCGGCTCTATTTGTGCCCTTTTCACAGTCAACAAAAGTTTTGCACTTGCCCCTGGAACTATCACCTTCACTGGCTCGGGCTCTGTTACCGCTACTGGCTCATTTGCCACTTGCTTGATCACCGTTTTCTCACGCATTACTTTCTCCTCTGCCTTACCTCCACTTTCCTTAATCATCATTACAGTTTGAGAAGGTTTCTTGCAACCTCCCCCTTGTGTCAATTCTATCATATAAGCTTCATAATGAACAGGTAAAGGGTTTTGTGTGATATTGGGAGCCTTGGGGGCCTGGACTTCAATTTTTCTTGAATCAATAAGCTCTTGTATTGCGGTTTTCAGATGCCAACACTTTTCAGTATCGTGTCCTGGAGCTCCAGAACAGTACTCACAACTAACAGACTGGTCCAGGTTCCTTGGTGGTAGGTTAGAGATTTTGGATTTAATAGGGTTCAGGATTCCAAACTGCCTCAGTCTATGGAACAGACTGGTATATGACTCACCCAAGGGAGTAAATATTTTCTTCTTTTGCATCCTATAATTCCCGACTTCAGGATTAGGACGAAAACCTATTCCACCGGGATTTTTATATGTTTTAGGTGGTGAGTATGTGTTCTGAGTGTGGTAGATATTATGAGGTGCTGGTGCTCGCCATGGGGTAGGCGGTGGTGGGTAGGTTTGAGCATGGTGTACAGAAAATTGTGGAACAGGGGAAGGGTAGCAGTGTTGTGGTGGGCCATATGGTGCTGGTGAATAGGGTTGATAATGTGGGCGATGTTGATGGTATTATGGATTAGGATTCTTGAACCACGATCTCCCTTCTACAACTGCCACCTCTTTTTTCTTCTTTTTCCCAAGGGCTCCACCGGTGCCTGTTTGAATTGCCTGTGTTATAGCTTTTATGGTTGAATATCTCATAATCTTGTTTGATCTTAACCCTTCCTCAACCATGCTCCCCATCTTAACGACTTCGTTAAATATTTTCCCGGCGGCTGATACTAAATGCCCATAGTTTGTCGGCTCCAAAGCTTATAGAAAATAGTCCACCATCTCTCTTTCATTCATAGGTGGGTCTACCCGAGCAGCTTGTTCTCTCCACCTGAAGCCGTATTCCCGAAAACTTTCTCCTAGCTTCTTTTCTATATTTGTCAATGAAAGCCTGTCCGGTACGATCTCCAAGTTGTATTGGAAGTGATTAGCGAACGCTTGGGCCAAGTCATCCCAAATAAACCATCTAGTGTGGTCTTACCCGGTGTACCACTCTAGGGCCGATCCGCTAAGACTTTGGCTAAAATAAGCCATGAGCAACTCATCTTTACTGCTGGCACTGTGCATTTTGCTGCAAAAGCCTCTCAAATATGCTACTGGGTCACCGTGACCGTCATATAGATCAAATTTTGGTATCTTGAAACCTGCTGGTAGCTGTACCACCGGGAATAGACATAAATCTTTATAAGCTACGCTCACTTGGCCTCTAAGGCCCTGCATATTCCTTAAGGATTGTTCAAGACTCTTCATTTTTTGGATCATCTCTTCCTGTTCAGGAGTTTTAGGTGGTTTTTCCTCTTAGGCCAAGTCGAGGAGAGGAGTATAAGAATCATGCTATAGGAAAGTAGGTTCCGGAGGATAATAATGATTGTCTTGAACATAAAACAATTGTTCATTGATTATTTGTGTAATGTGGCTAGTGGAGGGGCCACATATACGGGAGCGATATGTGGTTATGGTGGTGGAGGATATGGTGGTTCTTGTGAGGTAGTTGCATTGTAATGTGGGTATGTGGGGTAAGTAGAGGATGAGTTCATAGTGGGTGGGTCCTGTGCTTGGGCCGGTGGAGGGATATAAACCGGATTGGCTGGGTATGTGGGTAAAGGTTGTCCCTTCGCCCAGGCCTGGTACATCTCGGCCATCTGCTGCTTGAGCTTGTACATCTCTTCTTTCATAATACCCATGTCTACTACCTCATCTTCCCGGGCTGGGTCCACAACTGTAGCCTTAATTTCCTGAGTGATTGCCGTTGTCATGTCTTTAGAACGAGTGTTGTAATGATGGGTTGCTAGAATGCCAGCTACAAACCACCTATCTGGACTCAACAACAACAATACTCATTAGCGGTTAGTTTATAATGGGTCAAATAATCACATGTTGGGAGCACATACAAAATTTTGCTTGGCAATATGCGTCATCCCAGCCTTATTATCTTTTATGTTGCCCTTTTTCTCGTTTTGCCAATTCTTTCTGTTTCAGCTTTTTCTTTTTTTCTTTTTTCTTTTCTCATTTTTATCACCACCAACGTTCCCCTTTTTTATTTTCTTTGGTTGATCCTATAAATTTGCCTACCGCATATGTGTTTAAAGAAGAAGAACGTCAAAGATCACAAGTACAGATTTTGGGATTTTCAAATTTATTAATAACCAACATTGATTAAATAGATAAACTCTAAGATGATAATTGTACTACAATCATCTAATAATGCAGAAAAATGAAAAATACAGACTCAAATGCCTAACCTAAGAATACATCAAAGCCCCTAGTGCCCGCGAGACATCGTTCGGTCTCGCCGCGGTCCTATATGCAAGTCCCCTTTGGAGTTTGTCTAAATCACCCATTATTTTCTTCACGAATATCATTGCTGAGGCGAAGAATGTGGTTTGGGTCATATCTTCACATATCTGGCATTTCTGAGTGATATAATGAGAAATGTTGACAATCCTGTCTCTAATCATTCCGTTTTCTTGAAGTAACCTCCCTATTTGTTCAACACGAGCATCCAGAGTCTGTTGACTTTTCTCTTGAAGTTGTTGTAGTTCAATTTCTATTCACGCTAAGGCCGTATAGCAATGTTCTCTTTCCATACTAAACTCTTTCACTTGTTTGCTAATTGACCTCAGCAATGATTATCTTTTTCCTTAACCGAGCAACTTCGTCATTATGTTCTTCCTTCAGATGTTGAATCATACGGTCCCTTTCTTCTGTGTTCCTAGCCAATTGCTTCCGAACCCCGGTTAATTCATTTTCGGCTTTGTCCAGGTCAAAACTATAATCGTTCACCTTTTGCTGCAAATTATCAATTAATTTTTCATCTCGATCATTTCGAATAAGGGTTTCAGTTGCTTTTCTCATTTTTAGAATTTGAGCTCTTAGGGCCTCATTTTCTTTAACCAGTTTCTTCTTTTCACCCTCATCAGCTGCTATCTGTACGCTATTTTCGAACTTGAGGTTTTGAACTTATTTTTCTAGCATACTGATTTTTGCTCGGTATTCGTTTTCTTTAGCCAACCAACCCCATTGATCTTTCGACAGCTCGACAAATTCTTGGATGTGAGGTCTCTTTGCTGGTCTTTCATACTCACAATCTCTTCTATACCATGCGGAATAACTAGGTGACACTTCACCTTTGGCCTGACCCCTTACACAAGTGTCTGATTTCAAGCATTGACACTCATTCCAGATTTGATGGACTTTTTCTTTAGGAAATTGCCCGTCAGGACTAATCTTAATTACTTGAATGCTGAGGTGTCCATTTTTTGACACTATTTGATATTTTCCGAGCTGCCATAAAACTCGATATAGAGCATAGGGTTGAATACTTTTAATCCCCATTAAGAGAAAGTGCGGTCCTTGTGCAGGCATGTATATAATCTCCTTAACATATAGCCACCCGAATGTCCATTCTATATGGCTAGCAGTAAGAGATCGGAAATATATGATACAACCCTTGAACCCTTACGGCAACTTGACCCCTTTTATCCTCGTGTAGAATTCTTCTATGCAAGTTCTTTTCAAAGACCCATAACTCAGAAATTGAGGATGATGGCAAACGTGCTCGATCATCCACATTTGTAATATCAAATTGCATCCCTCGAAGAAATGTACTCCAGCTTTACAAGCTGTAAGGGCACAAAAGATATTGGCTACTATTATAGGTGCCAAAGTACTATTATCCTGCGTGAGGAGAGTACTAAAATTCCGGAAATTCTTATATCGATGTTACCGTCTTTCCTTGGAAACATTACTAAACCCAAAAAGGCCACAATGAAAGCAAAACGTCTATGTTCCTCCCATTTTGCACGGCTTGCTTTGCTGCAGCGTTTATTTGCCGGGTTATTAAAACCTCCGATGTGACCATATCTATGGTATATGAAATTCATAGTGCAAAACCCATGGGCCAAATCTTCATTATGAATGCTTCGGGCTATTTTCAAGGAATTTAGGAATCTTTGAGTGGTAACATCTCTCGGAGCGACTAGGTATTTGTCTTTCAGGGGAACCTCATTTTTCCCAATATAACTGTAAGCTCAAAGTCCGAGAAATAGAGCACATTGTGTGTGGGATCCCATCAGGTGACCAAGGCTCTAATAATGTCTCCCTGGGGTATAATATCAAGCAACCCGGTAAGACCTTTCAAATATTTCTTGACCTCGTCTTGTCCGTCTTAACCCAAATCATTCCACCATAGACGGAAATCTAAAGGGATTTTATTCATTAATGAGAAAGGTTCATTTTGCACTGTGCTCATCCTGCAGATTTATTCAAGGTGATTTAATCATATGTTATTTTGACCCCAAAAGAGAATATATTTTTTCAAAATTTCTTTTTCAAAACAAGAGTCCCAATTTTGCAAATACGGCCTTTCAGCGCGTCAATCGAAGATTTTTAAGGCTGTACTTTTTTTTAGGGAAAAACTCAAAAGTGGCCATTTTTATACAAACAGCCTTCCGGCGCCCTTTCGGGACATTCAACTATTTTGTCAAAATGACATCACTTTGATTCATTCAAAATTAATATTTTTTGGCTGTTTTTGTAAAAAAGGTGTGGTTGGACCCGTCAAGGGTTGCCTACGTATCTCGCCTAGTGGTGAGAATCAAACCAGCGTAGTTCGGTCAAATTACTTTTAGACCAACTATTTTAATTTTGACAAAATTGACTTATTCCAACTATTTTTGATAATTTCCTCAAAATTTCGAGAGAGTTTCATCAGTATTTAGACTTCAGTTCTTCTAAAATTGCTATTTTTTCTTTTTTCTTTCCCTCAATTATTTATCTGGTCGGCATAATGGCCCAAGACAAATAAATGCAACATATAATCATATTGGTCTTTTCATATTCAGGTCACCTATCCTAGACGGGCCCAATCCCTGTATTGAGTCCCCTAAGTCAGATATGATGCAAATAATCGTCCTAATTCTAGGCTTAATATCCTGGTTTTATTGGTTCTAGATTGTGCACCTGAGCAGACGACTTGAGTCGAGGAGGGGGCTACGCACCAGGGACCCGCGGGATCGTCTCGCTTAGTAACTTGTTCGGCCACTTTTCTTATTTGGTATGACACTAACAGAATGGGGAGTCTCAGCCAGTAAGCACATCCCCAGAGGTAAGAAGAGAAGGGTTTTAGGCATAATTTTTATATACAACTCACGTAATATCAAAGCGGTAAACATATAGCACACTAATAAAAACATATAGGGAAATCAGATATAAACAAAAAAAGCAATTTAACTGAGCTCGAATTCTTAAACCCTGAACTGAAGTTCTGGGTTTCTTATCCCCAGCAAAGTCGCCAGAGCTGTCACATCTCCTTTTTTACTTATCCCGCTTATTTACTACACCTCGGGAAGAGATATAATAAAGAAGGAAAGGAGTTTTTCCAATTTAAGGATAGCCGGGATGGGATTAGTTATTATGTTTTTTCAGAGTCGCCACTTGAGAATATAATAATGTCCTAAGTCACCGATTTAATCCCAAACCGAGGAAAGTTTGACTCTATTACAGTCTGCGAACTATAAATCTGGATAAGGAATTATGTTAACCCGGGAGAAGGTGTTAGGCACTCCCGAATTCCATGGTTCTAGCACGGTTGCTCAACTGTTGTATTTGCTTTTATCTGATTTCAATTATATATTTCAAGTATGTGCATTTGTATTCCGCTTATTCAATTTTAAGGAATTGCAACGTCGTGAAAATGTAATTTTTAACCACGTCGTACCAGTACGCATGTGGTTTTAAATACATTTCGACTTCATTGAGAGTAAGATTTGAGTCACATAAATGTGCACCCGTACTTGAGAATGTATATTAAAATTGTGCCTAAGATATCTATGTCTTATTACTTTGGGAAAGACCATAAAATTAGCTAAATGGTCCTTCCGAGTTTAAGAATTTTATAATAATTATTTGAGGGCCCCGTGCATTTGGTCTTCTAACGAGGCTCATCTCATTTCATCTTTTAAGGTCAAACCTACGGTGTACTACGTTTTCTATCATTATTTTTACCTTGACTAATGCTATCTATTTATGAATTAATATTAATATGCCTAGGCCTTCATGCAATTTGGGCCTGGACATTAGTCTAGCAAATGATAATGCACAACAGTGCATAAGGCTCGTCTTAGCCCAACTAATGTATACTGATTTGCTCATGTGAGCATCAAGGGCCATGATTATTGATTTGGTGCCTTTTGCCCGATTAGGCCCATATTATAGATGAAATCAGAAGAAATGTCTCAGCACGATTGTCAAACTATTAGCTTACACACAAAACTTTAACAACATATTATCAAAAGTTTCCAAAGGGCAATAGTACTGAGTTCTATTTGTGTATTATTGTTATGAACTTATTCAAGTTTTTGATATTTCTTCTTTTAAACAACTTATGGATTAACTACCCTAATTCACTAATTTGGACAATGGTTTATCAGTTGGAATACAACTTATTTAAATGCATAATTGCATTAACGTCAGATTTGACCAGAAACGTTAAACTAAATCTACAATTAACATATCCAAATTAAGTCCTGAATTTCATTCCTACTTGAGTTCATGTTTCACATTATACTAATGAGTTTTATCGTGAGTTGAAAATACATAAACTAGTTTAAAAAATTCAAAACCATTAACGATATTTAAATCTAACTAAACTCATACTTTTCAAATTATCAACTGTTGATACAGAACTTAAACTAACATAAGCATTTCAACATTTTGTATTACACATCTGATTTAATAACAGATGAAGATCAAAAAATTTCAATCAAGTAGGTTTTAACCAATTTTGTAATCAGTAACCTATGTAATTTGTTTTCTATTTACCTATTTCATCTGATTTCTACGTGATATCTGAGCTAACCAAAGAAATATAAGTGCACGTTCAAAGTCCATATAGTCCACAGTCCCATTTATACATATAATTTCCTAACAAATTACATATCAATCTATATAACTCTACGTTTAATAAAGTAAACAGAATTAAAAGCTAGAGAACTTGTCTAATAACTTTATAGCTTCAAAAAACTCTAATTACATCTTCAAAGATGAGGAGTGTACATGGACAAATATGAAACAAACTCGATGAGTTCTAAGGCAGAAAATGAAGACGAAGATCAGCAATGACAGGACTTCAAGCAATAATGAGCAAATCCACAGCAATAACACAACAACGGACTTGAAACCAAAATTTAAACCCAACAACTTCAACAACATATTTAGAACAATAGATGAAAACAACAGAACACAAGAGATTTCCACTCGAATTGAGATAAAAACCAATAGTACCGCAATCGTGCACAGTTTTCGAGTATATTAAAACTTATCAAACATCTGAACCTCCTAAAATGTGGCCTAAGGAGGCTATTTATAGAACAAAATGGGAGGAAAATTTGGAATTAATATTCAGATTTCCCACCCCTGTTCTTATAACTTATTTTCAAGTTAATACCCTTAATTCATCCGTAAATGCACTAGAACCCCTGCTAGAAATTTCTAGTGGCATCCGTATTGTTCTAATTACACTTAATTATCCTATTATCCTCACTTTCTTTCATTTTCTACCCTTTTACCCTTTCATTGTACCTAGAACACTTTATCCCTTAGTTATTTACCCACGAACCAGGCAGTATTTGTGACGACCCGGCCCGTCGTCACGGGAATTTCCACCCCGTTATGTTGTAATTACATATTTCATGCTTTTATATCAGTGTTAGAGTCTATCGGGGGAATTAGGAGTGAATTGGATTGAAAATGAGGCATATAGCCTTTTTGAAGGAAACTTGAATAAGGAAAGTCAACCCGGAGTTGACTATTTAGTTAGAGAGCTCGGAATCGAATTCTGATGATTCGGTCAGCTCCGGGAGGTCATTTATGAGCTAGGAGAGCGATCGGAATTGAATTTGGAGGTGCGGTGTAGAAATAGGCTTGAATTGGCTAAGGTTGAATTTTGGCGAAATCCGAACGGTAGGTGAGATTTTGATACGGGAGTCGAAATGGAATTCTGACAGTTGCAGTAGCTCCGTTAGGTGATTTTGGATGTTCCTGCAAAATTTCAGGTCATTCGGAGGTCGTTTGGTTGGGTTTTTGATCGAATGTTAGTTTCGAAGTTTTAAAGAAACTTAGGCTTGAATCCGTGTGTAATTGGTGATTTTGATGTTTAGAATGGTGTTTTTATGCTTGGAACAAGTTCGTATCGTGTTTTGGAGTGTGTTGGTGGTTTTCGTTGGGGTCCCGGGGGACCCGGGGTGGTTTCGGGAGGTCAAACAGGAGGAAATTGGAGTTTGGGAGCTGCTGTCATAAATTGCAGCAGCATTTCCGCTCCTGCGGATTGGGAACCGCAGGAGCGGGATCGCAGAAGCGGAATTTTGACCGCAGATGCGAAAATGGGGCTTGGCAAGGAGGTACCGCAGAAGCGGATGATGCATCACATGAGCGGACTCGCTTCTGCTAGTCCGAGGTCGCAGAAGCGGAAGGCTGGCGTCTGGGGTGGATCGCAGGTGCGGAGGCTTGTTTGCGGGAGCGGTCTCGCAGGAGCGAGACCTGGACCGCAGAAGCGGAACTAGGCGGCTAGGTGTGTTTTCGCAGAAGCGACCATTTGGTCGCAGAGGCGGCCTCGCAGAGGCGGATTTTTGTCCGCAGAAGCGGAAATCGGGCCTGTGTTAAAAATAACAGAAGGGTTAAAATTTCATAAGTTGCAAAACATTTGGGGCTCGGTTCTTGGAGGCGAATTGGGCGAGATATTGCTGGGAGATCATCGGGTTATCATCGGAGGTGAGTTTTATGGTTCCTTTACGCGTTTTTATCATGAAATCCTCCTTTAATTCACGGAAATTGGATCAAATAGTGGGGGAATTTAGCCTAAGCCAGGGTTTTGGTAAATTGCCGATTTGAGTGGGCAAATGGAGTCCGAATTTGGTAAATTTGATATGCCTAGACTCGTATTGAGATGAGGGTTACGAATATGTAACTTTTATAATTTTTCGAGAAGCGTACCCAAAGTCGGGTTTTGACAACTTTGTGGGTTTTGATACAATTTGGGTTATTTTGAATGAATTGTATGAAATTAGCATGTATTGATGCATTCTCTATGATTTTGAGCAGATTTGGTATCCGAGGAGATTGATTTGCGAGGCAAGCGCAAGGCGGATTAAAGCTTCCACAGTTCGAGGTACTCTATTCACCTAGGTGCCGCAAAGATGTACCAAGACTTGAGACAGCACTACTGGTGGAGGAGAATGAAGATGGATATTGTTAGGCATGTAGCCAGATGCCTAAATTGCCAGCAGGTCAAGTATGAGCATCAGAGATCGGGCGGTGTTCTTCGGCGTATGGTCATTCCCGAGTGGAAATGGGAGAGGATCACCATGGATTTTGTTACTGGACTCCCTCGGACAGCGAGGAAGTTTGATTCTGTATGGGTGATTGTTGATCGGCTGACTAAGTCCGCACATTTCATCCCAGTTAGTACTACTTACTCATCGGAGCGGTTGGCGGCGATCTTTATTCGGGAGATTGTCAGGTTGCATGGGGTCCCAGTGTCTATTATATCTGACAGAGGCACTCAGTTCACTTCTCAGTTTTGGAGTGCATTTTAGTGAGAGATGGGTACGCGGGTCGAGTTGAGCACCGCATTTCACCCCCAGACAAACGGGCAGTCGGAGTGCACTATTTAGATCCTGGAGGATATGTTGCGGGCATGTGTGATTGACTTTGGTTGTCCATGGGATGAGTTCTTGCCGCTTGCTGAGTATGCCTACAACAATAGGTACCAGTCGAGTATTCAGATGGCCCCGTACGAGGCATTGTATGGCAGACGGTGTAGATCTCCCGTCGGATGGTTTGAGCCTGGTGAGGATAGATTGATAGGGACTGAGTTAGTTCAGGATGCTCTGGATAGAGCAAAGTTGATCCAGGAGAGGCTTCGCACAGCACAGTCTCGTCAGAAGAGTTATGCAGACCGTAGGGTTCGAGAGTTGTCTTTCATGGTTGGTGACAGAGTATTGCTGAAGGTTTCACCCATGAAGGGTGTCATGAGGTTCGGGAAGAAAGGGAAGTTGAGTCCCAGGTATATTGGTCCTTTTGAGATACTCATGAGAGTTGGAGAGGTGGCATATGAGTTAGCCTTTCCACCCAGCTTATCCAGCGTTCACCCAGTATTCCATGTGTCTATGCTCCGAAAGTACATCGGGGATCCGTCTCATGTATTAGACTTTAGTACCATTCGGCTTGATGGTGATCTATCATATGATGTGGAGCCTATTGCTATTTTGGGTCGCCAGGTAAGAAAATTGAGGTCGAAGGAGATTGCATCAGTTAAGGTTCAGTGGAGAGGTCGGCCCGTGGAGGAGGCCACTTGGGAGATCGAGCGGGAGATGCGGAGCAGATATCCTCACTTGTTTGAGACTTCAGGTATGTTTCTTGACCCGCTCGAGGACGAGCGTTTGCTTAAGAGGGGAGAATGTGACGACCCGGCCTGTCGTCACGGGAATTTCCACCCCGTTATGTTGTAATTACATATTTCATGCTTTTATATCAGTGTTAGAGTCTATCGGGGGACTTAGGAGTGAATTGGATTGAAAATGAGGCATATAGCCTTTTTGAAGGAAACGTGAATAAGGAAAGTCAACCCGGAGTTGACTATTTAGTTAGAGAGCTCGGAATCGAATTCTGATGATTCGGTCAGCTCCGGGAGGTCATTTGTGAGCTACGAGAGCGATCGGAATTGAATTTGGAGGTCCGGTGTAGAAATAGGCTTGAATTGGCTAAGGTTGAATTTTGGTAAAATCCGAACGGTAGGTGAGATTTTGATCCGGGAGTCGGAATAGAATTCCGACAGTTGCGGTAGCTCTGTTAGGTGATTTTGGATGTGCCTGCAAAATTTCAGGTCATTCGGAGGTCGTTTGGTCGAGTTTTTGATCGAATGTCGGTTTCGGAAGTTTTGAAGAAACTTAGGCTTGAATCCGTGTGTAATTGGTGATTTTTATGTTTAGGATGGTGTTTTTATGCTTGGAACAAGTTCGTATCGTGTTTTGGAGTATGTTGGTGGTTTTTGTTGGGGTCCCGGGGGAACCGGGGTGGTTTCGGGAGGTCAAACGGGAGGAAATTGGAGTTTGGGAGCTGCTGTCATGAATTGCAGCAGCATTTCCGCTCCTGCGGATTGGGAACCGCAGGAGCGGGATCGCAAAAGCGGAATTTGGACCGCAGATGCGAAAGGGGGCTTGGCCAGGAGGTTCCGCAGAAGCGGATGACTCGTCGCAGGAGCGGACTCGCTTCGGCGAGTCCTTGGTCGCAGAAGCGGAAAGGCGGGCGACTGGGGAGAATCGCTGGTGCGGAGGCTTGTTCGCAGGAGCGGTCTCGCAGGAGCGAGACCTGGGCCGCAGAAGCGGAACTGGGCGGCTAGGTGTGTTTTCGCAGAAGAGACCATTTGGTCGCAGAGGAAGCCTCGCAGAGGCGGATTTTTGTCTGCAGAAGTGGAAATCGGGCCTGTGTTAAAAATAACAGAAGGGTTAAAATTTCATAAGTTGCAAAACATTTGGGGCTCGGTTCTTGGAGGCGAATTGGGCGATTTGGGCGAGATATTGCTGGGAGATCATCGGGTTATCATCGGAAGTGAGTTTTATGGTTCCTTTACGCGTTTTTATCATGAAATCCTCCTTTAATTCACGGAAATTGGATCAAATTGTGGGGGAGTTTAGCCTAAGCCAGGGTTTTGGTAAATTGCCGATTTGAGTGGGCAAATGGAGTCCGAATTTGGTAAATTTGATATGCCTAGACTCGTATTGAGACGAGGGTTCCGAATATGTAACTTTAATAATTTTTCGAGAAGCGTACCAAAAGTCAGGTTTTGACAACTTTGTGGGTTTTGATACAATTTGGGTTATTTTGAATGAATTGTGTGAAATTAGCATATATTGATGCATTCTCTATGATTTTGAGCAGATTTGGCATCCGAGGAGATTGATTTGCGAGGCAAGCGCAAGGCGGATTGAAGCTTCCACAATTCGAGGTACTCTATTCACCTAGGTGCCGCAAAGATGTACCAAGACTTGAGACAGCACTACTGGTGGAGGAGAATGAAGATGGATATTGTTAGGCATGTAGCTAAGTGCCTCAATTGCCAACAGGTCAAGTATGAGCATCAGAGACCGGGCGGTGTTCTTCAGCGTATGGTCATTCCCAAGTGGAAATGGGAGAGGATCACCATGGATTTTGTTACTGGTCTTCCTCAGACAGCGAGGAAGTTTGATTCTGTATGGGTGATTGTCGATCGGCTGACTAAGTCCGCACATTTCATCCCAGTTAGTACTACTTACTCATCGGAGCGGTTGGCATCGATCTTTATTCGGGAGATTGTCAGGTTGCATGGGGTCCCAGTGTCTATTATATCTGACAGAGGCACTCAGTTCACTTCTTAGTTTTGGAGAGCATTTCAGCGAGAGATGGGTACGCGGGTTGAGTTGAGCACCGCATTTCACCCCCAGACAGACGGACAGTCTGAGCGCACTATTCAGATTCTAGAGGATATGTTGCGGGCATGTGTGATTGATTTTGGTGGTTCGTGGGATGAATTCTTACCACTTGCTGAGTTTGCCTACAACAACAGCTACCAGTCGAGTATTCAGATGGCCCCGTACGAGGCATTGTATGGCATACGGTGTAGATCTCCCGTCGGATGGTTCGAGCCTGGTGAGGATAGATTAATAGGGACTGAGTTAGTCCAAGATGCTCTGGATAGAGCAAAGTTGATACAGGAGAGGCTTCGTACAGCACAGTCTCGTCAGAAGAGTTATGCGGACCGTAGAGTTCGAGAGTTGTCTTTCATGGTTGGTGACAGAGTATTGTTGAAGGTTTCACCCATGAAGGGTGTCATGAGGTTCGGGAAGAAAGGGAAGTTGAGTCCCAGGTATATTGGTCCTTTTGAGATACTCAGGAGAGTTGGAGAGGTGGCATATGAGTTAGCCTTGCCACCCAGCTTATCCAGCGTTCACCCAGTACTCCATGTGTCTATTGTCACGACCCAAATCCGGTCGTGATGGCGCCCAACAATCAAGCTAGGCCAGCCGGACCAACAATTTAATTATAACACAATACCAGTCCCCAAATGGACAACCCAAGAAGAATATATGAGTTTAAGAACTCCAATAATAATAATACTGAACAAAAGTACTGACACTCCCAAAGATCCGGAGTCACAAGTCTAGAGCCTCTAACAAAACCCAACAGGAAATAGAGAGTACGATATAGAAGTACTCAAGTCCGAATACAAAATATACAATAACAACTGGAATGAGAGGAGAAGCTAGGCTCTGCGAACGTAGGCAGCTACCTCAGCAACTCGATGTGACAATGTAAACGCCGGAGATGTCCGTCTACTGCTCCTGTGTACCTGAGTCTGCACACAAAAGGTGCAGGGAGTAGGGGTGAGTACTAAGTACTCAGTGAGTAATAAATATATAAAAGTAGCTGAAAGTAAGAAATCCACAACATACCACAATATGAAGCTACACTACAGTCCGAATCTCCTACGAACTAGCATCAATAGTACAATTCAGCTACCACAGAGTAATTCAACAAATAAAGATGCAATGCAATGCACATAACCGCTACGGCGTGTAGCCCGATCCAATTTAACGTCGACGGCGCTCACTAGGGGTGTGTACAGACTCCGGAGGGGCTCCTACAGCCCAAGCGCAATACTGCTGCGGCGTGCAGCCCGATCCTCATATCAACCACTGCGGCGTGCAGCCCGATCCCATGCTCAGTCCACAATAAGCAATTAAGTCACAAAACAATTCATTTTCCTTATTTCCAGTTCTCAATTCATAATTTATGAAAAATACTTTAACTTTATTAATTTTGCAAAAGCCGGTGACTTAGCATTTCAAAAGTGTGATTTCAATTTCCAGGACTGAGATTAGTGATTTAAGCAATTTTAGCTATCACATAAATATTGTCCTCTAAGGACGCTACAGATCGGCACAAGGCCCCAAACAAGGCTTACAGCCCACAAATATAGCAATTACAGTGTATTTCCAACACTAACAACATATTATTCATTTTCGGGATGGACCAAGTCTCAATCCCCAATCAAAATCAATCCCGCACCTGCCACGGTGTGCGAGCCACGCCCTATTAGCGTCACAATGTGCTAAGCCGGGGTTTCGAACCCTCAAGCTACAATATACACAAACTACTCACCTCTAGCCGGTCGTAGACTCGTCCGCGATGCCTTTTCCTTTGAATTTCGTTGCCTCGTGTGTAGAATCTAGTCAAATAACAATAATTATATCAATTACGGGTCAAAGAATCATAACCCACTTCAATTTATATGAAATTCGCATAATTACACTAAGTTGGTAAAACCCGACCCCGGGCCCCACTGCTCGGAAAATTCCGAAATTAGTACCAACGCGATCCTTATCTCGCCACGAGTCCGTGCATATAAAATTTATCGAAATCGGAGTTCAAATGGCCTTCCAAATCCAAAAATCCCGTTTTCAATACTTAGGCCACATTTCTTCAAGATTTCAACCCAATTTCATGAAGATTGATGTTAATACTACCATAAAATGATGTTTTTAAGTCAAGAATCTTACCCCCGACGAATACCCGATGACTTCTCAGTGATTTCCTCGAGTTTTCTTCTCTCTAGGGCTCAAATGTGTGTTTTGGGTTAATGAACCCGTAACTCTCTGTTTCTGGATTAAATTCACTGTCAGAACTTTTTCTTCTACGCGATCGCGACTCGCTTCACGCGATCGCGATGGTCAAAAACTCGGCCTCACGCGATCGCGACTTCCCCCACGCGATCGCGATGTACAATCTCCCGGCTTCACGCGATCGCGTCCTCCTTCCTGCGATCGCGTAGCACATTTTTCCCTGGACCCATTTCTCTTCTACGCGATCGCGTAGATGATCCTGCGATCGCGATGTGCACCCGTTTAATTCTACGCGATCGCGAATTTTTACCCTGCGATCGCGATGCCCTAGCCCCCAGCTCTACGCGATCGCGTCCCCCTCCCCGCGATCGCGGAGAGCAAAAGTCCGCTGCGTTTATGACAGCAACCAGCTTTCTCTTTTCTTCCAAAAATGGTCCGTTTGGACCCCCGGATTCTTCCCGAGACCCCCGGGACCCCAACGAAAACCACCAACATACTCCAAAACATGATACGAACTTGTTCCAACCATAAAAACACCATACTAAACATCAAAATCTCCATTTACTCACGGATTCAAGCCTAAGTTTCTTCAAAACTTTCAAAACTAACATTCAATCCAAAACCCGATCAAACGATGTCCGAATGACCTGAAAATTTGCGGACACATCCAAAATCACATAACGAAGCTACAGAAATTGTCCGAATTCCATTCCGACCCCCGGATCAAAATATCACCTACCATCCGGTTTTCGCCAAAATTCAACATTCGCCAATTCAAGCTTAAAACTACACCGGACCTCCGAATTCAATTCCGATTGTTCTCCTAAGTCATAAATGATCCCCCCGAACTAGTCGAATCATCATAATCCGGTTCCGAGCATTCTAACTCAATAGTCAACTCTTGGTTGACTTTTCATATTCAAGCTTTCTTCAAACATGCTATTTGTTTCATTTTCAATCCAAATCACTCCTAACTCACCCGATATACTCTAATACTGTTTTAAAAGCATAATATATGTAAATGCAAGGTAACGGTGTGATAATTCCCGTAACGACGGGCCGGGTCGTTACATTCTCCCCAACTTAAACAAACGCTCGTCCGCGAGCGGGTTAAGAAACATACCCGGAGCATCAAATAAGTGTGGATATCTGCTCCGCATTTCCTGCTCGGTCTCCCAAGTTACTTCTTCCACGGGACGACCTCTCCACTGCACTTTTACTGAAGCTTTGTCCTTAGATCTCAGTTTACGAACCTGTCGACCCAAAATGGCTACCGGTTCCACATCATAAGTCAAATCCTCATCTAGCTGTATCGTGCTGAAGTCCAACACATGAGACGGGTCTCGGACATACTTCCGGAGCATAGATACATGGAACACCGGGTGAACTCCCGACAAACTGGGTGGCAAAGCAAGCATATAAGCCACCTCCCCAACTTTCCTAAGCACCTCAAAAGGTCCAATAAACCTTGGGTTCAACTTCCCTTTCTTTCCAAACCTCATAACACCTTTCATAGGCGAAACTTTCAGCAACACCTTCTCACCTACTGAATAAGACACATCTCGGACCTTCCGGTCTGCATAACTCTTCTGACGCGACTGAGCTGTGCGAAGTCTCTCCTGAATCACCTTTACCTTGTCTAAGGCATTGGACTAACTCCGTCCCCAACAACCTAGCCTCACCGGGCTCGAACCAACCAACTGGAGACCTACACCGCCTCCCATATAAAGCTTCATACGGTGCCATCTGAATGCTGGACTGATAGCTATTATTGTAAGCAAACTCCGCCAAAGGCAAATAATCAGCCCATGAACCTTTGAAATCAATGATACAAGCACGCAACATGTCCTCCAATATCCGAATAGTACGCTCAGACTGTCCATCCGTCTGTGGATGAAATGCTGTGCTCAGCTCTACCTATGAACCCAACTCTCGCTGAAATGTCCTCCAGAACTGAGAAGTGAACTGGGTACCTCTGTCTGATATAATAGAATTAGGAACTCCATGCAATCTCACTATCTCACGGATGAATATCTCTGCCAACCGCTCTGAGGTATAGGTAGTACACACTGGGATGAAGTGAGCTGACTTGGTCAACCTATCCACCACCACCCAAACTGAATCGAACTTCCTCGCTGTCCGAGGGAGTCTACTAACAAAGTCCATAGTTATTCTTTCCCACTTCCACTCCGGAATATCAATACGCTGGAATACACCACCAGGTCTCTAATGCTCATACTTGACCTACTGACAGTTTAGACACCAAGCCACATGGCTCACAATATCTTTCTTCATCTTTCTCCACCAGTAATGCTGCTTCAAATCCTGATACATCTTCGCGGCTCCTGGATGAATAGAATACCGCGAGCTGTGGGCCTCCTCCAATATCAATTCACGAAGGCCATCAACATTGGGCACGCATATCCGGCCCCGCATCCGCAATACACCATCACTATCAATAGTGACATCTCTGGCATCATCATGCTGAACTCTGTCCTTAAGGACAAGTAAGTGTGGATCATCATACTGGCGCTCTCGAATACGATCATATAAAGAAGAACGAGCTACTACACAAGCCATCACCCGACTGGGCTCAGAAATATCCAGCCTTACCATCTGATTAGCTAACGCCTGAACATCAACTGCTAGGGGTCTCTCCCCAACTGGAATATACGCCAAACTGCCCATACTAATAGCCTTCCAGCTTAATGCATCAGCCACTACATTGGCTTTCCCGGGATGGTACAAGATAGTAATATCATAGTCTTTAAGCAATTCAAGCCATCTCCACTGCCTCAAATTTAGATCTTTCTGCTTAAACAAATGCTGAAGGTTGCGGTGGTCTGCATATACATCACAAGATACACCATATAAGTAATGCCTCCAAATCTTCAAGGTATGAACAATAGCAGCTAACTCCAAATCATGAACAGGGTAGTTCTTCTCGTGGGGCTTTAGCTGACGAGAAGCATATGCAATAACTCTACCCTCCTGCATCAACACACAACCGAGTCCAACTCTGGAAGCATCACAATACACCGTATATGACCCTGAGGCCGATGGTAACACAAGTACTGGAGCCGTGGTCAAAGCCTCCTTGAGCTTCTGAAAGCTCTCCTCACATTCATCAGACCACACAAATGGAGCATTCTTCTGTGTCAGCTTAGTCAACGGTGAAGCAATAGATGAGAAATCCCGAACAAACCGGCGATAATAGCCTGCCAAGCCGAGAAAACTCCGAATATCTGTAGCTGAGGAAGGTCTGGGCCAATTCTGCACTGCCTCGACCTTCTGTGGATCAACCCGAATACCATCACTGGACACTACATGTCCTAGAAAAGTCACAGTATTAAGCCATAACTCACACTTAGTGAATTTTGCATAAAGCTTCTCTTCTCTCAACCTCTGCAGTACCACCCTCAAGTGTTGTGCATGCTCCTCCTGGCTGCGTGAATATACCAGGATATCATCAATAAACACAATCACAAAAGAATCAAGGTACGGCCGAAATACACTATTCATCAAGTGCATGAATGCCGCTGGGGCATTAGTCAACCCGAAAGACATCACCAGGAACTCGTAGTGCCCATATCGCGTCCTGAACGCTGTCTTCATAATATCTGAGTCCCTGATCTTCAATTGATGATAGCCCGATCGAAGATCAATCTTAGAAAATACACTAGCTCCCCGTAGCTGATCAAATAGGTCCTCAATACGAGGTAATGGGTATTTATTCTTCACTCTGTTACCTTGTTCAGCTGCCCGTAATCAATGCACATTCTCATTGTGCCATCTTTCTTCTTTACAAACAACACCGGTGCACCCCAAGGAGACACACTTGGACGAATGAAACCCTTATCTAAGAGTTCCTGAAGCTGTTCTTTCAATTCTTTTAACTCCGCCTGGTGCCATGCGATAAGGAGGAATAGAAATGGGCTGAGTGCCCGGCACCAAGTCAATACCAAAATCAATATCTCGGTCAGGCGGCATGCCTGGTAGGTCTGCTGGAAATACATCCGGAAACTCCCTCACAATGGGGACCGAATCAAGACTGGGTGTCTCGGCCTCAACATTTCTAATGAAGGCCAAATAAGATAAACAACCCTTGCCAATCATTCGTTGGGCCTTTATATAAGAAATCACCCTGTCGGACACATAATCAGTCAAGCCACGCCACTCGATCCTCGGATTACCCGGAATAGCTAGTGTGACTGTCTTGGCATGACAGTCCAGAATCGCATGGTAAGGAGATAGCCAATCCATGCCTAGAATAACATCGAAATCTACCATGCCCAGTAGTAATAGATCAACTCGGGTCTCCAGACCCCCAATAGTAATAACACAGGATCGATATACCTGATCCACAACAACAGTATCCCCCACTGGGGTAGACACATGTACGGGCAAATCAAGAATACTACGGGTCATACCCAAATGATGTGCAAAGTAAGTAGAGACATAAGAATAGGTGGATCCGGGATCAAATAAGACAGAAGCATCCCTGTGGCAGACTGAGATAATACCTGAAATGACCGCATCTGAAGCACTAGCATCCTTCCTATCCGGAAGAGCATAGAAACGAGCCTGGCCTCCACCAGTACGATCCTCGCCCCTGGGGCGACCTCTGGATACCTGGCCACCAGTCCTAGCTGACTGTGCTGGCGCTGAAGAAACAGGAGTAGAAGACGAAGGCCGATCCCTCCGCTGAGACCGCTTACGCAGCCACTGAGGACACTCTCTCCTGATATGGCCCAAATCACCGCACTCAAAACAACGGCCTGAAGATGGAAGAAGGGGCTGCTGAGGACCCCTCGCTACCGATGAATCCTGTGCTGAGGAAGCAGGAGCAGAGCTCTGAGCTGGAAGAGCACTCAATGCAGGCTGACTCTGCTGACGGCCCTACTGACCCTGATAACCCTGATGGCCCTGACGACCACGATCTGATGAAACCCCACCGGACTCTGCACGTCCAGACTGATGAGACCTGAAAGAACGACCCCTGCTATGCTGAGGTTGGCCCCTAGACGGAGCACCACTATAGCTGCCAGTACCACAAGGCCTCTTAGCCTCTCTCTCCTCCCGCTCTCTGAGGCGATCCGTCTCAATGTGACGGGCCGCATCAACCACCTCCTCAAAGGTAACTGCCGAAACTCTCTCCCTGGTCATCAATATGCGGATGGGATAAATAAGGCCATCAATAAATCTCCGAGTCCTCTCTCTGTCTGTAGGAACCATCCACATGGCATGACGGGCCAGCTGTGTGAATCTCATCTCATACTGATTAACCGTCATGTCTCCCTGCTTCAACCACTCGAACTGACGTCTCAGCTCCTCTCTACGAGACCGAGGCACATACTTCTCCAAAAATACCGTGGAGAATTGCTGCCAAGTGAGGGGCACTGCCCCAGCGGGCCTACGCCTCTCAAAATCCTCCCACCACTGAAATGCTGCACCTGTGAACTGAAAAGTGGTGAATGAAACACCGCTGGACTCTAGAATACCCGCGGTGCGAAGCATGCGCTGACATCTGTCAAGAAAACCCTGGGCATCCTCGCCCTCATCTCCACCGAATGTCGGAGGCTGTAGCCTCTCAAATCTCTCCAAACGACGCTGCTCATCGTCGGGCATAACTGGAACCACATATGCAGGAGCCGGTGCAACGGGCGCAACTGGCTGAGCTGGCTCGGTGTACGGGCGGCGGGAGTCTGAGTGCCTCCCCCTATCTGACAAGTAGCTACCGTATTAGAGACTGCAACTGCCTGAGCAAGACTAGTGCACACAATCAAGATCTGAGCAAAGGTCTCATGAAGACCCGGTATCACAATAGGCACTGCCGGTGCCTGAACCTGAGCCGCCGGAGCGTTCGCCGCTGGAATCTGGTCCTGAGTCTGATCGGCTGGTGGGTCAGCAGGTGCTGGTGCTGCTGCCCCGACCACGGCCTCTGGGTGCCAATGGTGGTCGTCCGCCACGTCCGTTAGCTCGTGTTCTCGCCATCCGCGAGAGAATAGAATATGGAAAGATTTAATTTCATGATAACACAAATCGCACGATATGAATTCAAGAAAATGAGGTTTTTCCTAAAGTTTCCGTAGCCCTTCGAAGATAGATACGGACGTCTACGTACCGATCTGCGAAAGCCTACTAAACCGGCTCATGACTCGCGAGTCCTAATAACCTAGAGCTTTGATACCAACTTGTCACGACCCAAATTCGGTCGTGATGGCGCCCAACAATCAAGCTAGGCCAGCCAGACCAACAATTTAATTATAACACAATACCAGTCCCCAAATGGACAATCCAAGAAGAATATATGAGTTTAAGAACTCCAATAATAGTAATACTGAACAAAAGTACTGACACTCCCAAAGATCCGGAGTCACAAGTCTAGAGCCTCTAACAAAAACCCAACAGGAAATAGAGAGTACGATATAGAAGTACTCAAGTCCGAATACAAAATATACAATAACAACTGGAATGAGAGGAGAAGCTAGGTTCTGCGAACGTAGGCAGCTACCTCAGCAACTCGATGTGACACTGCAAACGCTGGAGATGCCTGTCTACAGCTCCTGAGTACCTGAGTCTGCACACAAAAGGTGCAGGGAGTAGGGTGAGTACTAAGTACTCAGTGAGTAACAAATATATAAAGATAGCTGACAGTAAGAAATCCACAGATTACCACATAATGAAGCTAAACTACAGTTCGAATCTCCTACGAACTAGCATCAACAATACAATACAGCTAC